>CM060632.1:3428050-3489900 GCA_030578275.1 Meda fulgida | reverse complement strand
CTCACTGCATCTCTCACTGCTCCTGCACCTCTTACTGCATCTCTCACTGCTCCTGCACCTCTTACTGCATCTCTCACTGCTCCTGCACCTCTCACTGCATCTCTCACTGCTCCTGCACCTCTCACTGCATCTCTCACTGCATCCCTCACTGCTATCACTGCTCCTGCACCTCTCACTGCTCCTGCACCTCTCACTGCTCCTGCACCTCTCACTGCTCCTGCACCTCTCACTGCTCCTGCACCTCTCACTGCTCCTGCACCTCTCACTGCTCCTGCACCTCTCACTGCTCCTGCACCTCTCACTCCATCTCTCACTCCATCTCTCACTCCATCTCTCACTCCATCTCTCACTCCATCTCTCACTCCACCTCTCACTCCACCTCTCACTGCTCCTGCATCTCTCACTGCTCCTGCATCTCTCACTGCATCTCTCACTGCATCTCTCACTGCATCTCTCACTGCATCTCTCACTGCATCTCTCACTGCATCTCTCACTGCATCTCTCACTGCATCTCTCACTCCATCTCTCACTGCATCTCTCACTGCATCTCTCACTGCATCTCTCACTGCTCCTGCACCTCTCACTCCATCTCTCACTGCTCCTGCACCTCTCACTGCACCTCTCACTGCTCCTGCACCTCTCACTGCACCTCTCACTGCTCCTGCACCTCTCACTGCACCTCTCACTGCTCCTGCACCTCTCACTGCTCCTGCACCTCTCACTGCTCCTGCACCTCTCACTGCTCCTGCACCTCTCACTGCATCTCTCACTGCTCCTGCACCTCTCACTGCATCTCTCACTGCTCCTGCACCTCTCACTGCATCTCTCACTGCTCCTGCACCTCTCACTGCATCTCTCACTGCTCCTGCATCTCACTGCACCTCTCACTGCACCTCTCACTGCACCTCTCACTGCACCTCTCACTGCACCTCTCACTGCTCCTGCACCTCTCACTGCACCTGTCACTGCTCCTGCACCTCTCACTGCATCTGTCACTGCTCCTGCACCTCTCACTGCATCTCTCACTGCTCCTGCACCTCTCACTGCATCTCTCACTGCTCCTGCATCTCCCTGCACCTCTCACTGCTCCTGCACCTCTCACTGCTCCTGCACCTCTCACTGCTCCTGCACCTCTCACTGCTCCTGCACCTCTCACTGCTCCTGCACCTCTCACTGCTCCTGCACCTCTCACTGCTCCTGCACCTCTCACTGCTCCTGCACCTCTCACTGCTCCTGCACCTCTCACTGCTCCTGCACCTCTCACTGCTCCTGCACCTCTCACTGCTCCTGCAACTCTCACTGCTCCTGCACCTCTCACTGCTCCTGCACCTCTCACTGCTCCTGCACCTCTCACTGCTCCTGCACCTCTCACTGCTCCTGCACCTCTCACTGCTCCTGCACCTCTCACTGCTCCTGCACCTCTCACTGCTCCTGCATCTCTCACTGCACCTGCATCTCTCACTGCACCTGACTCCATCTCTCAATGCACCCCTCACTGCTCCTGCACCTCTCACTTCACCTCTCACTCCATCTCTCACTGCACCTAAATCTCTCACTGCACCTCTCTGCTGCTCTTCACTGCTGCTCTTCACTGCACCTCTCACTGCTTCTTTCACTGCTCCTGCATCTCTCACTGCACCTCTCACTGCATCTCTCACTGCTCCTGCATCTCTCACTGAACCTCTCACTGCATCTCTCACTGCATCTCTCACTGCATCTCTCACTGCATCTCTCACTGCATCTCTCACTGCATCTCTCACTCCATCTCTCACTGCTCCTGCACCTCTCACTCCATCTCTCACTGCTCCTGCACCTCTCACTGCACCTCTCACTGCTCCTGCACCTCTCACTGCTCCTGCACCTCTCACTGCTCCTGCACCTCTCACTGCTCCTGCACCTCTCACTGCTCCTGCACCTCTCACTGCTCCTGCACCTCTCACTGCACCTCACTCCATCTCTCAATGCACCCCTCACTGCTCCTGCACCTCTCACTTCACCTCTCACTCCATCTCTCACTGCATCTCTCACTGCACCTAAATCTCTCACTGCACCTCTCTGCTGCTCTTCACTGCTGCTCTTCACTGCACCTCTCACTGCTTCTTTCACTGCTCCTGCATCTCTCACTGCACCTCTCACTGCATCTCTCACTGCTCCTGCATCTCTCACTGCACCTCTCACTGCATCTCTCACTGCTCCTGCATCTCTCACTGCACCTCACTCCATCTCTCAATGCACCCCTCACTGCTCCCGCACCTCTCACTTCACCTCTCACTTCACCTCTCACTTCACCTCTCACTTCACCTCTCACTTCACCTCTCACTTCACCTCTCACTTCACCTCTCACTTCACCTCTCACTTCACCTCTCACTTCACCTCTCACTTCACCTCTCACTCCACCTCTCACTCCATCTCACTGCTCCTGCACCTCTTACTGCATGTCTTACTGCATCTCTCACTGCATCTCTCACTGCTCCTGCACCTCTTACTGCATCTCTTACTGCATCTCTTACTGCATCTCACTGCTCCTGCACCTCTCACTGCACCTCTCACTGCACCTCTCACTGCTCCTGCATCTCTCACCGCACCTCTCACTCCATCTCTCACTCCATCTCTCACTGCACCTCTCACTGCACCTCTCACTGCACCTCTCACTGCTCCTGCACCTCTCACTGCTTCTTTCACTGCTCCTGCACCTCTCACTGCACCTCTCACTGCACCTCTCACTGCTCTTCACTGCACCTCTCGCTGCACCTCTCGCTGCACCTCTCGCTGCACCTCTCGCTGCACCTCTCGCTGCACCTCTCGCTGCACCTCTCACTGCACCTCTCACTGCACCTCTCACTGCTCTTCACTGCACCTCTCGCTGCACCTCTCGCTGCACCTCTCGCTGCACCTCTCGCTGCACCTCTCGCTGCACCTCTCGCTGCACCGCTCACTGCACCGCTCACTGCACCGCTCACTGCACCGCTCACTGCACCGCTCACTGCACCGCTCACTGCTTCTTTCACTGCTCCTCCATCTCTCACTGCACCTCTCACTGCACCTCTCACTGCACCTCTCACTGCACCTCTCACTGCACCTCTCACTGCACCTCTCACTGCACCTCTCACTGCACCTCTCACTGCACCTCTCACTGCACCTCTCACTGCACCTCTCACTGCTCCTGCACCGCTCACTGCACCGCTCACTGCACCGCTCACTGCACCGCTCACTGCACCGCTCACTGCACCGCTCACTGCACCGCTCACTGCACCGCTCACTGCTCCTGCATCTCTCACTGCATCTCTCACTGCATCTCTCCCTGCACCTCTCCCTGCATCTCTCACTGCTCCTGCACCTCTCACTTCACCTCACTGCTCCTGCATCTCTCACTGCACCTCTCACTGCTTCTTTCACTGCTCCTGCACCTATCACTGCTCCTGCACCTCTCACTGCACCTCTCACTGCTTCTTTCACTGCTCCTGCACCTCTCACTGCTTCTTTCACTGCTCCTGCATCTCTCACTGCATCTCTCACTGCATCTCTCACTGCATCTCTCACTGCATCTCTCACTGCATCTCTCACTGCATCTCTCACTGCATCTCTCAATGCTCCTGCACCTCACTGCACCTCTCACTGCACCTCTCACTGCACCTCTCACTGCACCTCTCACTGCACCTCTCACTGCTTCTTTCACTGCTCCTGCACCTATCACTGCTCCTGTACCTCTCACTGCACCTCTCACTGCTTCTTTCACTGCTCCTGCACCTCTCACTGCTTCTTTCACTGCTCCTGCATCTCTCACTGCATCTCTCACTGCATCTCTCACTGCATCTCTCACTGCATCTCTCACTGCATCTCTCACTGCATCTCTCACTGCATCTCTCACTGCATCTCTCACTGCATCTCTCACTGCATCTCTCAATGCTCCTGCACCTCACTGCACCTCTCACTGCACCTCTCACTGCACCTCTCACTGCTTCTTTCACTGCTCCTGCACCTCTCACTGCATCTCTCGCTGCTCCTGCACCTCTCGCTGCTCCTCTCGCTGCTCCTGCATCTCTCACTGCACCTCTCACTGCACCTCTCACTGCACCTCTCACTGCACCTCTCACTGCACCTCTCACTGCACCTCTCACTGCACCTCTCACTGCACCTCTCACTGCACCTCTCACTGCTCCTCTCACTGCTCCTCTCACTGCACCTCTCACTGCTCCTGCACCTCTCACTTCACCTCACTGCTCCTGCATCTCTCACTGCACCTCTCACTGCTTCTTTCACTGCTCCTGCACCTATCACTGCTCCTGCACCTCTCACTGCTTCTTTCACTGCTCCTGCACCTCTCACTGCTTCTTTCACTGCTCCTGCATCTCTCACTGCATCTCTCACTGCATCTCTCACTGCATCTCTCACTGCATCTCTCACTGCATCTCTCACTGCATCTCTCACTGCATCTCTCACTGCATCTCTCACTGCATCTCTCACTGCATCTCTCAATGCTCCTGCACCTCACTGCACCTCTCACTGCACCTCTCACTGCACCTCTCACTGCACCTCTCACTTCACCTCTCACTGCTTCTTTCACTGCTCCTGCACCTATCACTGCTCCTGTACCTCTCACTGCACCTCTCACTGCTTCTTTCACTGCTCCTGCACCTCTCACTGCTTCTTTCACTGCTCCTGCATCTCTCACTGCATCTCTCACTGCATCTCTCACTGCATCTCTCACTGCATCTCTCACTGCATCTCTCACTGCATCTCTCAATGCTCCTGCACCTCACTGCACCTCTCACTGCACCTCTCACTGCACCTCTCACTGCTTCTTTCACTGCTCCTGCACCTCTCACTGCATCTCTCGCTGCTCCTGCACCTCTCGCTGCTCCTCTCGCTGCTCCTGCATCTCTCACTGCACCTCTCACTGCACCTCTCACTGCACCTCTCACTGCACCTCTCACTGCACCTCTCACTGCACCTCTCACTGCACCTCTCACTGCACCTCTCACTGCTCCTCTCACTGCTCCTCTCACTGCACCTCTCACTGCTCCTGCATCTCTCACTGCACCTCTCACTGCACCTCTCACTGCACCTCTCACTGCACCTCTCACTGCATCTCTTACTGCATCTCTTACTGCACCTCTCACTGCATCTCTCACTGCTCCTGCATCTCTCACTGCACCTCTCACTGCACCTCTCACTGCACCTCTCACTGCACCTCTCACTGCACCTCTCACTGCACCTCTCACTGCACCTCTCACTGCACCTCTCACTGCACCTCTCACTGCACCTCTCACTGCACCTCTCACTGCACCTCTCACTGCACCTCTCACTGCTTCTTTCACTGCTCCTGCACCTCTCACTTCACCTCTCACTGCTCCTGCATCTCTCACTGCATCTCTCACTGCACCTCTCACTGCTTCTTTCACTGCTCCTGCACCTCTCACTTCACCTCTCACTGCTCCTGCATCTCTCACTGCACCTCTCACTGCTTCTTTCACTGCTCCTGCATCTCTCACTGCACCTCTCACTTCACCTCTCACTGCTTCTTTCACTGCTCCTGCACCTCTCACTTCACCTCTCACTGCTCCTGCATCTCTCACTGTATCTCTCACTGCATCTCTCAATGCTCCTGCATCTCTCACTGCTTCTTTCACTGCTTCTCTCACTGCTTCTTTCACTGCTCCTGCACCTCTCACTGCTTCTTTCACTGCTCCTGCACCTCTCACTTCACCTCTCACTGCTCCTGCATCTCTCACTGTATCTCTCACTGCATCTCTCAATGCTCCTGCATCTCTCACTGCTTCTTTCACTGCTTCTTTCACTGCTCCTGCATCTCTCACTGCATCTCTCACTGCATCTCTCACTGCATCTCTCACTGCATCTCTCACTGCATCTCTCACTGCATCTCTCACTGCTCCTGCACCTCTCACTTCACCTCTCACTGCTTCTTTCACTGCTCCTGCACCTCTCACTTCACCTCTCACTGCTTCTTTCACTGCTCCTGCACCTCTCACTGCACCTCTCACTGCTTCTTTCACTGCTCCTGCATCTCTCACTGCACCTCTCACTGCTTCTTTCACTGCTCCTGCACCTCTCACTTCACCTCTCACTGCTCCTGCATCTCTCACTGTATCTCTCACTGCATCTCTCAATGCTCCTGCATCTCTCACTGCACCTCTCACTGCTTCTTTCACTGCTCCTGCATCTCTCACTGCACCTCTCACTTCACCTCTCACTGCTTCTTTCACTGCTCCTGCACCTCTCACTTCACCTCTCACTGCTCCTGCATCTCTCACTGTATCTCTCACTGCATCTCTCAATGCTCCTGCATCTCTCACTGCTTCTTTCACTGCTTCTCTCACTGCTCCTGCACCTCTCACTGCTTCTTTCACTGCTCCTGCACCTCTCACTGCACCTCTCACTGCACCTCTCACTGCACCTCTCACTGCTCCTGCACCTCTCACTTCACCTCTCACTGCTCCTGCATCTCTCACTACACCTCTCACTGCTTCTTTCACTGCTCCTGCACCTCTCACTTCACCTCTCACTGCTCCTGCATCTCTCACTGCACCTCTCACTGCTTCTTTCACTGCTCCTGCATCTCTCACTGCACCTCTCACTTCACCTCTCACTGCTTCTTTCACTGCTCCTGCACCTCTCACTTCACCTCTCACTGCTCCTGCATCTCTCACTGTATCTCTCACTGCATCTCTCAATGCTCCTGCATCTCTCACTGCTTCTTTCACTGCTTCTCTCACTGCTTCTTTCACTGCTCCTGCACCTCTCACTGCTTCTTTCACTGCTCCTGCACCTCTCACTTCACCTCTCACTGCTCCTGCATCTCTCACTGCTTCTTTCACTGCTTCTTTCACTGCTCCTTTCACTGCTTCTTTCACTGCTCCTGCATCTCTCACTGCATCTCTCACTGCATCTCTCACTGCATCTCTCACTGCATCTCTCACTGCATCTCTCATCTATGAAACATTGTCTAGCACATCTACGACATTTGAGCAGATATTCACGAACACAGCATTTCACATGTAAACACTAATCTTCTAATATTCATCATGTTACAGTTTAAAACACTCATTACTTTTATATTTTACTGTGTTTGACAATAAAGTGTATATAAACATCCTCGTGTGGTACATTTACATAGCATTGAAAGGTAGCCTACCTGCCTATATTTCATCTTTCAACATGTTTCCATCGACATTTTTGTCTGGCAATAGTTCAACTAGTAAAATGTGTACAAGATTATGTAACAATATCACACTAACTAATGTAAGAGATAATAAATGACTTACCTCCGGTAATCAATCGCGTTATTCTTCTGAGGTAAATCCCAGGCTTATTTCTCACAGCACGTCTTCCAAACTCGATGAAAAGTTTGATGCTTTGTTTTGAGGTGATGGGTGCACTTACAGGTTAGCATTTACACGTGGACGATTAGCACGTGAATGGCTTGTGCGCGTGGGTGTGGTCACATTAACGATAATGAGCAGACGCCTCTCGTTGGTCTCATACGGAGTACATAAACAGAGAATATTTGTTTCCGATATGACTTCACTCTACTTCATTTAAAAATAGACACTTCAAGCTTTCTAAAGATATATCTCTCATGTATGTGTGGCAAGTATTCACTGAGTTTCAGTTCATTTTTTTAACGAGTTTCAGAAAAAATTCAGAGACTGGGATGACAGAAAGCGCATCCTATTTGTTTTTATTTTACAAAAGCACAAAGTTTTGTTATTGTGAGTGAACACAAAAGTTGACACTTAAAAGCTTCGAATGATGTATAATGCTTTCCTGTATGACCAAAATCGACTTTTTTCGTATTTTGAGTCTCATGCGAACTAAGAAAAAAAGCGAGGGGGTTAAACTGAGGAAAGTATGGTGATATCTAAATTTTTACCCTATTCACCTGTAGTGTCTTACCTTATTAATAATCTAAATAAACTGGAATTAATTCAAAGACAACATATTACTATGACAAAATCAAATGACAAAAACACATTTACACTTGTCAAGCAACTAATGATCAAAGATCCTTCTATTCCAGTCCTGTAATACCTGCTGGTGTTTGAAGCCTGACACTAGTATGATCTCCTCCCCTCGATCTGCTGTCAGAGGATCAAGCTCTACAGTTAGCAGTTTTCCAGATGGAGGGAGTAAACGCAGAATCCTGACTGAAGCGTAGCCACAGTGTGTCCCCAACTCCAGAACCCTGCGCGGGGCTTCACGCTTTACAATCTCATCCAGAAACTCACCTACAACCACAAGAGGACATGTTACTACAGAACAGAAGACTAGCTGAGGATTACTTGATTAAATAAAGCATTTTTAAATAACATTTTCTGTGTAGACATACTCTAACATTCACAACCAAAAACATTTAGTAAGAGATAATGTTCATCCAGCTTGTTATCTCATAATAACCCCCGGGATCAGGTCTTCATCAGCCTGAAGGGGTTAATTCTGAGAAAACAACTGGCTGGATGAACATTATCTCGCTTATTACACGGATACTTGCCACATCAGTAAATAAGTAGACACAAAATATTGGTCTGAGTTGAAATTAGAGCTGCACAATGAATCATATCGTAATCGCGATGTCAAGCCTATGCGATTATATGATGCAAAATGCTGCAATTTTATATGAATAAATAAATAAACCATTTAAAAAAATAAACAAATGAGGGCTGTTAACGCAGCATCTGTTATTTTTTGTCATCCTTTGGCTAATGTTACATGATCCCGCTCTTATTCGTGCGAATGCTTCAGGCGCGACAAGTCAAAAAAAGAGCGCGCTGCCTGTGAATGTGCTGACTGTGACACAGAAAGATGCGCGCCAGTATCGTGTGTGTGTGTGTGTGTGTGTGTGCGCACAGACCGTGCGCCAGAATACAGTTCTCTTTCGCGGCTTGAACGAACAATAACACCCACAAATACGCCAAAATACTCGTTTGTCGAGTATCTTCATAACATAAGAGCAGTCTTACGATGAACGTGAAGAGTTGTGAGGGAATGAGGCGTGTGTGAGATCCGCGTCTCTGTCAGCAGCGGCTGCTCTTAAAGGGCCAGCAGCCAATAAAGCTTTCTGTCAGTTAAGTTAATTACAGAACAAAGGGAACAGAAAAAATTACTCACTGCTCTTGACTAAAAAACTTGTGTACCTTTAATAAGGATTAGTCTATATATAATTTATGCAGTGCAAACTGTTTGATAACTTTATTAAATGTATGTATATGTCCTATCTGTTAGACAGGAAGGGCACAGGTAAATATGACATTTATTATGGATTTATGTGAGGATTGTTTGAAGTTCACTTAAATTAAAAGCTGTTATATTTTTTGAAGCCTAATGTTTGTTTTTTAATTGATAGCTTTCAATTTTATTGACGGAATCACTGTAATGTTGGATGGCTATAATTAATGTTTAAAATGGGGGAGGATTCATTTTTATCCAGACATCAATGGCATATTGATCATTATAGGTGTTATCAATCATTTAGTTGTTGTTCCTAGTTTGAGTTGAGAAATACACATTTCAGAATTATCCCTATTCTGTGTGTGCATTTTGCTTTAGAACCAAGCAAGTTGACTCATGAAACCATTTGTTTATTATATCGCAATCGCAATATTGACATCAATAATCGCAATGTTCCGCGGAGAGAGCAGTTTCAGCAGCAAGTTCAAACTGGATGAACATTTAAGAGATACGGTATACAATCATAACACTTATTACACAGCATTTCAACATATAAATAATTATGGAGATAAGAGAGATTGATTTTCAGATTAAATGGTTTTAAAATCGTACCTGTTTGTATCTCATAATCCAACAGTGTACAATAAAATGGACACAAAATTGCAGCAGCTGCGTTTGTATGAAACAAGAGAGCAAGTCCACGATACTGGATTGCATAATTAAATAACTGTACAAAAAACATTGATTTGACTGAGAAACAGTCCATTATAATAAAGGTCATTTACATAAAGAAGTCTTAAATGTGCATTAGAAAGACAGTGTTTGAGGTTCAAAAAGTGTTCATAGAAGAAAAAAATGAAATGCTACAAAAGTTAAGATAGATAATGACGTTTTCATCAATGAAAAGAACATTCATTAAGTGTGATTAGTAAAAGTCTTTAAGGTGAAACACACACATAAGGATAACAAACTCCAGTGCCAGACCTTTCTGAGGGCCGATGTTGAAGAAGCCGTGTGTGGTGGAATAGAGGTCAAAGGTCAGCAGAACACTCTGAGCCTGTCCGTGGGTGCAGTTGGAGAAGACATAAGCGTGAGTGGAAATGACACACACCTTCCTGTGAGAACGCTTCAGTATGCCAGAATATAGCTGACGGCACAGGGCTGACAGAGGTGAACGGAAAACAGCAGTAATCACAACCACAGCCAAGAGCAGAGGAAAAGAGAACACCACCAGAGACATCAGTGAACCTAACAGAGACATCAGTGACCACAAGAGACATTAGTGACCCTAACAGAGACATCAGTGACCCCTAACAGAGACATCAGTGACCAAAAGAGACATTAGTGACCCTAACAGAGACATCAGTGACACCTTACAGAAACATCAGTGACCCTAAGAGAGACATCAGTGACCCCTAACAGAGACATCAGTGACCCCTAACAGAGACATCAGTGACCCCTAACAGAGACATCAGTGAACCTAACAGAGACATCAGTGACCACAAGAGACATTAGTGACCCTAACAGAGACATCAGTGACCACAAGAGACATCAGTGACCCCTTACAGAGACATCAGTGACCACAAGAGACATTAGTGACCCTAATAGAGACATAAGTGACCACAAGAGACATTAGTGACCCTAACAGAGACATCAGTGACCCCTTACAGGGACATCAGTGACCTTAAGAGAGACATCAGTGACCCCTAACAGAGACATCAGTGACCCTAACAGAGACATCAGTGACCCCTTACAGAAACATCAGTGACCCTAAGAGAGACATCAGTGACCCCTAACAGAGACATCAGTGACCCCTAACAGAGACATCAGTGAACCTAACAGAGACATCAGTGAACCTAACAGAGACATCAGTGAACCTAACAGAGACATCAGTGAACCTAACAGAGACATCAGTGACCACAAGAGACATTAGTGACCCTAACAGAGACATCAGTGACCACAAGAGACATCAGTGACCCCTTACAGAGACATCAGTGACCACAAGAGACATTAGTGACCCTAACAGAGACATCAGTGACCCCCTACAGAGACATCAGTGACCTTAAGAGAGACATCAGTGACCCCTAACAGAGACATCAGTGACCCTAACAGAGACATCAGTGACCACAAGAGACAGTGACCCTAAAAGAGACATCAGTGACCCCTTACAGAAACATCAGTGACCCCTTACAGAAACATCAGTGACCCCTTACAGAAACATCAGTGACCCCTTACAGAAACATCAGTGACCCCTTACAGAGAAATCAGTGACCCCTAACAGAGACATCAGTGAACCTAACAGAGACATCAGTGACCACAAAAGACATCAGTGACCCCTAACAGAGACAGTGACCCCCTAACAGAGACATCAGTGACCCCCTAACACAGACATCAGTGACCCCCTAACACAGACATCAGTGACCCCCTAACACAGACATCAGTGACCCCCTAACAGAGACATCAGTGACCCCCTAACAGGGACATCAGTGACCCCCTAACAGGGACATCAGTGACCCTAACAGAGACATCAGTGACCACAAGAGACAGTGACCCTAAAAGAGACAGTGACCCCTTACAGAAACATTAGTGACCCTAACAGAGACATCAGTGACCCCTAACAGAAACATCAGTGACCCCTAACAGAGACATCAGTGACCCCTAACAGAGACATCAGTGACCCCTAACAGAGACATTAGTGACCCTAACAGAGACATCAGTGACCCTAACAGAGACATCAGTGACCCTAACAGAGACATCAGTGACCCTAAGAGAGACATCAGTGACCCCTAACAGAGACATCAGTGAACCTAACAGAGACATCAGTGACCACAAGAGACATTAGTGACCCTAACAGAGACATCAGTGAACCCTAACAGAGACATCAGTGACCCCTAACAGAGACATCAGTGACCCCTAACAGAGACATTAGTGACCCTAACAGAGACATCAGTGACCCTAACAGAGACATCAGTGACCCTAACAGAGACATCAGTGACCCCTTACAGAAACATCAGTGACCCTAAGAGAGACATCAGTGACCCCTAACAGAGACATCAGTGAACCTAACAGAGACATCAGTGACCCCTAACAGAGACATCAGTGAACCTAACAGAGACATCAGTGACCACAAGAGACATTAGTGACCCTAATAGAGACATCAGTGACCACAAGAGACACCAGTGAACCCTAACAGAGACATCAGTGAACCCTAACAGGGACATCAGTGACCCCTAAGAGAGATATCAGTGACCCCTAAAAGGGATATCAGTGTACATCAGTGACCCCAAACAGAGACATCAGTGACCCCTAACAGGGATATCAGTGTACATCAGTGACCCCTAACAGAGACATCAGTGACCCCTAACAGGGATATCAGTGACCCCTAACAGAGACATCAGTGACCCCTAACAGAGACATCAGTGACCCCTAACAGAGACATCAGTGACCCCTAACAGAGACATCACTGACCCTAACAGAGACATCAGTGACCCTAACAGAGACATCAGTGACCCCTAACAGGGACATCAGTGACCCCTGACAGGGACATCAGTGACCATCAGCGGCCCCTAACAGAGACATCAGTGACCCTAACAGAGACATCAGTGACCCTAACAGAGACATCAGTGAACCGAGACATCAGTGACCCCTAACAAAGACATCAGTGACCCTAACAGAGACATCAGTGACCCTAACAGAGATATCAGTGAACAGACACATCAGTGACCTTAACAGAGACATCAGTGACCCTAATAGACACACCAGTGACCTTAACAGAGACATCAGTGACCCCTAACAGAGACATCAGTGACCCTAACAGAGACATCAGCGACCCCTTAGAGACATCAGTGACCCTAACAGAGACATCAGCGACCCCTAACAGAGACATCAGTGAACAGAGACATCAGTGACCCTAACAGAGACATCAGTGACCCTAACAGAGACATCAGTGACCCTAACAGAGACATCAGTGACCCCTAACAAAGACATCAGTGACCCTAACAGAGACATCAGTGAACAGACACATCAGTGACCTTAACAGAGACATCAGTGACCCTAATAGACACATCAGTGACCTTAACAGAGACATCAGTGACCCCTAACAGAGACATCAGTGACCCTAACAGAGACATCAGCGACCCCTTAGAGACATCAGTGAACAGAGACATCAGTGACCCTAACAGAGACATCAGTGACCTTAACAGAGACATCAGTGACCCCTAACAGAGACATCAGTGACCCCTAACAGAGACATCAGCGACCCCTTAGAGACATCAGTGAACAGAGACATCAGTGACCCTAACAGAGACATCAGTGAACCGAGACATCAGTGACCCCTAACAAAGACATCAGTGACCCTAACAGAGACATCAGTGACCCTAACAGAGATATCAGTGAACAGACACATCAGTGACCTTAACAGAGACATCAGTGACCCTAATAGACACATCAGTGACCTTAACAGAGACATCAGTGACCCCTAACAGAGACATCAGTGACCAAAAGAGACATCAGTGACCCTAACAGAGACATCAGCGACCCCTTAGAGACATCAGTGACCCTAACAGAGACATCAGTGACCTTAACAGAGACATCAGTGACCCCTAACAGAGACATCAGTGACCTTAACAGAGACATCAGTGACCCTAACAGAGACATCAGTGAACAGAGACATCAGTGACCCTAACAGAGACATCAGTGACCCTAACAGAGACATCAGTGAACCGAGACATCAGTGACCCCTAACAAAGACATCAGTGACCCTAACAGAGACATCAGTGACCCTAACAGAGACATCAGTGAACAGACACATCAGTGACCCCTAACAAAGACATCAGTGACCCTAATAGACACATCAGTGACCCCTAACAGAGACATCAGTGACCCCTAACAGAGACATCAGTGACCCTAACAGAGACATCAGTGACCCCTAACAGAGACATCAGTGACCCCTAACAGAGACATCAGCGACCCCTAACAGAGACATCAGTGACCCCTAACAGAGACATCAGTGACCCCTAACAGAGACATCAGTGACCCTAACAGAGACATCAGTGAACAGACACATCAGTGACCCCTAACAAAGACATCAGTGACCCCTAACAGAGACATCAGTGACCCCTAACAAAGACATCAGTGACCCCTAACAAAGACATCAGTGACCCTAATAGACACATCAGTGACCCCTAACAGAGACATCAGTGACCCCTAACAGAGACATCAGTGACCCTAACAGAGACATCAGCGACCCCTTAGAGACATCAGTGACCCTAACAGAGACATCAGCGACCCCTAACAGAGACATCAGCGACCCCTAACAGAGACATCAGCGACCACAAGAGACATTAGTGACCACAAGAGACATTAGTGACCACAAGAGACATCAGTGACCCCTTACAGAGACATCAGTGACCCTAACAGAGACATCAGCGACCCCTAACAGAGACATCAGTGACCACAAGAGACATTAGTGACCCTAACAGAGACATCAGTGACCACAAGAGACAGTAACCCTAAAAGAGACATCAGTGACCCCTTACAGAAACATCAGTGACCCCTTACAGAGACAGTGACCCCTTACAGAGACAGTGACCCCTTACAGAGACAGTGACCCCTAACAGAGACATCAGTGAACCTAACAGAGACATCAGTGACCACAAGAGACAGTGACCCTAACAGAGACATCAGTGAACCTAAAAGAGACAGTGACCTTAACAGAGACATCAGTGACCCCTAACAGAGACATCAGTGACCTTAACAGAGACATCAGTGACCCTAACAGAGACATCAGTGAACAGAGACATCAGTGACCCTAACAGAGACATCAGTTACCCTAACAGAGACATCAGTGAACCGAGACATCAGTGACCCCTAACAAAGACATCAGTGACCCTAACAGAGACATCAGTGACCCTAACAGAGACATCAGTGAACAGACACATCAGTGACCTTAACAGAGACATCAGTGACCCTAATAGACACATCAGTGACCCCTAACAGAGACATCAGTGACCCCTAACAGAGACATCAGTGACCCTAACAGAGACATCAGCGACCCCTTAGAGACATCAGTGACCCTAACAGAGACATCAGCGACCCCTAACAGAGACATCAGCGACCACAAGAGACATTAGTGACCACAAGAGACATTAGTGACCACAAGAGACATCAGTGACCCCTTACAGAGACATCAGTGACCCTAACAGAGACATCAGCGACCCCTAACAGAGACATCAGTGACCCCTTACAGAGACATCAGTGACCCTAACAGAGACATCAGCGACCCCTAACAGAGACATCAGTGACCACAAGAGACATTAGTGACCCTAACAGAGACATCAGTGACCACAAGAGACAGTAACCCTAAAAGAGACATCAGTGACCCCTTACAGAAACATCAGTGACCCCTTACAGAGACAGTGACCCCTTACAGAGACAGTGACCCCTTACAGAGACAGTGACCCCTAACAGAGACATCAGTGAACCTAACAGAGACATCAGTGACCACAAGAGACAGTGACCCTAACAGAGACATCAGTGAACCTAAAAGAGACATCAGTGACCCCTAACAGAGACAGTGACCCCTAACAGAGACATCAGTGACCCCCTAACAGAGACATCAGTGACCCCCTAACAGAGACATCAGTGACCCCCTAACAGAGACATCAGTGACCCCCTAACAGAGACATCAGTGACCCCCTAACACAGACATCAGTGACCCCCTAACAGAGACATCAGTGACCCCCTAACACAGACATCAGTGACCCCCTAACACGGACATCAGTGACCCCCTAACAGGGACATCAGTGACCCTAACAGAGACATCAGTGACCACAAGAGACAGTGACCCTAAAAGAGACAGTGACCCCTTACAGAAACATTAGTGACCCTAACAGAGACATCAGTGACCCCTAACAGAAACATCAGTGAACATAACAGAGACATCAGTGACCACAAGAGACATCAGTGAACCCTAACAGGGACATCAGTGAACCCTAACAGGGACATCAGTGAACCCTAACAGGGACATCAGTGAACCCTAACAGGGACATCAGTGAACCCTAACAGGGACATCAGTGAACCCTAACAGGGACATCAGTGAACCCTAACAGGGACATCAGTGACCCCTAAGAGAGATATCAGTGACCCCTAAAAGGGATATCAGTGTACATCAGTGACCCCTAACAGAGACATCAGTGACCCCTAACAGGGATATCAGTGTACATCAGTGACCCCTAACAGAGACATCAGTGACCCCTAACAGGGACATCAGTGACCCCTAACAGGGACATCAGTGACCCCTAACAGGGACATCAGTGACCCTCAGCGGCCCCTAACAGAGACATCAGTGACCCCCTAACAGAGACATCAGTGACCCCTAACAGGGATATCAGTGTACATCAGTGACCCCTAACAGAGACATCAGTGACCCCTAACAGGGATAGCAGTGTACATCAGTGACCCCTAACAGAGACATCAGTGACCCCTAACAGAGACATCAGTGACCCCTAACAGAGACATCAGTGACCCCTGACAGGGATATCAGTGTACATCAGTGACCCTAACAGAGACATCAGTGACCCCCTAACAGAGACATCAGTGAACCGAGACATCAGTGACCCCTAACAAAGACATCAGTGACCCTAACAGGGACATCAGTGACCCTAACAGGGACATCAGTGACCCCTAACAGAGACATCAGTGACCCTAACAGAGACAGCAGTGAACAGACACATCAGTGACCTTAACAGAGACATCAGTGACCTTAACAGAGACATCAGTGACCCTTAACAGAGACATCAGTGACCCCTAACAGAGACATCAGTGACCCCTAACAGAGACATCAGTGACCCCTAACAGAGACATCAGTGACCCCCTAACAGAGACATCAGTGACCCCTAACAGAGACATCAGTGACCTTAACAGGGACATCAGTGACCCTAACAGGGACATCAGTGACCCTAACAGGGACATCAGTGACCAGAGACATCAGTGACCCCTCACAGAGACAACAGTGACCCCTAACAGAGACATCAGTGACCCTAACAGAGACAGTGACCTTAACAGAGACATCAGTGACCCCTAACAGAGACATCAGTGACCCTAACAGAGACATCAGTGACCCTAACAGAGACATCAGTGACCCTAACAGAGACATCAGTGACCCCTAACAGACATATCAGTGACCCTAACAGAGATATCAGTGACCCCTAACAGAGACATCAGTGACCCCTAACAGAGACATCAGTCACCTTAACAGAGACATCAGTGACCCCTAACAGAGACATCAGTGACCCTAACAGAGACATCAGTGACCCTAACAGAGACAGTGACATCAGTGACCCCTAACAGAGACATCAGTGACCTTAACAGAGACATCAGTGACCTTAACAGAGACATCAGTGACCCTAACAGGGACATCAGTGACCCCTAACAGAGACATCAGTGACCAGAGACATCAGTGACCTTAACAGGGACATCAGTGACCTTAACAGAGACATCAGTGACCAGAGACATCAGTGACCTTAACAGGGACATCAGTGACCTTAACAGAGACATCAGTGACCCTCACAGAGACATCAGCGAGCAGAGACATCAGTGAGCAAAGACATCAGTGACCCCTAACAGAGACATCAGTGACCCCTAACAGAGACATCAGTGACCAGAGACATCAGTGACCCCTAACAGGGATATCAGTGAACATCAGTGACCCCTAACAGAGACATCAGTGACCCCTAACAGGGATATCAGTGAACATCATTGACCCCTAACAGAGACATCAGTGACCCCTAACAGAGACATCAGTGACCTTAATAGAGACATCAGTGACCCCTAACAGAGACAGTGACCTTAACATAGACATCAGTGACCCCTAACAGAGACATCAGTGACCTTAACAGAGACATCAGTGACCCCTAACAGAGACATCAGTGACCAGAGACATCAGTGACCCCTAACAGGGACATCAGTGACCCTAACAGGGACATCAGTGACCCCTAACAGGGACATCAGTGACCCCTAACAGGGACATCAGTGACCCCTAACAGAGACATAAGATGACACAATGTGCCCTGTAATCATATGGTCATTCAGCGAACTTATTTTAAGAGTAAAAAACATTATTTCTGTGGATTCATGTATTCTATAACGAGATGTATTCAGCTCAGCTTAAGCTATTTTAATGGCGAGTACACTCAGTCTCTGTTACAGTTCAATATGCCACAGACATGTTCATCGCTGTTAGGAATCGTTTTTATTTTTATTGCGTTGTTTGTGGAATTGAAGATCTTTTGTAGGCATAATGCCAATGGGTTTTTGGTGTTGTTTTAATATCAATCTTGGTCCATTTCAGTCAAAATAAATACGTGTTGTCTATATAAATAGAGGAAGCTATTCTGATTCAACATTACCAGGAACATGAATTTACAAGAATAATGATAAATCATTTATAATAAAAACACTGCAATATTACGTAAAAACATGAATACTGTCAGTTTTGATTTTATGGTGACTTTAAGTGGACATTTTAAAAATATATTACAAAGTCAAATTATTTATTTAAATGAACAAACACATGCATGAATCGTTCACAATAAGATATAGGCTATAGCATGCGTTCAAAAAATACATTGAAAGAAATTGTTTATCATGCTGAATCTAACATTTTCTAAAATCAAAGTTCAGCAGCTCCACGTTTAGTTAAAGAGAAATTTCTTCCAAAATATGTGGTTATTTAACGTTATTTATTTATCGATCTAAACCTTTCCTTAGTGTAAAACAACAGAGGAAGTTTTGAAGATAACTGCTAATCTTAGCAAACTGATGAAAGTGAAGCAGGATGAGGGTTTCCTCAAACTGACAGTGTTTGCCTCCATTACACGTGCTCTGGAGATCAGATACAGTAGACAACGTGGAATATTCTGCGTAAAATAAAAATTGAGTTGGAGCTTCTGACATAATGTTGTATTTGAGCTACACACTTTTTATTTATTTACTCACTGTTTCATAGATTGCCACAACATGTCTACGTGATTTTAGTGTGAAAAAGCTCGCTATTAATCGCTTAGTAACCATTTCTGTACGGTAATATACAATTTGTAGAACTTCGTTGCTATGACAAACTTAAAGTCTTATTGTAAGATTAATCATAATACTTAAAAACGGGTAAGAATAAAAAAACACATAGGTGCAGACCTTACTTACCAGTGACTTAACAGGAATCTTTCGCGGTGTGTGTGAAATGCATTGTGAGTGTGGAGATAAAGAGAGCCTGGCACGCACGCACGCACGGACGCACGCACGCACGCACGCACGCACGCACGCACGCACGCACGCACGCACGCACGCACGCACGATCAGGCCTACACCTGCTCAGGTCTGTTTATCACGGAAGTGCATGAGCAACCTTAAGGGTACAGAGCACTTTATGTTTGGTCAGGGCAGGGGTTTCAATCTGGGTCTGTAATTACTGCAAAATAACTAAGAACAAATAAAATAAATAAATAAATAAAGATTAAAATAAGTACATAAATAAATTTATTAATTATAAAATGAAATAAATAAATGAAAAATAATAAAACTAAACCTTTTAGTTAGTTATTGATCTATTAAATACACTAAAGTAGATTAACATAAATGAAAATTTGGATGGATATAAGTAAATACAAATTATATTTTTACTAATTTTAGATTTATAATAAGCACTGCAAACGGCGATCGCTTTCTCCTTGGACATTTGTAGTACATATAATCTTTTTAGTTTATTACTTTAAGCAATAACATGTAACATACGAAAGAAAGTCACCTCAGCAATATATATATATATATATATATATATATATATATATATATAAATCCTTATTCAGTAAACATGAATGACCATGATTGGTCTGCACAGAAAAGTAACAGGTATTAGATGACAATGCAGTCACTTCTGCACAATAATGTACTCCCTAATAACATTAAGAAACAGTGACGTTTTTAACACAATCGGAGAACGTGTTGTGTAAACCAGGGGTTTTCAAAGTGGGGGCCGCTAGGGGGCGCAACAAGTTGGAAGAAAAAACAAATGCGAAAAAAAAGTAAAAATAAGTCATTATATTTAATAATACATGAAAATAAAAGATAAATACAAACTATGTACCTCCATCTGCACTGTTAACCTCCAACTGCACTGTTTACCTCCACCTGCACTGTTTACCTCCACCTGCACTGTTTACCTCCATCTGCACTGTTTACCTCCACCTGCACTGTTTACCTCCATCTGCACTGTTTACCTCCATCTGCACTGTTTACCTCCAGCTGCACTGTTTACCTCCATCTGCACTGTTTACCTCCATCTGCACTGTTTACCTCCACCTGCACTGTTTACCTCAACCTGCACTGTTTACCTCAATCTGCACTGTTTACCTCAATCTGCACTGTTTACCTCAATCTGCACTGTTTACCTCTACCTGCACTGTTTACCTCAATCTCCACTGTTTACCTCAATCTGCACTGTTTACCTCTACCTGCACTGTTTACCTCAATCTCCACTGTTTACCTCAATCTCCACTGTTTACCTCAATCTGCACTGTTTACCTCAATCTGCACTGTTTACCTCTACCTGCACTGTTTACCTCAATCTCCACTGTTTACCTCAATCTGCACTGTTTACCTCCACCTGCACTGTTTACCTCCATCTGCACTGTTTACCTCCACCTGCACTGTTTACCTCCATCTGCACTGTTTACCTCCACCTGCACTGTTTACCTCCATCTGCACTGTTTACCTCCATCTGCACTGTTTACCTCCACCTGCACTGTTTACCTCAACCTGCACTGTTTACCTCAATCTGCACTGTTTACCTCAATCTGCACTGTTTACCTCAATCTGCACTGTTTACCTCAATCTGCACTGTTTACCTCAATCTGCACTGTTTACCTCAATCTCCACTGTTTACCTCTACCTGCACTGTTTACCTCAATCTCCACTGTTTACCTCAATCTGCACTGTTTACCTCTACCTGCACTGTGTACCTCCATCAGCACTGTTTACCTCCACCTGCACTGTTTACCTCCACACCTGCACTGTTTACCTCCATCTGCACTGTTTACCTCCACCTGCACTTTTTACCTCAATCTCCACTGTTTACCTCAATCTGCACTGTTTACCTCTACCTGCACTGTTAACCTCAATCTCCACTGTTTACCTCAATCTCCACTGTTTACCTCAATCTGCACTGTTTACCTCCACCTGCACTGTTTACCTCCATCTGCACTGTTTACCTCCACCTGCACTGTTTACCTCCATCTGCACTGTTTACCTCCACCTGCACTGTTTACCTCCATCTGCACTGTTTACCTCCATCTGCACTGTTTACCTCCACCTGCACTGTTTACCTCAACCTGCACTGTTTACCTCAATCTGCACTGTTTACCTCAATCTGCACTGTTTACCTCTACCTGCACTGTTTACCTCAATCTGCACTGTTTACCGCTACCTGCACTGTTTACCTCAATCTGCACTGTTTACCTCTACCTGCACTGTTTACCTCAATCTCCACTGTTTACCTCAATCTGCACTGTTTACCTCTACCTGCACTGTTTACCTCCACCTGCACTGTTTACCTCCACCTGCCCTGTTTACCTCCATCTGCTCTGTTTACCTCCACCTGCACTGTTTACCTCCACCTGCACTCTTTACCTCCACCTGCACTGTTTACCTCCACCTGCACTGTTTACCTCAACCTGCACTGTTTTACTCCACCTGCACTGTTTACCTCAATCTGCACTGTTTACCTCCATCTGCACCGTTTACCTCAATCTGCACTGTTTACCTCCACCTGCACTGTTTACCTCCACCTGCACTGTTTACCTCCATCTGCACTGTTTACCTCCACCTGCACTGTTTACCTCCATCTGCACGGTTTACCTCCACCTGCACTGTTTACCTCCATCTGCACTGTTTACCTCCACCTGCACTGTTTACCTCCATCTGCACTGTTTACCTCCACCTGCACTGTTTACCTCCACCTGCCCTGTTTACCTCCATCTGCACTGTTTACCTCCAGCTGCACTGTTTAACTCCACCTGCACTGTTTACCTCCATCTGCCCTGTTTACGTCCACCTGCACTGTTTACCTCCACCTGCACTGTTTACCTCCATCTGCACTTGTTTACTGTTTACCTCCATCTGCACTGTTTACTGTTTACCTCCATCTGCACTGTTTACCTCCACTTGCACTGTTTACCTCCACCCGCACTGTTTACCTCCATCTGCACTGTTTACCTCCATCTGCCTCCATCTGCAATGTTTACCTCCACCTGCACTGTTTACCTCCACCTGCACTGTTTACCTCCATCTGCACTGTTTACCTCCACCTGCACTGTTTACCTCCACCTGCACTGTTTACCTCCATCTGCACTGTTTACCTCCATCTGCACTGTTTACCTCAATCTTCACTGTTTACCTCCACCTGCCCTGTTAACCTCCACCTGCATTGTTTACCAACTCCTGCACTGTTTACCTCCATCTGCACTGTTTACCTCCATCTGCACTGTTTACCTCCATCTGCACTGTTTACCTCCACCTGCACTGTTTACCTCCACACCTGCACTGTTTACCTCCACACCTGCACTGATTACCTCCATCTGCACTGTTTACCTCCACCTGCACTGTTTACCTCAATCTGCACTGTTTACCTCAATCTGCACTGTTTACCTTCACCTGCACTGTTTACCTCCACACCTGCAGTTTAACTCCATCTGTACTGTTTACCTCCACCTGCACTGTTTACCTCCATCAGCACTGTTTACCTCCACCTGCCCTGTTTACCTCCATCTGCACTGTTTACCTCAAACTGCCCTGTTTACCTCCACCTGCACTGTTTACCTCCACCTGCCCTGTTTACCTCCATCTGCACTGTTTACCTCCATCTGCACTGGCTACCTCCACCTGCACTGTTTACTCCATCTGCACTGTTTACCCCCACCTGCACTGTTTACCTCCACCTGCCCTCTTTACCTCCATCTGTACTGTTTACCGCACCGTTTATCTCCACCTGCACTGTTTACCTCCACCTGCACTGTTTACCTCCATCTGCACTGTTTACCTCAATCTTCACTGTTTACCTCCACCTGCCCTGTTAACCTCCACCTGCACTGTTTACCTCCATCTGCACTGTTTACTGTTTACCTCCATCTGCACTGTTTACCTCCACCTGCACTGTTTACCTCCACCTGCACTGTTTACCTCCATCTGCACTGTTTACCTCCACCTGCACTGTTTACCTCCATCTGCACTGTTTACCTCCACCTGCACTGTTTACCTCCACACCTGCACTGTTTACCTCAATCTGCACTGTTTACCTCCACCTGCACTGTTTACCTCCATCTGCACTGTTTACCTCCACCTGCACTGTTTACCTCCACCTGCACTGTTTACCTCCACACCTGCACTGTTTACCTCCATCTGCACTGTTTACCTCCACCTGCACTGTTTACCTCAATCTGCACTGTTTACCTCTACCTGCACTGTTTACCTCCACCTGCACTGTTTACCTTCATCTGCACTGTTTACTGTTTACCTCCATCTGCACTGTTTACCTCCACCTGCACTGTTTACATCCACCCGCACTGTTTATCTCCATCTGCACTGTTTACCTCCATCTGCCTCCATCTGCACTGTTTACCTCCACCTGCACTGTTTACCTCCATCTGCACTGTTTACCTCTACCTGCACTGTTTACCTCCACCTGCACTGTTTACCTCCATCTGCACTGAGGTCTGTTTACCTCCATCTGCACTGTTTACCTCCACCCGCACTGTTTACCTCCATCCGCACTGTTTACCTCCATCTGCACTGTTTACCTCCACCTGCACTGTGTACCTCCATCAGCACTGTTTACCTCCACCTGCACTGTTTACCTCCACACCTGCGCTGTTTACCTCCACACCTGCACTGTTTACCTCCATCTGCACTGTTTACCTCCACCTGCACTTTTTACCTCAATCTGCACTGTTTACCTCAATCTGCACTGTTTACCTCCACCTGCACTGTTTACCTCCACACCTGCACTGTTTACCTCCATCTGCACTGTTTACCTCCACCTGCACTGTTTACCTCTACCTCCACCTGCACTGTTTACCTCAACCTGCACTGTTTACCTCTACCTCCACCTGCACTGTTTACCTCCATCTGAATTATCTTACCGAGAATCAACGCAGTGCTTCGGCGGTGTACTTAGTGCACGAGGACTGTGATACTACGCTCACGGTGTGCATCGAGGATTCAAAGCTGTGATCCAGCTGTGCACGCGGACTTACTGACTATGGCCCTGAGGTACTCTGCACGACAACTTCTGAAATCAAAACGAAACTCGTATCGTTTGGTTAAAGACTCTTACGAACACTTTCGAGACGCTGGCTTGCTGCGTTCCAAGCAATAAATTCACCGGGGCTCTAGGTGCAGTTTTTCCGTCTCATCCTCTCCTAATGTTTTTGTCCCTGCATGCCGGCGTAAGAAAAACTACCTGCATGCGTTGGTGCTGTTCACAGATATTTCATATCAGATCCCCGTGTGGCAGTGGAGAATCTAGGGGGTGGCCTGGGCAACCCCTGAAAGCTCATTGGCCACCCCTGTGGCCACCCCAGATCTGATAGGTAGTTGGTCAAGTTCGTCAACACAAGAAACAAGAAAAATGCTGTCAATCAATGATGACAGCTGATCAACTTATTTAGGGCCAGTTTTACATTTTTAACTAACACCGTAATGGTCGTACTGAGGCTGTGAGAGCTGATTTCTGCTCAGCGGACGTTTGGCCATGCAGGTCAGGTGACCCATGAGATGAGCGCGCTGGCTGCTGCTGCTCCGTGAAACCGGAGGACGGTCGGTCACACACTTACAACAGCAACACAACAACGATAAAAACGCTGGAATCTGTAGATTGAGAGGTATGGCAATTTAATGTTTAGTTATATCGTAGTTCCCTCTGAATGTGTAAGAAAACTGAAAAAGTCGAACACTGTACTAGCTAGCTTAGCAGCCTGCAAACCAAGTTAAGAGTGCAGACCACAGACTGTGGTGCAGACAGTTGAAGAGGGTGCGCGCACAGCTCTTAAAGGGGCCACACCTTATTTCCACTCGTTACACCGTCATGGAATATGCTATTTTCTGGACTGAAGACTTAACGGTGTTTTTTGAAGATGTGTGTATTCAATAGAGCTAATGTTATATTTTTGGTCAACCCGTGTGTGAAATATAGTGTGTGTGTGAAATATAGTGTGACAGTCTAGATTTAAGTAACAACACAAGAACAAGCTGTGACTTATTTATTTGCTCTGTTATTTAAGGGCTGTTTTTGTTTGTATCAATTAGCTCATCTTCACTTAAATTAACTTATGCGCTGAATCAAAGCCAATGTTTAAATTAATACCTTCATCGGGGCCTTGGATATGAATACTGTCTTAGTTGAAAACCACTTTTTGCACATTTTCATACATCACAAGGCATCCGATATTATTCAATCATCAGGCCATCCTCTGTGTTACCTGTATTGTTACCCATGTTTGCTTTACTAGTTTAAGTCCCCTCTTGTGGTTAAATAAAAACACACCTGGCAAAGAACAAACTAAAAAATTCAAATTCCAGTATCTCTAACAAATTAAATCTAAGCTAAATAATAACATACTAAGCATGTAAAGAACAACAAATATTTATGTTTTTTTCTTACAAGCTTAGTTTTTCTTTTGCTTTTACAGATACACTTTTTAATAAGGTCCTATCTTTAAGTATTTTGGTTTGTCCTGTTGGATTTTTGTGTTTTTATGTAACCACAAGATGGTGCCTCAATTAGTAAAGCAACTCAGGTAACAATACAGGTGACACAGATGATGAGTTGATGACTGATACATTTTAATCTATAGGACGAGTTAAGAGCAGTTTAATTTTGCTTCTCTAATCTAACTAAGACTAAGCCACATGCAGTTTTATGTCAGAATTTGCTGATTTTCTGTCAATGCTGTCCTTAAAGTTCCACAAAATTCTTATTGTCGGGGACTTCAACATTCATGTGGATCAAAGTGATTCAACGACGGCTAAGGAATTTTTATCGCTGCTTGACTGCTTCAATCTCTCGCAATTGGTAACTGGGCCGACTCATTGTAAAGGCCATACTTTGGATCTTGTGATTACAAATAGCTCATTTGTATCACAGTTATCATCTGTTGATATTGGATTATCTGATCATTCAGCTGTCTTTTTTAATCTGGTAATGCACAATTCATGTGTGCCTTCCACCTGAACGGTAACTTTTCAGAAGTGGAAGTCTATTGATCAGACAGTATTTTCGAATTCTGTTGTTTCCACCTTCAGTGATCTGCACTTCACATCTTTGGAGGAGAAAGTCTCAGCTGAATAACGCTCTTGCTGTTAATCTAGACACTTTTGCTCCCCCGAGGTCATGCAAGGTTACTTTTATTCGCGCTGCTCCATGGTATAATGACAATCTGTGCACTAAGAAGGCGGAAAATGGAGCGATATTGGCGTCTCACTGGCTTGATTGTTCATTATCTAGCCTGGAAGGATCTTCTAAGTGACTACGGAGTATTAATTGAGATTGAAAGATCTTTGTATTTCTCTCAGACTATTGAAAACAATCAAGAAAATCTATTTAAATCTATAAACAGACTCCTTCAAGTTAAAGCTGCTACTACCATGCCTGCTTCTCAGCCGCTGTGTAATTCTTTTCTTCATTTCTTCAATTCAAAAATTGATAGTGTTCGTAAACAAATCTCTGAAGCATCTGTTTCTACTCTTTCATTCCAGTGTCCACCTGGGTTCACTGGTACTTTTCTAACTAACTTACCTCTTCTTGATACTGAGACTCTTAAAAGGGAGGTATCAAGCATTAAAGCTTCCACTTGCTTGCTTGATCCTCTTCCCACATGCTTATTTAAATTTTGCTTTGAGGTCCTGTCTCCGGTTGTTCTCAGTATTATGAACGACTCTTTGCAGACTGGGTTTGTTCCAGCAGCATTAAAGATTGCTGCGGTAACTCTAGTACCAAAAAAAGAGAATTTTGCCCTGGATGATTTTAATAATTATCGTCCTATTTCAAACCTTCTGTTTCTGGCAAAAATACTTCAGCGTATTGTTGCCTCCCATTCGTGTAAACATCTCACAAGTAATAACCTCTTTGAACCACTTCAGTCAGGATTCCGTAAATTTCATAGTACTGAGACGGCTCTGGTTAAAGTCACCAATGATATGTTGATGGTTTCTGACTCTGGTGCAACATCTATTCTCATTCTTTTAGATTTAAGAGCCGCTTTTGACACTTTTGATCACAGGCTAATGCTTACATGTCTTGAGAGAGTGTCTGGTGTGTCGGGGACAGCTTTGAAGTGGCTTCGGTCCTACTTTGCTGACCGTTCTCAGTTCATCTCAATGGGTGACCATAGGTCTGAGATTAGCTCTGTTCTCACTGGTGTTCCCCAGGGGTCAGTTCTGGGCCCTTTACTTTTTAACATCTATCTACCACCACTTGGCTATCTCTTGAGATCGCTCGGCCTCCATTATCATTTCTATGCCGACGATCTGCAAATTTATATACACTCAAAACCAGATGAGCGCTCCCACGTTGATTTTCTTTCTGGCTGTATTACTGAAATAAAAACCTGGATGAGTAATAATTTCCTGTGTTTGAACAGTGATAAAACTGAAGTTATGCTCATTGGTTCTCATCATCAAACCTCCAAAGTTGGTTCTCTTTCTTTGACTCTTGATGACTCTGTTTTGGGTATCCAGAGTAAAATGAGTAACCTTGGAGTTATTTTTGATGCTAATCTTTCATTTGATTCTTTCATTCAGAGTACTGTTAAAACATATTTTTTCCATCTTAGAAACATCACTAGATTGCGGCCAAAGTTAACTTTTCCCGTAGCTGAAAAGCTGATGAATTCTTTTGTCGTCTCTCGGATTGACTATTGTAACAATCTTTTAGCCGGAGTTTCTAAATCTACACTACACAAGCTTCAACGTGTACAAAATACTGCTGCTAGGATCTTAACTGGGTCCAGAATACGCAACCATATCACTCCGGTTTTGGAATCCTTGCATTGGCTCCCAGTTAGGTTCAGAGTCGATTTTAAGATTATGATGCTTACATATAAGTCTTTTGCACGGTCTGGCTCCAAATTATCAATCTGAACTGTTACACTCCGAATCACAGATTGCGCTCCTCACAATCGAGCATGCTGGTGGTTCCTAAAACCCGCTGAAAGTCTATGGGTGACAGGGCTTTTTCCTTCTATGCACCTGTCCTTTGGAATTCTCTGCCTCTTGAACTTAGGGAAGCCCAGACTTATGCCATTTTTAAAGGTCAACTTAAGACATACTTTTTTTAACTTGCAGTTACCTGTTGATGTGTTTTCTTTTAACAATTGTCTATTGTGTGTACAGCGCTTTGAGAAGCTGCTTTTAAAGGCGCTTTATAAAATAAAGGTTATTATTATTGTGGCTGCTTATTGGTGTGGCTGCTCTGTTTAAAGATGTCTATCAATGTAAGCAAATATAATTTGGTCTTTCGAATATCTGGGTATTGTGTTAAAAGGTGCTCCACGCATTTTACTTATCATTGTTTACAGGCCTCCAAAATACTCTCCAGCCTTTGCTGAGGACTTTACTGAGCTGTTATTGCTGGAGATTTTAACATTCACATAGATAATGCAGAAACCAATATGCCAAAAGAAATCAAAACTGTTTTAAAAACTTTTGATCTGATTCAGCATGTACATGGACCCACACACAATCGCGGATACACTCTAGATTTACTAATCAGTAAGGGTCTAAACATTTCATCGATTGTTATTAAGGACGTAGCACTGTCTGATCATTTCTGTATTTTCTTTGATATATTGATCTCTCCTGCCATTGAAGCTAGATCTGTGTCTGTCAAGAAGAGATGCTTAAATGAGAACACTAGTGTACTATTTATGAAGGCTATATCTTTAACACCAAGCATATCTGCTGACTCTGTTGATTTTCTCCTTGATTCTTTTAACTCAAAAGTTAAAGGTGTAATTGATGATATTGCTCCTGTGAAAGTCAGGAAGAGTGGTAGACAAAAAGCACCTTGCAGAAACTCAACAGTAGTGCAAAATATGAAAAGACAATGCAGAAAAGCAGAGCACATGTGGCAGAAGACAAAACTTGTAGTCCATTGTAACATCTACAAAGACACCATCCATGCTTTCAATATGGAAGTAGGTAAAGCTAGACAGACTTTCTTCTCAAATATTATAAACAGCAATATAAACAACACACGCACTCTTTTTGCTACTGTAGAGACACTGACAAACCCCCCAAGCCAGATTCCCAGTGAATTGCTCTCAGACAGCAAGTGCAGTGAGTTTGCTTCTTTCTTCTCTGGGAATATCAATAATATCAGAAAGGTGATCAGCTCATCATTGAGCCGCACTGCGGTCAGACAGATCAGACCACAACCTGATGCTCTGTCATTATTTCAAAGAAATAGATGGCAAAATTTTGGAAGAAACCGTACAGCACCTTAAAACATCAACCTGCGCCCTTGACGCACTTCCCACATCTTTCTTCAAAAGTGTGTTAAACAGCTTAGAAGCAGATCTTCTAGAAGTGGTAAATGCCTCACTTCTCTATGGGACTTTTCCAAACTCCCTGAAAACTGCAGTTGTCAAGCCCCTCTTGAAAAAGAGCAATCTGGATAAGACCATATTATGCGACTATAGACCGATCTCAAATCTTCCTTTCATAGGCAAGATCATTGAAAAAGTTGTCTTTAATCAGCTGAACAAATTCTTAAGCTCGAATGGATACTTTGACAATTTTCAATCCGGTTTCCGATCGCATCACAGCACAGAGACAGCGCTCATAAAGATAATAAACGATATTCGCTTAAATACTGATAAAGGCAAATTATCAGTTCTAGTACTACTCGACCTCAGTGCTGCATTTGACACTGTCGATCATGACATACTTCTTGACAGGCTGGAAAACTGGGTCGGGCTTTCTGGGATAGTCCTAAAATGGTTCAGGTCATACTTAGAAGGGAGAGGTTATTATGTGACTATAGGAGAGCATAAGTCTGAGTGGACATCCATGACATGCGGAGTCCCTCATGGCTCAATTCTTGCGCCACTCCTATTCAACCTGTATGTGCTCCCAATGAGCCAAATAATGAGAAAGAACCAAATCTCTAACCACAGCTGTGCAGACGACACACAGATCTACTTAGCCCTATCGCCTAACGATTACAGCCCCATTGACTACCTGTTCAAATGCATTGATGAAGTAAATAGTTGGATGTGCCAAAACTTTCTTCAGTTAAACAAAGACAAAACTGAAGTCATTGCGTTTGGAAACAAAGATGAAGTTCTCAAGGTGAACGCATACCTTCACTCCAGAGGTCAAACAACTAAAAATCAAGTCAGGAATCTTGGTGTGTCTCTAGAGTCAGACCTTAGCTTCAGTAGTCATATCAAAGCAATAACTAAATCATCATATTATCATCTGAAAAATATTGCTAGGGATAGATGCTTTGCTTCCAGTCAAGACTTAGAGAAACTTGTGCATGCTTTCATCACCAGCAGTGGATTATTGTAATGGACTCCTCACTGGCCTTCCTAAAAAGACCATAAGATAGTTGCAGCTCATACAGAACGCTGAGCAGAACCAGAACATATGAACATATCACACCAGTCCTCAGGTCTTTACATTGGCTCCCAGTTACATTTAGGATTGATTTTAAAGTATTATTACTGGTATATAAATCATTTAATGGCCTAGGACCTCAATACATTGCAGATATGCTCACTGAATATAAACCCAACAGATCACTCAGATCATTAGGATTACGTCAGCTAGAAATACCAAGGGTTCACTCTAAGCAAGGAGAGTCCGCTTTTAGCTACTATGCCAGCCGCAGCTGGAACCAGCTTCCAGAAGAGATCAGATGTGCTCCTACAGTAGTCACATTCAAATCCATACTCAAAACACATCTGTTTACCTATGCATTTACTGAATGAGCACTGTGCCACTGCTCGTCCGACTGTTTTTACTGTATTTTATTTAATTTTTTTATTCTAAACTTTTTTAATTATTTCTTTTGATTATTTTAATTTCTTTATTCTAAACTGCTTTATTATTTCTTTTGATTATTTTAATTTCTTTATTCTAAACTGCTTTAATTATTATTTCTTTTGATTATTTTAATTTCTTCTATGTAAAGCACTTTGAATTACCATTGTGTATGAAGTATGTGCTATATAAATAAACTTGCCTTGCCTTATTATCTGCACTGTTTACCTCCATCTTAGGTTACTTTATTGGTACCCGTAGATAAACTAGTATTACAGTCTGAGAGGCATGGACATCCTTAGTTGACCACAACATAGCATTCAACATACAAAACATTATAACATAAAAACAGCAGGTAATAATACATAAAATAAAAAAAGGACCAAGTACAGTATATAACCAGGTTGCTTATGTTTTTGTGCAGATAAATTTACCGTTTGTTTATTATAGTGATTGCCCCCGTTATAAAACTGTTTTTAAATCTTGTGGTCCTGTAGCCAGGAACTATTAGCCTCCGTCCAGAGGGGAGATACAGGAATTCCCCATTCAAAGGATGTAGGACATCTTTTTTAATAGCCATAGCTAACCACTGTAGTTGTTTAGCATACAGGGATGTGAGGTGCAGCTGGGGTTCCCCAGTCAGCTTACTTGACCATTTTACTATTTGGTTTAGGCTGTTCTTGTGCTTGACTGAGACACAACCAAACCATAGCACTAGAGAAAAAGATATGATGGTTTCGATAAAAGCACGATAAAATAATGTCATCATAGTCTTATTGTCAGGATACAGGCAAGGAGACAGAGGTAAGTGAATCCAAACACAGCTTTATTAAACGTGACACAAGTGCATGGGTGATGGTGCAGATATGAGGCGGATCACTACGTGTGGGGCTGATTACAGGTGAGCAGATCCTCTTCAGGTTACTTTATGTCAAGCGGTCACAGATCTTTCATACGTGTCCTTTCTCTTTCAGATGTCGTCGTGGGAGAGACAACTCGGCGTGAACACAGGGACTCAGGAAGATACAGGATTAAGGGGGACGAGAATCCAAGCGAGATTTCAGGAAGCAAGGACTCGGACAGGATGTCTGGAAACAGTGGAACAGGAATGCAGAGGTTAGTAATTCATCAGTGAGTATACTTTACTTGGCTGGAACTGGACTTCTCAGAGACTTTGAAAGACAACAGGAAATGGTCTGTTCCTGTTGGAGGCTTGACAGTGAGTGAGGCTGTGGTGAGTGCTTTTATGCAGGGATTGATGAGGCTTACTGATTGTGAACAGGTGCAGGTGATTAATATTCTGGGGAGAGTGATCGCTGTGTGGTGAAGGATGTGGTGTCTGATTGGTTCCTGACACTTATCTATATTAAAATGGTACAATTTTCTCAAACAGTATAGACGCTGTTGTCCTTTTTTACGGACAGCCTCACAATTCTCCTGGAAATTTAATTTAGAGTCAATAATTGTCCCTAGGTATCTATAGGATTGTACTGGATCCACTAATTGACCATTTATAGTTGTGGCCTCGTATCCTTGAGTTTTTCCAAAATAGATGTACTTATCCTTCGTTCTGGATATGTTCAGTTGAAGGTGCGACTCCTCGCACCATTGGACAAAGTCTTTAATTATTGGACCATAACCTCTATCATTTTTATGGAGCAGGCTTACTATGACGGAGTCGTCCGCGTATTTAATTATGGTCCTATTTACATATTTACTCTGACACGTGTTTGTATATAAAGTGAACAAAAGGGGTGAAAGAACACACCCCTGTGGTAAACCTGTGGAAGAACAAAGCTAACCAGACAGAGCTCCATTCACCTTTACTCTCTGTGTCCTGTTTGTTAAAAAATCCCAAATCCAACCAACGAGACTAGGACCAAAATCAAATTGCTCAATAAGACGGTTGGCTAAAATATACGGTTGAATTGTGTTAAAAGCAGATGAAAAATCAATAAAAAGAATTTGTGCATGGGACCCACTTCCTTCAAGATGTTTGAGAAGCAAATGAAGCAGAGTGAGAGTGGCATCTTCTACACCTCTGCGTGGCCTGTATGCAAATTGCATAGGATCCAATGCATGTTCGGTTATCCTTAAAATATGTTGCCTTATCAATTTTTCAAAATTCTTTACTAAAATCATTTAGAGTTTTAGAACTACTGCATTTTGGAACTGGGAAAACTACCGCATCCTTCCACATTTTTGGTACATGTTGCGTCTGCAGGGATTTATTAAAAATAAATTGGAATATGTGACTCAGCTCTCTTGTACATGTTTTGATCACATGCCCACAAATGTTATCAGGTCCATGACTTTTATTAATCTTTGTCCTACTAAAGACATTTTCAACATCTTTATATGTAATGTTGAAATGTTGATTATCTTTGAATTTGTGTTGAAGTCCTTCGACCTCTTGACTAAAGTCAGACTTGTCAAAACGTGTATAAAAAGAATTGAAAGCATTGGTAAGCTCTGCATCGGATCCAAAACCTTCTGGAAAGACATGGCTACTATAACTGTGCTTCTGGGTATCGTTTCCATACAGGACCAGGCAGAGCCAATGTTTTTTCAGCAATTCTTTTTTCAAGTTTAGACTTATATCTTTGTTTTGCTTTATACATCTCACCTTTAAGCTCTTTGGTGGCTACATGTAGATCAGAGGCAGTTCCCTGCTTGTGAGCAAGTCTTTTTTTTCTGTATACTATCTTTCATAGTCCTATTCACCCATGGTTTATTATTAGGATATATCTTTACTTGTTTGCAGGGTATAATCATATCTCTACAAAAGGCCACATATGAACTAACAGCATCAGTCATTTCATCCAAGTCCTTGCAAGAGTCTTTAAAAATATCCCAATCTGTACAATCGTAACACTCCTGGAGGCACATAACTGATTCCTCAGTCCATTCTTGTACTGCCTTGAGTTGCACTTTTTCCCTTCTCAGGACGATAAGTGGGAAGGAGTTTTATACAATTATGGTCTGCAGAGCCCAATAGGGGTAGTGTCATCGATTTATAAGCATCTTTTAATGAGGCATATCAGAGATCCAGTGTCTTTCCCTGCCTGGTAGGACAGGTGACATACTGGTAAAAATCTCTCAACGTCTTTTTCAGGGTGACATGGTTAAAGTCGCCTAAGATAAAATTTGGCGCATCTGGGAAGAGTGACTGTAGTTTCTGCACTACGTCAGAAATCACAGTGCAAGCAGTGCTGGCATTTGCCCTCGGATGTATGTACACGACTGCTAAGAAAATTTGTGGAAACTCCTGTGGTAAATAAAATGGTCGTAATGACACAGACAGGAGTTCGATATCGGGCAGGCATATTTTTTCTCTAACAGTCACAGAGGTACAGTACCGTCTATTAAAGTACACACATACCCCGTCACCTAGTGTCTTTCCCGTTGCACTGACCTCACGCTCCATCCGAACAGGTGATCCAAAGCCATCAATCCACAGGTCTCGGTCTTGATCCCGGTTGTATAACCAGGTCTCTGTGAAGGCCAGGGCGCAGCATTCCCTGCACACTCCTTCTGTAGCTGGTCATTTCCCTGGAGTTCATCCACCTTGTTCCTAAGGGATTGCACATTCCCCATTATCATCGTGGGCAGGGGGATCCGTCTCATTCCCTGCTTTCTCAGGCATGATTTAACGCCTCCGCGTTTTCCTCGCTTCCTCTTTTTTCTCTGCCATATAGTGGATCCGGACCTGTAATCCTTTCGTACACAGTCTGGTAAGTGTAAGGTTATGTCTGATACACTAGGCAGGTTCCCAGCGCTAAGATAAAGCAATTGGTCTCTGCTGTACTGTGTTCTTCCTTGGGTATCTGACTGCTTGAATCCCGGGCAAGCAGCAGATATGATAGAATCCAAGTCACAACCATGTAGAAAAGTTCAATTTTTAGGTTAACACCTTCGGTTGGAGACTATCTGCTCGGTAGGAAAACTCAGACAGACTTTATACAAACTTTTAGACAAACTTTAAACAAAACTTGACCCAATCAATGACGCTTACAAAACAAACAAATCGGAGGCCAACTCTCTCGCTGCCAGTTGCACGCGTGCGCATGCGCCCCTTGTTCAGAACAACTCCTGCACTGTTTACCTACACCTGCACTGTTTACCTCCACCTGCACTGTTTACACTGTTTACCTCCATCTGCACTGTTTACACTGTTTACCTCCACCTGCACTGTTTACCTTGACCTGCACTGTTTACCTCCACCTGCACTGTTTACACTGTTTACCTCCATCTGCACTGTTTACACTGTTTACCTCCACCTGCACTGTTTACCTCCACCTGCACTGTTTACACTGTTTACCTCCACCTGCACTGTTTACACTGTTTACCTCCACCTGCACTGTTTACACTGTTTACCTCCATCTGCACTGTTTACACTGTTTACCTCCACCTGCACTGTTTACCTCCACCTGCACTGTTTACACTGTTTACCTCCATCTGCACTGTTTACACTGTTTACCTCCATCTGCACTGTTTACCTCCATCTGCACTGTTTACCTCCACCTGCACTGTATACACTGTTTACCTCCACCTGCACTGTTTACCTCCACCTGCACTGTTTACCTCCACCTGAACTGTTTACCTCCTGCACTGTTTACCTCCTGCACTGTTTACCTCCATCTGCACTGTTAACCTCCACCTGCACTGTTTACCTCCACCTGCACTGTTTACCTCCATCTGCGCTGTTTACCTCCACCTGCGCTGTTTACCTCCTGAACTGTTTACCTCCATCTGCACTGTGTACCTCCATCTGCACCGTTTACCTCCATCTGCACTGTTTACCTCCTGCACTGTTTACCTCCATCTGCACTGTTTACCTCCATGTTTACTTCCATCTGCACTGTTTACCTCCATCTGCACTGTTTACCTCCACCTGCACTGTCTGTTTACCTCCACCTGCACTGTTTACCTCCATCTGCACTGTTAACCTCCACCTGCACTGTTTACCTCCATGTTTACTTCCATCTGCACTGTTTACCTCCATCTGCACTGTTTACCTCCACCTGCACTGTCTGTTTACCTCCACCTGCACTGTTTACCTCCATCTGGACTGTTTACCTCCACCTGCACTGTTTACCTCCACCTGCACTGTTTCTGCACTGTTTACCTCCATCTGCACTGTTTACCTCCACCTGAACTGTTTCTGCACTGTTTACCTCCACCTGCACTGTTTACCTCCACCTGCACTGTTTCTGCACTGTTAACCTCCATCAGCACTGTTTACCTCCATCTGCACTGTTTACCTCCACCTAAACTGTTTCTGCACTGTTTATCTCCATCAATACTGTTTACCTCCATCTGCACTGTTTACCTCCATCTGCACTGTTTACCTCCACCTGCATTTTTAACCTCCATCTGCACTGTTTACCTTCACCTGCACTGTTTACCTCCACCTGCACTGTTTACCTCCACCTGCCCTGTTTCTAGACTGTTTACCTCCACCTGCACTGTTTCTGCACTGTTTACCTCCACCTGCACTGTTTGCCTCCATCTGCACTGTTTGTGCACTGTTTACCTTCACCTGCACTGTTTCTGCACTGTTTACCTCCACCTGCACTGTTAACCTCCATCTGCACTGTTTACCTCCATCTGCACTGTTTCTGCACTGTTTACCTTCACCTGCACTGTTTCTGCACTGTTTACCTCCACCTGCACTGTTTACCTCCACCTGCACTGTTTCTGCACTGTTTACCTTCACCTGCACTGTTTCTGCACTGTTTACCTCCACCTGCACTGTAAACCTCCATCTGCACTGTTTACCTCCACCTGAACTGTTTACCTCCACCTGCACTGTTTCTGCACTGTTTACCTCCACCTGCATTGTTAACCTCCATCTGCACTGTTTACCTCCATCTGCACTGTTTACCTCCACCTGCACTGTTTCTGCACTGTTTACCTCCATCAGCACTGTTTACCTCCATCTGCACTGTTTACCTCCACATGCACTGTTTACCTCCACCTGCACTGTTTACCTTAATCTGCACTGTTTACCTCCACCTGCAATGTTTACCTCCATCTGCACTGTTTACCTTCACCTTTACTTTAACATTTAAAGTAAACATTACTTTAAATTAGTCAACCCCACAAGATTACTGTTATAAACATGAACCTCGTCTAAAACGCAAAGGGGGAGGTGTTGCTGTAATTTATAGTAATATTTTCAAAACCACTAAGAAATCTATTTTTAAATATACTTCTTTTGAAGTGTTGGTGCTTAATGTAAAAATATATAGTGTAAACGATAAATCACGTTTGAGATTTCTGCTGGCTACTGTAATCAGGCCACCAGGGCACCATAAATATTTTATCAAAGAATTTGCGGACTTTCTATCAGAATTAGTATTGGCTAACGATAAAGTACTAAATGTTGGTGATTTTAATATACATGTAGATAATGAAAAAGATGCATTGGGATTGGCACTTAAAGACATTGTAAACTCAATTGGAGTTAGACAACACATGTCAGGACCCACTCATTGTCGTAATCATACTCTAGATCTAATATTATCACATGGAATAGATGTTGACGCCGTTGAAATTCTGCAGCAGAGCGATGACATCTCAGACCATTATCTAGTCTCATGTAATTACATTTAGCCAAGGCTGCAAAGCCGACTCCGTGTTATAAATATGTTAGACCTATAACTTCTGCCACTAAAGATTGCTTTATCAATAATCTTCCTAATCAGTTTCATCATCTCAGCATCCCGGATAGCTTAGAAGAACTTGATATTGCAACAGAAACTTTTAACTCTCTCTTTTCCAGCACTTTAGACGCAGTTGCTCCGTTGCGCTTAAAGAAGATTAAAGAAAATAGTCCAACGCCGTGGTACAACGAGCACACTCAGGCCCTTAAGAGAGCAGCCAGAAAAATGGAGCGCAACTGGAAGAAAACAAAACTAGAGGTATTTCGGATTTCATGGAAAGAGAGCTCGATTGCTTACAGAGAGGCTTTAAAAGCTGCTAGATCTGCTTATTTTTCAACCCTATTAGAAGAAAATAAACATAATCCTAGGTATTTATTTGAAACAGTGGCTAAACTAACGAAAAAGAAAGCTTTAAGCACAGAAGTTTCAGGCTAACACAGTAATGACTTTATGAACTTCTTCACTTATAAGATTGATAATATCAGGGACAAAATTATAACTATGCAACCGTCTACTACAGTATCGCATCCGGGAGTGCATTGTAGTCTCACTGAGGAAAATTTTTATTCATTTGTTGCTATAGGAGAGGAAGAATTCTGCAAACTAGTTAATTCATCTAAATCGACAACTTGTATGTTAGACCCTATACCGACTAAGCTATTGAAAGATGCTTCCAGAGATCATAGATCCTCTTCTTAATATCATTAATTCGTCTTTGTCTCTAGGATACGTACCAAAAACCTTTAAGCTGGCTATGATAAAACCGCTTGTTAAAAAAACGCAACTTGATCCTTCAGAATTAGTCAATTACAGGCCGATCTCAAATCTGCCTTTTCTGTCAAAGATATTAGAAAAAGCAGTATCCTCACAACTGTGTTCCTTTCTTGAAAGAAATTATATCTGCGAGGATTTTCAGTCAGGATTTAGACCGCACCATAGTACTGAGACAGCTCTCATTAGAGTTACAAATTATTTGCTCTTATCATCCAATCGTGGTTGTATCTCTCTATTAGTGTTACTTGATCTTAGTGCTGCATTTGACACAATTGACCACAACATTCTTTTAAATAGACAAGAAAACTATGTTGGCATTAGTGGAATTGCACTAGTATGGTTTAAATCATACTTATCTGACCGTTATCAGTTTGTAGCAGTAAATGAAGAGATGTCTTATCGATCACAAGTTCAGTATGGCGTACCACAAGGCTCAGTACTAGGACCGCTGCTGTTCACTCTGTACATGCTACCATTAGGACATATCATTAGGAAACATGGAATTAGCTTTCACTGTTATGCCGATGATACTCAGCTGTATATTTCTTCAAAACCTAACGAAACTTACCAATTCACAAAATTAACGGAATGCATAGCTGATTTAAAAAATTGGATGACTAGTAATTTCCTACTACTAAACTCTGAAAAAACAGAGATTCTGATTATTGGACTAAAAACTTCCACACGTAATAACCTAGAATACTGTCTAACACTTGATGGCTGCTCTGTTAAGTCTTCGTCGTCGGTTAGGAACCTGGGTGTGCTCTTTGATAGCAATCTTTCATTTGAAAGTCACGTGTCTAGTATCTGTAAAACCGCATTTTTCCATCTTAAAAATATATCTAAATTACGGCATATGCTCTCATTAACAAATGTGGAACAATTAGTTCATGCTTTCATGACATCAAGACTAGATTATTGTAATGCTCTACTGGGTGGTTGCCCTGCACGCTTAACAAAATAAACTACGGCTGGTCCAAAACGCTGCAGCTCGAGTTCTTACTAGAACCAGGAAATATGACCATATTAGCCCGGTTCTGTCAACACTGCATCGGGTGCCTATTAAACATCGTATAAATTTTAAAATATTGTTGATTACTTACAAAGCACTAAATGGTTTAGCTCCGCAGTACTTGAGCGAGCTCTTAACGCATTATAGTCCTTCACGTCTATTGCGATCTCAAAATTCGGGCCAGTTGATAATACCTAGAATATCAAAATCGACTGCTGGCGGTAGATCCTTTTCCTATTTAGCACCAAAACTTTGGAACAGTCTTCCTACCATTGTCCGGGAAGCAGACACACTCTGTCAGTTCAAAGCTAGACTAAAAACACATCTCTTTGACCTAGCATACACATAAAATTTTATAGACTTCTATAATTCAATGTTAGGCTGCATAGATTAGGTCAGCCGGAACTGGGAACACTTCCCTTAAATCCTGATGTACTCGTTACATCATCATAAGAAGAATGGCATCTACGCTAATTTTAGTGTCTTTGTTTATCCCAAGGTTTTCCCGCAGCCTACCGGATCCAGGCCGTATCCAGATCTGACTAGGAGCTTTGCCTGGACCCGATGACAACGCAGTGCTGAAGTGCCAACTAGCCTCTCCCTATGGAGAATCCCTTTCCCACTCTACAGATAAAACGTTGTGATTCCGGTTCGCGTATCCACGGTTCGCGTACCCACCCCGAAGTGATAAAATAAAACAAAATTCTGTATCAAATTACAGTTACTGTAAATCCGGCCTCTAGTTCATAAACGCCAGAGGAGAATTGGCCCCCGACTGAGCCTGGGTTCTCCCAAGGTTTTCTTTCTCTCCATTAGGTCACCTGATGGAGTTTTAGGACACCAGTAGGTCACTTGATGGAGTTTTTCGGTCCCTTGCCACTGTTGCCTTTGGCTTGCTCAGTTGGGGATATTCAAATTAATTAACCAAGCATTAATACCATTGATCAGCCATACCAAACGTGGATGTTTTTTTCCACTAAGAAACAAACATTGTTATGTTATTTGATTGATATTGTGAAGCTGCTTTGATGCAATTTATATTGTGAAAAGCGCTATATAAATACACTTGACTTGACTTGACTTGACCTGCACTGTTTACATCCACCTGCCCTGTTTCTGCACTATTTACCTCCACCTGCACTGTTTACCTCCATCTGCACTGTTAACCTCCAACTGCACTGTTTACCTCCACCTGCACTGTTTCTGCACTGTTTACCTCCACCTGCACTGTTTCTGCACTGTTTACCTCCACCTGCACTGTTTACCTCCACCTGCACTGTTTCTGCACTGTTTCCCTCCACCTGCACTGTTTCTGCACTGTTTACCTCCACCTGCATTGTTAACCTCCATCTGCACTGTTTACCTCCACCTGCACTGTTTACCTCCACCTGCACTGTTTACCTCAACCTGCACTGTTTCTGCACTGTTAACCTCGACCTGCACTGTTTCTGCACTGTTAACCTCCAACTGCACTGTTTACCTCCACCTGCACTGTTTACCTCCACCTGCACTGTTTCTGCACTGTTAACCTCCAACTGCACTGTTTCTGCACTCTTAACCTCCAACTGCACTGTTTACCTCCACCTGCACTGTTTACCTCCATCTGCACTGTTTCTGCACTGTTTACCTCCACCTGAACTGCTTCTGCACTGTTTACCTCCACCTGCACTGTTTACCTCCACCTGCACTGTTTCTGCACTGTTTACCTCCACCTGCACTGTTAACCTCCATCTGCACCGTTTACCTCCACCTGCACTGTTTACCTCCACCTGCACTGTTTCTGCACTGTTTACCTCCACCTGCACTGTTAACCTCCATCTGCACTGTTTACCTCCATCTTTACTGTTTACCTTCACCTGCACTGTTTCTGCACTGTTTACCTCCATCAGCACTGTTTACCTCCACCTGCACTGTTTACCTCCACCTGCACTGTTTACCTCAATCTGCACTGTTTACCTCCACCTGCACTGTTTACCTCCATCTGCACTGTTTACCTTCACCTGCACTGTTTACCTCCACCTGCCCTGTTTCTGCACTATTTACCTCCACCTGCACGGTTTACATCCATCTGCACTGTTAACCTCCAACTGCACTGTTTACCTCCACCTGCACTGTTTCTGCACTGTTTACCTCCACCTGCACTGTTTCTGCACTGTTTACCTCCACCTGCACTGTTTACCTCCACCTGCACTGTTTCTGCACTGTTTACCTCCACCTGCACTGTTTCTGCACTGTTTACCTCCATCTGCATTGTTATCCTCCATCTGCACTGTTTACCTCCACCTGCACTGTTTACCTTCACCTGCACTGTTTCTGCACTGTTAACCTCCACCTGCACTGTTTCTGCACTGTTAACCTCCAACTGCACTGTTTACCTCCACCTGCACTGTTTACCTCCACCTGCACTGTTTCTGCACTATTAACCTCCATCTGCACTGTTTCTGCACTGTTAACCTCCAACTGCACTGTTTACCTCCACCTGCACTGTTTACCTCCACCTGCACTGTTTCTGCACTGTTAACCTCCAACTGCACTATTTACCTCCACCTGCACTGTTTACCTCCACCTGCACTGTTTCTGCACTGTTTACCTCCACCTGCACTGTTTACCTCCACCTGCACTGTTTCTGCACTGTTTCCCTCCACCTGCACTGTTATCTCCATCTGCACTGTTAACCTCCAACTGCACTGTTTACCTCCACCTGCACTGTTTACCTCCACCTGCACTGTTTCTGCACTGTTTACCTCCACCTTCACTGTTTACCTCCACCTGCACTGTTTACCTCCACTTGCACTGTTTCTGCACTGTTTACCTCCACCTGCACTGTTTCTGCACTGTTTACCTCCATCTGCATTGTTAACCTCCATCTGCACTGTTTACCTCCAACTGCACTGTTTACCTCCACCTGCACTGTTTACCTCCACCTGCACTGTTTCTGCACTGTTTACCTCCACCTGCACTGTTTACCTCCACCTGCACTGTTTCTGCACTGTTTCCCTCCACCTGCACTGTTATCTCCATCTGCACTGTTAACCTCCAACTGCACTGTTTACCTCCACCTGCACTGTTTACCTCCACCTGCACTGTTTCTGCACTGTTTACCTCCACCTTCACTGTTTACCTCCACCTGCACTGTTTACCTCCACTTGCACTGTTTCTGCACTGTTTACCTCCACCTGCACTGTTTCTGCACTGTTTACCTCCATCTGCATTGTTAACCTCCATCTGCACTGTTTACCTCCAACTGCACTGTTTACCTCCACCTGCACTGTTTCTGCACTATTAACCTCCACCTGCACTGTTTCTGCACTGTTAACCTCCAACTGCACTGTTTACCTCCACCTGCACTGTTTACCTCCACCTGCACTGTTTCTGCACCGTTAACCTCCAACTGCACTGTTTACCTCCACCTGCACTGTTTCTGCACTGTTTACCTCCACCTGCACGGTTTACCGCCATCTGCACTGTTTCTGCACTGTTTACCTCCACCTGCACTGTTTCTGAACTGTTTACCTCCACCTGCACTGTTTACCTCCACCTGCACTGTTTCTGAACTGTTAACCTCCATCTGCACTGTTTCTGCACTGTTAACCTCCATCTGCACTGTTTACCTCCACCTGCACTGTTTCTGCACTGTTAACCTCAAACTGCACCGTTTACCTCCATCTGCACCGTTTACCTCCACCTGCACTGTTTACCTCCACCTGCACTGTTAACCTCCATCTGCACTGTTTACCTCCACCTGCACTGTTTACCTCCACACCTGCACTGTTTACCTCCACCTGCACTGTTTACCTCCACCTGCACTGTTTACCTCAATCTGCACTGTTTACCTCAATCTGCACTGTTTACCTCCACCTGCACTGTTTACATCTATCTATCTATCTATCTATCTATCTATCTATCTATCTATCTATCTATCTATCTATCTATCTATCTATCTATCTATCTATCTATCTATCTATCTATCTATCTATCTATCTATCTATCTATCTATCTATCTATCTATCTTTTAACAAGAACTGGAGTAGGCTATGTCAGAAAAGAAAAAGACTCAAAAATATTTATAGAAAATTTACCCATTTAAACTTGTCTTAATTATTCAGTTTGGGTAAAACTATATGTAGTTATATATATATATATATATATATATATATATATATATATATATATATATATATATATATATATATATATAAATAGAAAATACATTTTTGAGTGTGCTGTAAAGTGGTTAGAAAAAATGAAATCAGAATCGGCTAAAATCTGTATCGGCAGGAAAAATCGAAATCAGTGCATCTCTATAATCTTTCTGATAGGCTGGTGTCAAACACCATAACATAATCTGATGTTCACCTAGAGGTTTTATTTATTTATTTCTACATTTGCCGTAGTATTGTCGATGGGTTCAATAACACATCCTGCAAAAGGGGTCCTTGGCCAGAACCTAGTGGTATTTGGGGGGCCTTGTCATGGAAAAGTTTGGGAACCCCTGGAGTAAACTAACCGTACCTGACTAAGAGACAGTGTCCAGACTAGAAACAGTAGCGCGTGATGTCCGCTAGATGGCAGCGCGTGATCAAACACGAGACATATACCTAATCACAGGGTAAATCATGACGTCAGCCACCGATTTCATAAAACACCAGTTCAACTCATTTTTGACTGTGCTATGTTTAATGTATCTCAGTATCCTGCTTATACACGAGCACCTGATAACACACTAAACATGGATCAGTTGAGCCTCTCATGTCAAATTTAGCAATAGCTTTTAACCAGGGACCCCCCCCCCCCCCCCATATATATATATATAAAGTTGCTATTGCTATAAATGTAAAAGGGTAAATTTAATAAAATAATTTGAGAGAGCGAAAAAAAAATCATGTAATAATGTAAACAAATGTTTGATCTTGTAAGCTAATGCAATTAGAGATTCACTGGGACTTGTGTGTCCAAATTATTTTTGGACCAGTTGTGCATGAATATGTGAATGTATCTGAACTACTGATCTCATATGTTTTTATGACTTATTTACAAAAGTTCTTATGACATGGAAATGGAGCAGGGCGTGTATAGTGGGCGCGGCCGTTGGGCGGTGCTGGGAAGTCATGCTCGACTCTGATTGGCTGTTTAGGCCTGGAGGGCCGTGCTGGGATGCGAAGCTGCGCTCTGATTGGCTGCTCGGGCGGTGCGCGTGTCTCATCTCATCCGCAAGTGCGGCAACAGCGCAGCCCTGCGTCACGACACACACACACACACACACACACATACATACAGAGAGTCCTGAAATAACTTTACCTGACAAGTTTCCGTCACTCGTCGGGCGCGAGGAGGGTTTATTGAGGCACCAGCTCTAAATGGCGAGTCGAGATTCGGATGAAGGACGGCATCTTCCTCTGCAGGATCATCATCATCATCATCATCATCACCACCATCATCATCATGACACCGAACCTGCTGTGCGCGAGGCGCAGAGATGGATAGAGGTGCGTGGCGTCATGCCAATGCGTTATATGGGAATACAGTGTGTGTGAATGAATGATGCGCGTGCTGGAGCTTTGTCAGGTTTAACACGTGTGTGTGTGTGTGTGTGTGTGTGTGTGTGTGTGTGTGTGTGTGCGTGTGTGCGCTACTTGTGTTCACCTGTTGACACAAATTAGCTGAATGATCCTGATGGAATGTTAATGTTATTGTTACCCAGTAGGAACCAGTCCCAATAGGATCAAACCAGAATCCTGTAAGAATATGAGATCTTACTCCAGTAATACAGCACTGCTTCTGAATCTGTTCATCTCGTTGAATCATTAGTTCAGGTGGAATAGTAAATGCTCAGATCGTTGGGTTATCATTGACATTATTTGATTTGTTGAAGTAAATGTGAGGTTTGTCAAAAATATCCTAAAGGAATATCAGTGGGATTTCTTTCATTATTCAGAATCTCTCCTAATGCAAGAATGGTCAGGCCATCAGGTAAGATCTTACTGCATCAACAGAGATTCCTCTTTTATTTATCCCAGTTCATTCTCAGAATTTCTGTTTATCCAGTTGGATTCTGTTAGCATTCCTTTAGGATTTTGGACAAGGGCTTGAGTACAGATTTCTTCCTTTCGCAGGGTTTTTAGACCTCAGTAGAGTTTAGAATTTAAAGTCACAATGAGACGAAGTAGCAACAGATATTTTCTTCCATATTGTGGCATACGGCAAAGTGGAATGGATTATGAAAAGAAATATTATCAAATATTATATTGGTTGTTGATTGAATGGAGGCAGATCTGAATGAAAGCTTGCAGTCGATTGTGAGAAAGTGGCGGATTTAAATGATTGGAGAACTGGAACATTGAGTTATGACATTTTGAGATATATATATAATAAAGCAAATGCATGAATGAGATAAGATCATTAGCATAGAATAATAAGAATAAGAACACACACACACAAACACACACACACACACACACTTCTAAGTTCATTGGTTGGATTTAGGGACAAGAGTAGCATTTACCACGACCCAACTGAAGCAGGCTTATGAATCAAAAATGTTCATTCACTTTCAAATGGCCGGTCATTTTTGACCGGGAACACCACAAGTGTAACTTTGTGCCATTTTGTACAAAACAAAAGCATTTCAACTCAAAATTCCAGATCAAACATTAAAGTGATATTTTTTTCCACATTTTATTTAATATTTGCAAAATGATTCACAAATAATGGTTTTTTTCACTAAAAAACTGAGGTGTATTTATAAGCTCAGATCAGTGAGGCCTACGATTAATCTGTTTTAAAAAGAAATATAAAACCAGTCCTATTTAAAGAAAACAAGTTGACAAAAAGATTAAACCCAATATTTGGTGATAATCTAGCATAACAAGTGACTTATTAGCCTTATTAGTTAAGTATTTTAACAAGCCACAAGTGTAACAAGTGAAAAAACAAAAAAACAAAAAAGGGGACAATAATAATAAAACATTTTCTAGAAGTTGTTATAGTATGTGTGAACAAAGTCTGTAAGTTTCAGTCCAATGCAATAACATTAACTAGTATAATTGTAAAACATAGAAAATTCTCTACGGGTCAAAATGACCTGAACACAACATGAGGGTTAAAAATGTCCTGGTACTTCATACTTGCCTCTTGGGTTTTTCATTTTTCCAGGTTGAGTCGCAGTGGTCAAACTCAAACTCAGAGCCAGATGCCCTGGATAACTGTTTATGGAAAAGCACATGGCTCAGCTAGAGGCTTTTGTGAGCGCGGTGTGTGTCTTTTGTGTCCATTGTGTGTGTCTGCTGTGAAACTGGAGTGTTTTTACAGCGCAGGGACCAGGTGCGTCTCATTTTATTTTTCTCGAGCAAAAGTAAACAGATGATCCACAAGTTGTTTCATGCATCTGAGTTGTTTTATCATGGATCTGATTGACACTCTGCTCTATAGTGCCAGATAAACGTTGGCATACGTTCATTTCCCCAAAACCACATGAATGTTTTGTTTTTCTTTGTGGACTGATGACATCTAATGTTACATGATTTAAATGAGTCTGAGAAAGGCTGCTCTGGGTGGTTGCCAGAGTGTTGCTAAGCTGTTCTAAGCGGTTGCTAGGGCGTTGCTGAAGTGTTGATGAAATAACAGTGTAATAGTTCTCTGTAGCAAAACCAGTGTGGGATGAATTAAGCATCAAATTTCAATACTTATCTCTTTTCCCGCCAGCGCTTTTTTTTCTGCTTCTAAGTTTCTAGCCAGCACCAGTATTTTTGATCATTTAAAAAAAACTTTCATGGCCCCCATGAATTCTACAATATATAAAAAGAAAGAACCGAGCCTCTGCTTTCAAACAAACAAATAAACAAACAAACATTTTATCCTAGCTTCATGTGTTCTTTTTTTATCAACACTTAAATGTGAATAAGTTTAGTAAAAAAGCAACATTTTGAGCAAAAAGCTGAGAAAATTGTGTTTTTGTCATAGATGAGTGCAGTTATTCCACTGTGCTTCATATTTCTGCCTGAAAGTCAGGATGGAACATATGGAAGAGCTCGTCCCCCCTGATAAAATAGCTAAAGGTGTTTTTTATGTCATAGCCTCTGGCAAAGATAGTATTTGGAGACTTCAGAGAGCTTTAATGGAGACTTAAATATTGTTTGTAAAACTCGTGTGTTGACCAATGTGCTTTACAATTAGCCTAATAAAAGAATTACAATGAATGAAGAGGGAACAAGATAGAGAAATAAAAACAGAATAAACAAACATTAGGCAGTCAAAAATATACAAGTGACCCAAAATAACGTGCTTAAGGCCAAGGTCACAGGATCTTAATGGGAATACAGGAGCAATAAATCAGTTAAGTATTGAGGTGCAGGTTATTGAGGGTTTTGTAGACTAATAATAATAGTAGTAGGTTAAATTTAGTCCTGTACTTGACAGGGAACCAGTGCAAAGAACTCAAAATAGGTGTAATGTGGTCATATGTGCTCTTCCCTTAGATCAGTCTAGCAGCTGCAGATGAGAAACGCCATAATACAGTGAATTACTGTAATCGAGCCGAGATGTTACAAGGGCATGGACTGCTGTTTCAAAAGCTTGTGGATAAAAAAGGCTTTACTTTACTAAGAATGCGAAGCATGACTTGACGACAGCAGTGATCTGTTTATCAAACTTTAAGCTGCAGTTAAATATGATGCCCAAATTCCTGACACACTGCGTAGATCAAAATTTCTTTGGGGCCAAACATAATGATTTCAGATTTCTTTTCATTTAGATCTTTAAAAAATGCTTTAAAGCCATAGTAGAAGTTCATTCAAGAAATATAACACCGACTGAAGAGAGTGATTATGGCTACGCTGTAAGGGAAGATGGATTTGGTTAGGCTATATAGATGAAAATCCACGCCATGTTTATCAAAAATAGAGGCCAGGGGAGCGTATACAGGGAAAACAACAGCGGACCGCGGACCGAGCCCTGCAGAACACCACAACCCAGAGGTGTGTACATGAAGATGAGTGATGCCCCAGATGAAAAGTAAAACATCTATTTGACAAATAAGAGAGAAATCACTGTAATACAGTTCCACGAAGTCCCACACAAGCCTCTAGGAGTCGCGGAGTATGTCGTCGTCAACCACATCAAATGCAGCGCTTAGACCTAACAGGACTTGAGCCATTGATAGGCTTATGATAAGAGATGGTCAGATCAAACTTTGTTCACATTTAAGATGTTCTTGTGTGTTCAAATGCGTTATGGCACAGCTCACTGAACACAGAATAATTTTAGCAATAGAAGTTGTTATAACATGCATGTGGACGATTACAGTGATTCATCTCGGGCTGCATGATCACTATTGCATATCCTGACTGATGAGAAATAGAGAAGCTGTCCGAGATGTCAGCTTGTTTGTGTCTCTTCACTGAGTGTGTGTGATCCACTCGGAGGGGCGGGACTTTGCAGGAATGGATGAGACATTCCAGGGCTCGCAAAATCGCTAGCCCGATGCCCCCAGACTATGGTATCTTCCAGTCGGGTTACCAAAATATATCACTGCCCTGCCCAATGGGCTATTTTAAATAGTGAAATAAAATTCCTTCGTTGACTTGTTCTCTCTCTTGACTTGTTATCTGAAGAAAAATAAGATCACGGATGTTTTTGATCATGCTGATTTGTTCGCAGAGAAGTTAGCCAATGCTAACGTACTTGGCATGTGTGAGTGTGTGTGTGTGTGTGTGTGTGTGTGTGTGTGTGTGTGTGTTAGTAATGAGCGGGTCACACAGACCAAATAATAAATTCTAACATTCTAATTAATTGTGGGTGGATGAGAGATAAATCATAAATTAATGTGTTGATTTTTAATAAAGACACAGAACTCTTATTTCACGATTAAATGCAACAAACATGCGTCATTCTTTTACATTCTTTTAGGAAAAAACCCTACATGAGATATTGCTTAATAACTTAAGTTTTACCTAAAAATATACACAAGCTTAACAGAAATTATTCTGATAAGAATTTTCCAACATAATGATTGGAAATATTAATGTGTTTTAAAACTTTTTTTTTCTTCAGGTACTAATTTACCGAATTAAAAACTAAACAAAAGGAAGGAAAGTCATGTACTATGCGTTTTACTGTAGTAAAACTACTGTAGAGAAAACTGCCAAAGTAACTGACGTGTGTGTGTGTTTGTGTGTGTGTTAAAATGTTAAGCAGCTAAGATTTACGCTGGTGTTTCAGTTCTACTCAGCTAAAAAAGACAGATCAAGTCAAGATGAAGAAGAAATAGTTTAGTTGCATATTGTTACAAATGCATCTTTGTATTAATGATTGTTATTTGATTATTTTAAATACTATTGTTGATATTTGTGATTTTGAAAATGGTTTTAAATGATGTTTCGACTTCTATCCAATTTTCTACATATTTTTTTTTTTATTCGGGCCAGTTGAAATTTATTAATTTCGGACTACCAAAATCTGAAGAGTGCCTGCCCAAAGGGCTTCCAGCGATTTTTAAATTTGGCGAGCCCTGCGTTCCCTGGAGCTGTTTTGGAAACCGAGAGAGGTTTGTGGTATTTATGTCATTGTCTGACGTGATCCTCTCAGATGGTTTGGCTAGGTCTGTGTTTGTGCATTTGTGCCCTACGGTATAGATTTGCCTTGCAAAACCAAATGGATTTGTCGATCAAGCAGTTAAATGGAAGTAATAGGAAATATAGTGGCAGAGATAAATATTGTAACTTAGTTTGAAGATATAGCACAGTCGTTTACTCACTGTCGTTCCAAAGCTGAATGACTCTCTTTGGTTTGCTACAGTAATCGTCTCAACCGTTCTCTATTTTATTACAAAAGTGGATGGTGATTTATATTGTCAAACATGATAAATAAAGCATAAAAGTTGTCCTCATGAGTTTTGCACTGAGATTTGGCATCATTGGCATCAAACCTGGTGTGATGTGTGACGGCAGCATGTGTGAATGCACTCAAGCTCAATGAGATTGTAGGGCCCTATAAAATCCGTTTTATTTTTTCCCAGATTCCGTTTTTTCCGTTTTAATTTTTGCAAATTCCGTTTTTTCCATTTAAATTTTTGGGAATTCCGTTTTTTTTTTACCCTTTACTGTTATTTTAGTCGTAAAAAGAGTGTTAATGATTAAAATGTACACAAATAAAATAGGAATGACCTTAAATTTATTGAGGTAACAGATATTTACTCTTACTTTTCAGGATAAATACTGCATGATGCAACATAACACTGCACTCTAAGTACTTCAAGTAACAACAAAATATGGTTATGAGCTTTAAACTGTCCAGTAAAATAAATGATATTAGTTAATTTAAGTTTAAATAAAAGTCACACTCTATCTCTCTCTCGCGCAGTATGACAGAGAGATGGAGTGAGTGACAGAGAGACGGAGGGAGAGCAAGGAAAGGAAATGCAACTGAAAGAATACGCTGTGTGTTTTAAATAGCGTTAAAAAAATTAACAAAATTTGTGGCGGCTGGTGTTGATTCTGTGGTGCACCGCCACGAATTAGCCTATGTGTGGGAAACACTTCATAAAAGTCTCGCGCGAACTGCTTGGCTCGGTACTGAGGGCTTAGCGTCGAGTTTCTTAACTTTTTCGCCGACGAAAGCAGAGCCGCGGAGAGCTGCTTCGCCATGCTTTCATTGTTTTGATGCCGTCAATGGAGCTGAAATGACAGGAGGGGCTGTGTCGCCCAGATTTGCTTCCCCCGGTCTGCATTTTCCCCAGACATATACGTTCTTCTCCCACACAAAAACAGAATTTCATTCCAAATATGTATAAATCTGCGAAATTCCACGTTAATTTTCCAATTCCGCGATTCCGTGATCGAGGAAATTATAGGGCCCTAAGATTGGAGAGCTGTGACGGAGGGCAGGGTCTTCAACACACGCTTAAACAGGGCCGTGCACAGACCTTTAAAGGGGCATGTGTTGAAAATGAAAAAGGGCACCCCCCTCACTTTTCTTTTATATTAAGATTATTTAGTAAAACTACATAAAAGAAAGAAATGGTCACATCTTCATGACAAATTCAAAAACTCAAAATAATAGTCTCAAAAGCTTTAGATTTATTTATTATTAATAACAACCATAATAATAATATAGATAATATAAAGGGCTAAAGCCCTAAGAAAAACATGTTTTGCTACATTTATACATGTGAAGACGAGGAGAGAGTATAGAATACTATCAAAAACGTGCTAGATAGCGAATACGTGCATATTAACACCCTTGAATTAACCATAATTTAATATTATTGCCATTACATGATTAAATGCAGCAATCATAAATCAAAGAAGAAATTTCTTAGAAATAAATGTTACCTAGGTGACGAGGATCACTCAGTCAGTCTCTAGTTTGAGTAAGTTCCAGTACGAAACAGCGCGGGGGTGCACCTGTGCTTATGATTTACATTTTCTGATGGTAAAAAACAAATTATATGTTGTTGTATTACTTATCAATATATTGTTAACATTTTACAAAAGTCAAACTCAAATGCAGTTACGGGTTTTTGACCAGCGAATGTGTGTCATTAAAACACCACATTACATTTTCATCAACAGGTTACAAACTAGTTAGTTGTAGCTATATGGGCGCTCAGTTTTTCCTGTTGTAGCAAAATACATTTGGCCAAATTCTATTTATTTTATAAAAGATGAAAAGCTAGGCTACTGTATGCACAGGCTATTTAAGTGTAGGCTATGTATTGGCTATGACTAGATGGCAAATGCTAGACTTCTCTCTCAGGTCCCACATGTCTCAGTCAGACATTAAATAAATAAAAAATGAGCCTTTATAGACATAGTGATTAGTACTTATTCAAACAACAAGATCTTTGTTTACCCTTGCAAAACTTCGTTCAGCTGCTGTCTGTTGTGCGGCTGCTGCGAAACTTCAGTTCATTCAGTCACGACGATAGAGGGGGCGAGGTTATCAGATAGAGGGGGTGGAGTTATCAGATAGAGGGGGCGAGGTTATCAGATAGAGGGGGCGAGGTTATCAGATAGAGGGGGTGGAGTTATCAGATAGAGGGGGTGGAGTTATCAGATAGAGGGGGCGAGGTTATCAGATAGAGGGGGTGGAGTTATCAGATAGAGGGGGTGGAGTTATCAGATAGAGAGGGCGAGGTTATCAGATAGAGGGGGTGGAGTTATCAGATAGAGGGGGCGAGGTTATCAGATAGAGGGGGTGGAGTTATCAGATAGAGGGGGCGAGGTTATCAGATAGAGGGGGTGGAGTTATCAGATAGAGGGGGTGGAGTTATCAGATAGAGGGGGCGAGGTTATCAGATAGAGGGGGTGGAGTTATCAGATAGAGGGGGCGAGGTTATCAGATAGAGGGGGTGGAGTTATCAGATAGAGGGGGTGGAGTTATCAGATAGAGGGGGTGGAGTTATCAGATAGAGAGGGCGAGGTTATCAGATAGAGGGGGTGGAGTTATCAGATAGAGGGGGCGAGGTTATCAGATAGAGGGGGTGGAGTTATCAGATAGAGGGGGTGAGGTTATCAGATAGAGGGGGTGGAGTTATCAGATAGAGGGGGTGGAGTTATCAGATAGAGGGGGCGAGGTTATCAGATAGAGGGGGTGGAGTTATCAGATAGAGGGGGTGGAGTTATCAGATAGAGGGGGCGAGGTTATCAGATAGAGGGGGTGGAGTTATCAGATAGAGGGGGTGGAGTTATCAGATAGAGGGGGTGGAGTTATCAGATAGAGGGGGTGGAGTTATCAGATAGAGGGGGTGGAGTTATCAGATAGAGAGGGCGGAGTTATCAGGTTTACTGATAGTTTGAGGATCAAACAAGATTTGCACAAGCTCTTTTTAAGAACTTTCATTGGATAAACATTTGTTAAACAGACCGACAGACGTAAAGGGCATGTGCTATGCACAGGTTGAGCTCTACCTGTGCACGTGCCTGTACTTAAATATGATTCTTGTCTGAGTTTGGAGTGACATGAAGATGAGAGATTTGTCGCTTGAAAACACAGACTGAAGTGTGGTTATAGGAGGATATGAGAAGGGATTATGAGGATATGGGAATATTTAACTTTTTTCCTCAAGCAGATATAGTTTTCAAAAAAAAGAATGGGATCTAAAATACATTTCATAAATGGCACTCACATACTTTCATGCAGTAGTTTATTTTTATTTGTCTAGTGAAAAGGACACATACACGCTTGTAATACAGCACTCTCCTACTGCAGGAGGAAGGGTGGTAAGTGGGACATAGCTTTAGAGATCCAAGAAGTGTGTGTGTGTGTGTGTGTGTTTTAAGTGGGACAGAAGTGATGTACTCATGGGATCTGGGCTCTTTTTGCTCATCAGGGGAAACTGCTGCCTCTCTGTGTACCGTAGACTAGAGGTCTACACGGGTACAAAAATTCATAGAGAGACCCGTAATGTGCTACACGGAACCGACCCGGACCCGTCTATTATTTAAAAAGCTGGACCCGGATCCGTGCAGATCTGAGAAATGCCATAAATGTAATACCTGGACCCGACCTCTTCATCCCTCTTTACATGTGTTTTGTTGAACTAATTATGTCGTCATTGGCTAAAACGTATGCACAGGATATTTGACTTCCTGAACAAGTGCACACCAGAATCCGTGTTGCTTTCACATTCACGTGAATCACGGCACAGTTCGAGTGCAACTGAACTCAGAGTATCTCCTTCAGTCTGGGGTTCAGTAGGTTCACTCCTGACTCAACATGACTGCTTTACACTTACAGTTTTACATGCTAACTGTTAGAGCTGGGTGATAATATAGTCCACATTTTGTGACAATACAAGCGATCAAACAGTTGAGAGGTGACAGTATATGTCTCTTGTCTCGCTCTCACTCGTCTCTCTGGCTCTGCTTTTTCAGTTTGTTCAGAATTTGACTAGTAAATGATCTGCACAGCGAGACGGACTCAGACGCAGCTCATCTGCCCTTCTGCTGTTTTCATTGATACGCCTCAAAGCTGTCACTCAATGACACATGTTCACATACAGCTGTAATGAAGAGCTCTATAGATCATCAGATCTGTGGAAGTGAAGTGACCCTAGCAAGGTGATTTCACACAAGTGCTTTCAGTCCATGTGACTGCTGCTGATATGAAGGCAGTTGAAATGAACAGGTCTTGGTACTGATGAGCTTCAAGCTGACAGATTTAAATTGATCTAATTTCTGTTCATCTCGAGTAGTTCATCTCCCTCGTTATAGGGCTTTAGAGCGATTAAGAGGCTTTTGCACCGTGTAGTTGTAGGAACCAGGTTTGTGCCCCAAGAAGTAAATGTTCCGATAGGGATATTTTTTTATTGAATGAAGCCAGAGCCGATAGCGAAAGCCTTTGCACTTGGAGACCCCGCCCCCTTTTGGAGGCTCTGCCCCCTCCTGGAGTTCACGCCCCCTTTTGGAGATCTCCGGTCTGCAGTTGTACCTTCTTGCTGCAGTCAGTCAAGATAAATCCCTGTGTCCTGCTGACTGATTTGGCCACTGCTCCATTACTTTCATTTATTTATTTACTTATCACTTTATATTATTTCCTGCCTGATGGATGCACAATTATTTCTGAGTTTGGCTTTCAATTGTGACCAATGGATTGGAAAAATAAACATTATAGCTTGATAAAAATTAAATTAATAGCCTAATAAATCATAGATTCGCTAGTATTGTCTGAAATAATATTTACCACATCTCTGGTAAAGAGCTTCTACACAGAAGAAAAGCCCAACATGAACACGCATTTGTTCCTTTTCTATCTGCGTTTCTCAAAAATGCACTTTACACAAATGCGCAAATCACTCATCACCGTAACCTCATTACGTCCTATAACTTTTGGCATAATGTTATTTAGCTGACCATAAGATTGTAACAGTGGTGGCCGCCCTAACATAAATAAATGATTTTAAAGAAAACTTCGGGCGCCAGACAGGATTAAATCTGTCAAAATTTTAATTAACCCAGGATAGCAAATAAGAACTACCAGTTACACAACAAAAATCATAGTAATAATCCCAGAAAAATTCAGTTCACAAGGGAAATTTATTTGTCAATTATATAATGTTCATAATAATAACACAATAAAGAGAAATGGAAATAAACAAAAAAATAAAAAAATAAAGTTCAACCCTAGCAGTAGTAGATTCAGACTCAACTCGGTCTTTAAAATCCGTGCAGAAAACCGCATATCGCGTGTCATCTTCAACACCAAGATAGGCGGATAAGCAGCTTTGACTTTAGAACATTGCACTTCCAGACTGACTGATTTTGAGCTGTTCTAAAGTCAAAGCTGCTTATCCGCCTATCTTGGTGTTGAAGATGACACGCGATATGCGGTTTTCTGCACGGATTTTAAAGACCGAGTTGAGTCTGAATCTACTACTGTCAGTCGAACTTCGCGAAGCACCAGACTTCAAACACAGGAAGCATCAGACTGACAAGCGGCAGTCTTTCCCCAATAATCCATCACGATCACAACTGGCAAACTTCTCAATTCACACAAACGGATGACGCCTTTTTTACAGATATGGCACACTTCTTTATATCCAACTTCCTTCCTTTGTTAATTAAAATACTCTTCCCATTCACGCAAAAAGGAAAGTGAAAGTAAAACAAACAATGTCTTGGCACAGATTCTCTTCACTGCCACAAGATGATTCAAGTTTATTTGACTAAATATTCAAGGTAATTATCTAAATAATTAAATACTATTTCATTATATTTAGCTTTTCTTCAGGGATATTCACCAATCAAGTGGTGCTTTTTATTCTCAAAACCAAAGTGATAATGATGACAAATGGAAGGAGCTGGGATTCATTTAAAAGTTAGAAATAAAAGGAAAAATGATATCACTTTCCCAACCTTCGTTTGACATCGTTCACTGTAATCCTTGAAAGATCTTGCAAGCATCGAGTCTAAAATCCATGCTGACGGAGATAATAACGTTGTCACAGAATTGTTTTAAAAAATAAAATTTTGTTATATGCCCAACATAGTTTAAAAGAATTTGTGTCTTCTCTGGTCCATTCGAAAATCACCTGAGCAGATCCGCTATTAGTGGCTTCGGGTCTCGGGTAATTTATGTGCTTTTTTTCGGGTTTTCGGCTTCCATTGGACTGGTGAAGGCATTGACTAGTAGTACCTGTGCTGGGTTAGACTCTACTCTAAAGCAGGAGATAATTGAGTCCCCTAGAGGAGTTGCTATTACTAAAATCATTCCCAGTTTCTTTGGCAAACACACTAAAAAGCAGGTACTTACGGCAATAGTTATAGGAACTATATGAAACCGTTAAAATCTATTAAATGTAACTCGACACCCTTTCCTCATTTAGTATACGTGGTTCTATGAATATGCAAATGAGCCCCGCCTCCACTCACTCCCTCACTCAGAGATCCACTGGTTGACGATCACACGTTGATCTGATTGGTTACAAGGTCTTTTGTGCCGTCAGAAACACCAGTGATTTCAAAGCGTGTTTCTGAGACTGTCTTTGGTTCACTGCAGTTTTAAGCAGAAAATACTCAGCAATGCTGTCGACTTATGAACTTACACATGCTTTAGGCATATTAAAAACACCACACAGACATATAAACAACATTAAGATTTTCACCACAGTGGGACTTTAATTTTAAACGTACATTGTTGAATAGGTTTGATAACGTATGCTTGCACAAAATATTAGCCATATTTAGGAAACAGCACAAGCATGTGAGGAAACTGTTTACACAGCTTAATGTTTAATTGGTAATAAATACAAACTTTGGTGTACGTGTGACTCTTTTACAGATGTTTTCAGCACATTGTTTTTATTTTAACTGCTGACTGAGGATTGTTGTCTTTAAACCACTGGATGATATTCCTCCTCTTTCTTCTGATGCTGAGTTAAAGTTGGCTTTCAAGTTGAAGAATGTGAACGTTTTTTTTTGTAAATGCAAATTAGCTTATGCATTTATGAATCATATTTTGTTATTAAATTCATTTGGAGACACAGGCATCAGAGACACAATCTTCCAGTGGGAATGTTCTCATGGTTCCCTTTGTCATCGGATGTGGCTTCTCCATCAGACGTCTTCCTACACACAGGACTTCAGATTCAGATCATGTGACCACTCGTATGAATGAGGCTTTCAGAAAGTATCGCACACACAACATTACAAATGAGCTTCATATACAGATGTGTTTTGTCTAGACGGACAGACAGTACAGTCATCATACATATAATATCACACATTTACACACATTAAAAGAGTTCAGAAATCTAAAAAGCCTCTTTTAACTCTACACACACAAATGCTGTCATGCCTCCACCATTACATTCCTAGGATGTTTAATTCAGTATAACGCCTATCCATCTCATAAAACACACACACGCATACACACACACACACACACAATGCAGTCTGTCATTACGCTGGAGAATGAGACAGTCAGACCTCAGCTGATCTCTCTCTCTCTCTCTCTCTCTCTCTCTCTCTCTCTCTCTCTCTCTCTCTCTCTCTCTCTCTCTCTCTCTCTCTCTCTCTCTCTCTCTCTCTCTCTCTCAGTTGAGAACCTGTCACTGTTGTGGCTCGTATGCTGTTGCTGGATGTTGTCTTTGTGAAACAAAGCCATGGTTTGCCATAAAAATAGTTGCTCTGTAGGGCGTTCACACTTGTTCTCTGTAAAAGAACTGAACTTAAACCTCTTTCACCCGGAAGTGAATTGAGTGTAAAGAGATGGATCTGTTTGATTCTCGCTGTACCTGGAGTTCAGAAAAGCAGATTCAGATGTCTATGCTCTCCATTTAGTCCAGAATTCATGAAACAAATTTGTAACAAATTTTATTCTTTAGGATAAACCCCTTGAGATGCATCATCTCGTTTTCAAGGGGGTCCTAATACACAAAATTTAAATAACATAACTCAAAACAAAAACAACCGTCACCTAATTCAAAACAACAAACACACTACTGCAAAAATAACTTTTTTTTTTTTGCCTATGAATTTTTGCCTAGCATTAATGAATATAATCATAGATATATCATCTAAAGCAGTTACAAGAAGTTTCAAAACAACGAAACAAACCATTTTTAAACATATAAAAGGAAGTCAAAGATCGTACATTTAAAGGTAAATTATTCCAATCTGCAGGAGCCTTAAACCTAAATGCTTTCTACCCAGAAACGTTCTTCATCTACAGTCAGTGTGTTTTAAACAGTTTCTGTAATTTCTGTAATTAATTAACAATTTAGAGTCCATGTTCATGGGTCAATAGAAGGTGACTCGTTTGACACTATTTTAATCAGCCTATGGGCCTATTAGCCGATCGGATAGCTATCAGATCACAGAAAACACATGAAGTGGCCGGGTGTAAACAGGCCCTAAGTGAGCTGGCTTATCAAACTAGGAAAAAAATGTGTAGGGAGGCACTGATTTTGTCCATTGGGAATTGTTAAGATCATAGAAAGAGTTTGTTGCAAACTAAACGGAGGCAGATCTCAAGTTAGCAGTCAGTTGTGGATAAACGTATTGCCTTTATTGCACCAGGACACGTCGTCACAGAAGCATGAAGTTATGAGGGAGTGTTTTTGTTTGTTTTTTACAACTGACTAATAAAGCGGAGACCATCTAAAAACCAGCTTAGACTGGTTTCAGGGTTTTTTGATGACAGACCTTCACTGAAAATGAAGGCTTTGTGTTCTCAGTCCAGCAGCATATCCCATAATGCCTCATCAATGATGTGGAATGATTGACAGGTCTGCAGATGTTCTAGTCTTGACTTCAGCTCTTCATGATAAGTGTGCATATGTTTATGGGATGTTCTGATGTAACATGAACTGGCAGTGTTGGGCAGTAGCGTCGCTACACGTAGTGACGCTTCTAGATTAACTAGATTTCTCAGTAGCGTGGTGGTAGCGGCGCCGTTTTCTGAATAAAATAGCTTTTCAGTAGCAAAGCTCTTTTTTGATCAAGTAGTGCGGTAGCGTCCACACGAGCTACATTTTCCCAAGCATTTCTAAAGTTCAAGCTCAAATCAGAAATACAACTAGGTATCACTGATCCTGAATCAGTAAGTGACGGTGACTTCCTCGTGTGCCATATTTAATTCCCGCAATGCGGAAAACACGGACGGAATCGCGGAATCCAAACGGAGTTTACTGTATAACGCGGAATTTCATGGAATTTGTCAGATCTTGGATGAAAAGTAGGTCAGTAAACTTGAACAAAATCGCGATATAGACTAGTGTGTGTGAATATTTGCATAAGGAGTATTTGAATAGGAATCATGCATGTTCTGCGTGTCTCTGTGAATGAATGGCGCAGGCGCGTGGTTTCATTTACCACACACTCACACACACACACACACACACACGCACTGAGGCACGCATGGTGCTCGCAATGTGTTCAGCCTATATGAGGACATTAATGCATGAACTTCATCTACACAGCCGCTCTGAGTCACTTCAGCAGCATTTTAGCTTGATTTGAGAAACACATTTTTGAGAAAAAACAAAACATAAAAACACAGAGAGACTCAAAGGTCTACACGGCAACCCGTCAAAATAAAAAAATAAAAAAGTTTTGATTATCATTACATTTGAAATAATTTGTTATTACAATGTAATTCAACCATTAAAATGGATTCAAGAAAACAAACAAAAAAGAAAACATAATTTGGTATATAAAAAAAACATTTCATAGTGCCCTAAAAATGTAATTCATTTTAATATTTTAATAAATGATTGTTAAATTGTGTACGTGTCATGATTTCAATTACTTAGATATGCTTTTTGATTACTAAAATTTAATTTAACCATTTAAATGGGAATCCAAAAAAATGAATAAGGAAAATACAGAATACAGAAAAATTTTAATGGAAAAAACTGAATTTGGAATGTGGTAAACAATAAAACGGATTTCATAGACCCTACAACCAGCTTTTTGGTGCATTACCATCACATTCTGATCTCAATCCTTGGGCTGAAACATTAGAAATTTACTTAACGGAAAGATGCAAACACTCTCGACACCTGGTTTTGTTATAGTTTTATATAGTTATATGGTTTTATATATACATTATGCCTGCCTATCTGTTTGACTGACAGTTTTATTGATCACAGATTGCATTGACTTGGAATAAAGTTGGTTCAATATAAAAAAATTAAAAAAAAAAAAAGCTTAGATGTAGTAAACTACTTTTGCCATATTGCTGTAGCTTAGCTTGCTACATTTCCCAGGGTGGAAGCTTCAGTGTAGTGAAGCTTCATTTAATGTAGAGTAACTGCTAGCTTAGCTCACTACATTTACCTAGTAGCTTGCCCAACACTGATATAACTCTCACACACACTTCCCCTATGAGCTGAGTGATTCAGTGAGGAACAGTGGGAATGTTCTGGTGTTGAAGTTCACAGTAACAGTTGAGCTTGTTATGTTTGAGTCAGTTACTGATCTCCATTCTGCCATCAAGGCATTATAGTGTCTGGGCGGCAGATACGGTTTCTACTCCACTCATTAGCTCGAACTAGCCGAATATTAATTACTTGCGTATACTCTTGTGCTCTGTGTTCATTTTTTTTTTCCTTGTTGTTCGTTCGTCATCTTGAGTGTTTGTAAAGCGTTATTTTGCTCTGCTTCAGCTCTGATAGAGACATCCACTCTTGCATTGTGTGTTCATGCATTAGGGGCGGAGCAATGAAGGAAGGGGCGTGTCTTTGGGGTTCAGTGTTTCTCAGAAATCTCTTACTGCACCTTTAAAAAGGCTGATGGTTTAGTATACTTAACACTTACTGAAAACTTTCCCCGGTTTAAACGTCTACTATTAAGACATTCATTGACTTATTTAGGTGAATTCACTTTCATCAATAGACTTATGTACGTATTTGGGCTATGTTCACAGCATTCCTGCATTTTGCATTGGACGTCTAACAGAACGTGTTGCATCATTTTTTTTTTATGTTGTTAAACATAATGTAGTGGATCAATGTCAATTTAAAACAATGGACAAATCCACCTATAAATTCAGCTTGTCACTCTTGACCACATACATTGATGTGAGAAATTGTAGTATTTATAATGATTTTGAATACCTCACAAAAGGTTCTATACTGTATTATATCACAATGAGCATAAAACCTTGCTTGTTTGAGAAAC
>CM060632.1:3075550-3425550 GCA_030578275.1 Meda fulgida | reverse complement strand
TTGGAATAGCTTAGAAAGAGAGTGAATGGAGTGATGTCCTGCTAACCGAACATATAGAGAGAGGCTGTGATTTATATTGGGGAAAAGTTAAAGAAGTGTTGAGTTGTTCACTAGTAGGGGACGGTTAACAAAAATAAAAGGGAATACGCTGCCCTGGTTTAACAATGAATGTAGGAAATTGGTGAAGGTTCGAGATCAGCTGCTTAAAAAATAAATGAATTCTGGTCTTATTACTGATCAAATTAAATATACTTCTATGAGGAATAAATTAATAGAGACTTTACAAAAGGCCAAAGCCAGTTTTATTATGAACATTATTGAGGGGTCAAAAGGGGATGGGAAAAAAAATCTGGCAAACTATTAATAAATTAGCTGGAAAACAAAAGAACATGGATAAAAGTTTTTTACTTAAAATTAACAATATTTGAGTAAAGGATTCATTACCTATAGCTACTTATTTTAATACACATTTTATAAATTCAGTGCATGAATTAACCCAGCTTTTAATTACGATATCTTTATAAACGATATTACTTATAGACCTATTAATTTTGATCAACCTATTTTTTAATAGATGTAGAAGTAGCTAATATTGTTGATGCAATAAAAATCTCTAAAGCAAAGGATGCCTATGGGCTTGGTACAACATTTTTTAAATCAAATAAAGATTCTTTGGTGTGCCCAATAAAACACATGGTAATCTTGTCCTTCAGGCAAGACGTTGTTCCATCTGCTTGGAAGCTACAGTTATCCCAGTTTATAAATCTGGAGATCAGGTTCAGGTTCACTTAATTGGCCATTTGCAGTATAAAACCACATTGGAAAAGAATATGCAAGAAGCTCAAGGTGCAATTGTCAACACATAGAAGGACATAACATAAAACAAACAAGCAAGTGCCACATAAAACTCAATAATAAAACACTGTACAATAAAGTCCATACATAAAATGAAAGTGCCTAATTTAAAGTGCTTTGTTTAAAGTGATCACAGCTTGGGGAAAAAACTGTTTAAATGGCGATCAGTGGAACATTTGACAGAGCGATACCTTCTCCCTGAGGGAAGCATCTCAAAGAAGGCCTCTGCAGGATGGCCTGAAGCATCATTAACAAGTTTTAAAGCTCGATTTAAAAGTCTAGCTTTATATGTAACCTCTAGGAGCGGCAAAGTGCAGCCAAGAGTCCTGCTGGCGGAACGAACCACTTTGTTCAAAGCCGCCTTCTCTTTCAAGGTGAGATTACCAAACCACACCAGATAATCACATTTGAATAATTATATAGGCCAATTAGCAGCCTCCCGATTATAACTAAGGTAGCAGAAAAATTGCTAGCTAATCTTTTGTCTAATCATCTAAATAAAGGTTTTACTTCTTTACATTCAATGCAATTTGGTTTTTTCAATTCAACAGATTCAGCAAATAAATTGTTTGTTGAGAAAGTGAAATGCTTATTAGATAAGAGTGTGTGTGTTGGTCTTGTCTTTTTAGATCTAAAGAAGTCATTTGACACTGTTGACCATCAGGTGCTTTTATCTAAACTTAAATATTTTTATATATATCATATCTTTCAAATAGGAAACAATGTGTGTGTATTGATGGTACAAAATCTTCTTACCTTGCTTGCCTTAAGGGGGTTCCACAAGGCTCTGTCTTGGGACCAATTTTATATAAATGATCTACCTGGAGTATGTAAAGCTGTAAATGCTCAGATGTATGCAGATGATGTAGTATTTTTTACCCATGCTAAGAATTTTGATAAAGCTTAGATTTCTTTGACTTCTGCTATGACCAATGTTCAGGATTTGCTTACCAGAACAGTGTGTATGTTTGCAAAACAGTTAGTAGAGAAGACACATTCAAATGTATTGCTGAGAGGGAAGGAACTCGAAATTGTTAAAGAGTTTGCGTATCTTGGGGTTACTTTGGATTCTACTCTAACTTTTAAAGGTCCCGTAAAAAAGTTGTATAATATTGTACAATTCAATTTAAAGAATTTCAAGGACATTAGGCCATTTTTGACAGTCGGTGCAGGCAGGTTGTATTTACATTCAATGATTGTTGATTGGCTTTTGAGATGTTGGCTCAATGTGAGCTTGTGTTTAAGAGGAATAAATGACTGGAGAAGACCTGCATACGTCAACAGAGAGAAGCCTTACGCTTCACTGAAGATCCAGGCGTGACTTTCTGACTAAACATTACAGGGTCAAAGAATGATGTGCATGTATGTGTGGATGAACTTAGTGAGGCAAGTTGTATTTAACAGCGAGTAAGTTTGGTTTTCCTACTTGTAGCCCTTCAGGGAGTGTGTAATGGCAGGATCTGGGAAGCTCGTATAAACGGGATCTCTCCGGTGGAGAAGGTAATGACCCTGGCACTGGAGTGAGCGCTGGAGCAAACCTTGGGAAATTGGCACAGGGACAGATCTGTGTGAGCAGCAACACGAGACACATGAGAACACACACACACTCATTCAACATGAGAGAGTATGAGCACACTTACATGAAGCGACGCTCACGGTTATACTCGCCTGATTCCCTGTCTTTGTTTTAAATGGGGCAGGTAATGTAATATGTACTGTATGTACTATAATGTAATGTAAGGTAATATCACCCTGTAGCCCAGGACTGGTTTCCCACTGAAGCTGAGCAGGGTTGAGGCTGGTTAGTACCTGCATGGGAGACCTCAAAGAGGCTGGAAGAGGTGTTAGTGAGGCCAGCAGGGGGCGCTCACCCTGTGCTCTGTGTGGGTCCTGACGCGCCAGTGTAGTGATGGGGACACTATACTGTCAAAGAGCACCGTGCTTCGGATGAGACGTTAAACCGAGGCCCTGACCCTCTGTGATCACAAAAAATCCCAGGATGTCTTTCGAAAGTAGGGGTGTAACCCCGGCATCCTGGCCCAATTTGCCCATTGGCCTCTTTCCATCATGGCCTCCTAATCATCCCCATATATATACTGATTGGCTTCATCACTGTCTCCTCTCCACCAGTAAGCTGGTGTGTGGTGGGCGTTCTGGCGCAATATGGCTGCCGTCGCATCATCCAGGTGGAGCTGCACACTGGTGGTGGTTGAGGAGATTCCCCCTTTCTATGTGAAGCGCTTTGAGTGCCGAGAAAAGCGTTATATAAATGTAATGAATTATTATTATTAATTATTATTATTAATGATTTAAAGTGAGTTTGATTTGCTTCTCTCCTGTCTGTTAATGAAAACTGAGCTGCCAGAAATGGGTAATTCAGAAGGTTATGGTGTCAGAACTATCAGCACATCGACCTCACAGATTCAGCCTACATATCAGTGTTCAGTCAGTGTAGAAGAGGTTAACCAATCACAGCAGAGGTCATGAACACGTCTCACAGGAGCAGAAACACTCATGCTGAAGACACACGCTGTTTCTATCCATCAATGTACACTTTACCCATAAATGAATTATTATGCCCAAACAACTTAATGTGATTTCTATTCAAGAATTTATTTCAGGACATTTTAATGCAAATGTTTAATGCAAAAACATTAATTTGAACTGCTTTTGGGTCTGCTTCAAATCAGAAGAGGCACATAATAGATGAATCTTTTTTTTTTTAAATCCATAGTTTTTAATATGAAAATTAAACTTTATATAGATATATATATAGAAGTAACCCTGTCAAAAAACATAATTTATCTTTTTCAGTTTGTTTTTTTCAGATAAAAATGCAAGAGATATAACCATTTAAACTAAATTGTTATACCTGTTGCTTTCAGGTCTGTTTGAAAGTGAACTGTGGCTTTACATATATATATATATCATTTTTTTCCTTTTTTTCCCTATTAGTTAGATTTGTATTAATTTCTGTAAAATACATGTAGCCTCTTTTCTACACTCTCACACATTTTTCCTTTCATACTGCGACTGTAAAAGTTTATGTAAGTTTAAGTAAAATTAAGATATTTTGTTTGAAAAGTCACTTTTGCAGAGTAATACTGATGTTGTTTTGATGATGTAAATCTAGACAGTCATGAGTTTTAAGTTCAAATAAAATGAAGTAAATCCATCAAGTCAGTGGAGTTCATACTGGTAATTCTCATATTTTATTTTCATATTAATTTCATCTAATCATGATATGTTCAAATAAAAATGTTAAATTGTTATAAAAATGATGAAAATGTGATAAGTTCTTGCATCACATTGGTTTTTGCTCTAGTTCTTGTAACATTTTTAATTTAAAGAATATCTCTATTTTTGTATTAATAAAAAGTAACATAAATAAATAAAGTAAAAGCCGGGTAACATTCAAAACTTTAAACATTTTGTGCATTCACTCATTAATGAAACATACGGATTAGATGTTTTTTAGCTGAAAAATCAGGGCTCCAGACTGCGACCATTTTTCCTGCCGGTGCGACCAAATTTTGTTATAGGTCGTGTTGGTGCGACCGCAGCGTTGCCCAGCAGCAAATGGCAAACACAAAATGAAAGCGGAACTAAACTGCGCTGCTCGTTTGTGCTTCAGGGACCGTTTATTAGTTGGGACAGCGCCGTGAGCTACCGCCAGCCAGAGCCATAGAGAGAAAGAGTTGCGACACTCTTTGATGTCGCCGCTATGGCTGTCACGTGGTTCATGTAAGCCCAATAGTTCTAAAACATACACTGGCTGTCATGTTCTTCTATGGGACAGACAGCAGCAATTGCATTATTGAACGGTAAGTATAAAATAAAATACACACCCAAGTACTTTTTCAGCTGTTTTAAGACTAATGAACAATACCTTGCATAATACCTTTGAAGAACAATCATTAAAACTAGTGTGGGTATTACAATACAAAGTTTCCTCACAGTAAATGAGTATCTGAGATGGGCTCTGATACAAATTAAGTACAGCCAACACGTCACATAATGAAAAGTTAGTATATCCCCAAAAAATAAATTAAATAAAAGTTGCTATAAAGGTGGTAGCGATTCATAATCGAACTCTTACTGTCACAGCTGATGAAGTCGCGCTAGCTAACTAGCTAGCAGGCAGGGTATACCAACATAAAATATAAATAATTACGCTGTGCATACAAATGAAGACCAGTATAAGCATCGCAAAGGGCCTCTGATACAATATAGACAGTTGACAATTCAAAAGAGGTCGATATTTCAGAAACTTACCTCTGGAACAACTCGACGCGCAGCAATGTAAGTGACAACGGGCCACAGGCCGATCTCGATCACACGACACCGTTACTACACAGTGCCGGGAAATCCAGTGAAGAAATCCATTAAATTCACCAGAGAATTAATAACATTGCTGCGAGAAACATTCAGATTCGACACAGAGTTCTCTGTTATAAACCATAGATATCAGATCAAACAGCGCTGGCTTTGGAAACCAGGGAAAACATTGTGCAATGAATTAACAAGTTATAGAAGGCTTTAAGTCCACAAATCACCAACATTCACTATTGATTTAATGTAGTAACACATACACTATCTTTTTCCAGCACTTCAAAACTATAATATCATATTTATGTTATTTTTATGTGATGACCAAAACATTTTTTTTTCATCCTTCAAAGATTGTACCCCTTTATGAAACTAAAAGTGTCAAATTTTAGGAAAACTCACTTATTTAAAAATAAAAAAAAATATTAGATTACCATTGTAAACAGTAGGTTGCTGCAGAGGACCCTTATTGGATATTTTCCTAATATCTATCTTTTCACTCGTTTTAGTTTTGAATTAATATTAAGACATTATGAATGATAATAATTAAAGCATTTGGTAGCAATGCGGGGCTGACTGTAAAGCACTGAGCTTACTAACTTTGTGTAGAACGCAGTGGCTCTGGTGCTGTTGCCCATAAATGTTAGTCTGGAGCCCCTGTGAACTTAACATAAAACTGCATATTGTAATTTCTGTATGTTAAGTCTATTTATTATCAATGCATTTGTCAGTAATACAGATATTTTGGGGGAAAATGTGAATAATTGCATTGCAAGCTGATTTAAGGTGTGCCCCTATATTTTCTGCTTGCGCTCCTAAAATTTTTAGTCAGGGGCTACAGCGCCCCTAGTAAAAAAAGTTAGTCTGGAGCCTTGAAAATAAAAAAAGTTATGACTGTTTTATAAGCTTACGTTACACCCAGGAATGAAACAGGCACACACAGTTTTTCAATGCCTTACAAAGGCTAATATAGAATTTTTTTTATTTAATAATTTTTTTTTCTTATTTTTGAATAAATTTATTGATTAAAAAGGCAAAAAAGGTGTCATGCCTTGAACCATATTCTCATCTGCAACTGTGTGCTCTATATTAAGTGTTTCTGTTTGAGTCAGTAGTTGGAAATGAATCATGTCTTTCTTCATATGCATATGGCTGTGATTGAGGCTCGGGTTCAGGGTGACGCTCACTGGATCTCAGTGTCTGAGAGAGGGTTACGCTCACTGGACCTGGATCTTAGTGTCTGAGAGAGGGTTACGCTCACTGGATCTCAGTGTCTGAGAGAGGGTTACGCTCACTGGATCTCAGTGTCTGAGAGAAGGTTACGCTCACTGGATCTCAGTGTCTGAGAGAGGGTTACGCTCACTGGATCTGGATCTCTGTCTGAGAGAGGGTTACGCTCACTGGATCTCAGTGTCTGAGAGAGGGTTACGCTCACTGGATCTCAGTGTCTGAGAGAAGGTTACGCTCACTGGATCTGGATCTCAGTGTCTGAGAGAGGGTTACGCTCACTGGATCTGGATCTCAGTGTCTGAGAGAGGGTTACGCTCACTGGATCTCAGTGTCTGAGAGAGGGTTACGCTCACTGGATCTGGATCTCTGTCTGAGAGAGGGTTACGCTCACTGGATCTCAGTGTCTGAGAGAGGGTTACGCTCACTGGATCTCAGTGTCTGAGAGAGGGTTACGCTCACTGGATCTGGATCTCAGTGTCTGAGAGAGGGTTACGCTCACTGGATCTCAGTGTCTGAGAGAGGGTTACGCTCACTGGATCTCAGTGTCTGAGAGAAGGTTACGCTCACTGGATCTCAGTGTCTGAGAGAGGGTTACGCTCACTGGATCTGGATCTCAGTGTCTGAGAGAGGGTTACGCTCACTGGATCTCAGTGTCTGAGAGAGGGTTACGCTCACTGGATCTCAGTGTCTGAGAGAGCGTTACGCTCACTGGATCTCAGTGTCTGAGAGAGCGTTACGCTCACTGGATCTCAGTGTCTGAGAGAGGGTTACGCTCACTGGATCTGGATCTCTGTCTGAGAGAGGGTTACGCTCACTGGATCTCAGTGTTTGAGAGAGGGTTACGCTCACTGGATCTCAGTGTTTGAGAGAGGGTTACGCTCACTGGATCTCAGTGTTTGAGAGAGGGTTACGCTCACTGGATCTCAGTGTTTGAGAGAGGGTTACGCTCACTGGATCTCAGTGTTTGAGAGAGGGTTACGCTCACTGGATCTCAGTGTTTGAGAGAGGGTTACGCTCACTGGCTCTGGATCTTCGTGTCTGAGAGAGGGTTACGCTCACTGGATCTCAGTGTCTGAGAGAGGGTTACGCTCACTGGCTCTGGATCTTCGTGTCTGAGAGAGGGTTACGCTCACTGGATCTCAGTGTCTGAGAGAGGGTTACGCTCACTGGATCTCAGTGTCTGAGAGAGGGTTACGCTCACTGGCTCTGGATCTTCGTGTCTGAGAGAGGGTAACGCTCACTGGATCTCAGTGTCTGAGAGAGGGTTACGCTCACTGGATCTCAGTGTCTGAGAGAGGGTTATGCTCATTGGATCTGGATCTCAGTGTCTGAGAGAGTGTTACGCTCACTGGATCTGGATCTCTGTCTGAGAGAGGGTTACGCTCACTGGATCTCAGTGTTTGAGAGAGGGTTACGCTCACTGGATCTCAGTGTCTGAGAGAGGGTTACGCTCACTGGATCTCAGTGTCTGAGAGAGGGTTACGCTCACTGGATCTCAGTGTCTGAGAGAGGGTTACGCTCACTGGACCTGGATCTCAGTGTCTGAGAGAGGGTTACGCTCACTGGACCTGGATCTCAGTGTCTGAGAGAGGGTTACGCTCACTGGATCTGGATCTCAGTGTCTGAGAGAGGGTTACGCTCACTGGATCTCAGTGTCTGAGAGAGGGTTACGCTCACTGGATCTGGATCTCAGTGTCTGAGAGAGGGTTACGCTCACTGGATCTCAGTGTCTGAGAGAGGGTTACGCTCACTGGATCTGATTCTCAGTGTCTGAGAGAGGGTTACGCTCACTGGATCTCAGTGTCTGAGAGAGGGTTACGCTCATTGGATCTCAGTGTCTGAGAGAGGGTTACGCTCACTGGACCTGGATCTCAGTGTCTGAGAGAGGGTTACGCTCACTGGATCTGGATCTCAGTGTCTGAGAGAGGGTTACGCTCACTGGACCTGGATCTCAGTGTCTGAGAGAGGGTTACGCTCACTGGATCTGGATCTCAGTGTCTGAGAGAGGGTTACGCTCACTGGATCTGGATCTCAGTGTCTGAGAGAGGGTTACGCTCACTGGATCTCAGTGTCTGAGAGAGGGTTACGCTCACTGGATCTGAATCTCAGTGTCTGAGAGAGGGTTACGCTCACTGGATCTCAGTGTCTGAGAGAGGGTTACGCTCATTGGATCTCAGTGTCTGAGAGAGGGTTACGCTCACTGGACCTGGATCTCAGTGTCTGAGAGAGGGTTACGCTCACTGGATCTGGATCTCAGTGTCTGAGAGAGGGTTACGCTCACTGGATCTCAGTGTCTGAGAGAGGGTTACGCTCACTGGATCTGGATCTCAGTGTCTGAGAGAGGGTTACGCTCACTGGATCTCAGTGTCTGAGAGAGGGTTACGCTCATTGGATCTCAGTGTCTGAGAGAGGGTTCCTTTGCGCTTTTGCTAGGCAGGAGATTCCTGTGTGCGCAGCTGGGCTCCTGTCTGCATGTGAATGTTCACTTTGTTTAATGTAATTTCCTGTATAATTTTCGAACTCTCCACCACTCTTCTTGTTATCTATATACTGAACTCACACTGCATGCTATTTTTGGGCTGAATTCAGGCCCTGTTCCAGATGCTGTAATTGTAAAAAGAAAAATCCAATAAATTTACAGTAAATAACCGTATTTTACTATCTGATATAATGTTGATTTACCAACCTATTGAAGTACTAATATCTGTTTTGTACCATTGTAATACACTGATAGCCACCAATCACAGTGGAGATGAGAGTCACATGATCAATCAAAGCTCATCACAAGCAGCTTTTCCACAAGAAAGTTAATACTAACATATAGAAGCTGCACAGATTCATTCACACAAACAATAAACACCATCATGGTAACACACATGACATTTTAAAAAGGCAATAAACATTAATTTAACAACTTTAAATGTAACACAAAACCCTGATGTACATAACTGATTAGAAAAAAATAAGAAAAACTGAAGAAACAATTATTTCAACAATAATACATCAAATGTGAAGTGTCATGCAGGGAATTGTGGGAATGTCAATTTATGTTTTTTTCACTGTAAATTATACAATGACTTGTTTCACTTCCAAAAACTGTAAAATTAACGGTATCTTACTGTAAAATTACATTTACAGTTAGATCTGTTACAGTTATTCACCGCATATAGTACGGAAACTTTCTGCTAACCAGTTAACAGTTTTTCACCGGTAAAATCACAATTTTTTACAGTGTATACTTGCGTTCTTGTAAACGCCTCTCACGTGAGTGAAGTCCATGACACTGATGGGTATTGATCTGTCATGTTAAGGTGCTGCGTTTGCACAGAACTGGCCCTGATTCAGATCTGCTCTTGAACTATAGGATGTTACTATATGAGTTTTACTACTACGTGCTTTACACACTGACAGATCGTCGATCACACGCCAGCGGCATCTTTCAGCAACACATGACCTGTTTCTCATCATGAAGCAGCCTGACATCGTTTCAAACACTCATATCCTCCGGCTCTCGCTAGATTTATCAATAGTGGAGACCCATTTAACGACACCATACTGAGACACACACACACACACTGAGGACTGGAGTGACTGGATGCATTTACATGTTTAAATAGAAGTGAATTCATGAGGGCAGAACATGATCATATCAGCTTTCAGTCAGTCAGTCAGTGAAGAACAGAGTGTGTGTGATTCCTTCAGGACTGAGGCGGTGGTGTGTGTGTTAATGTGACGTGTGTGTTAATGTGACATTTGTGTGATTCCTTCAGGACTGAGGCAGTGTGTTAGGCGTTTCCGTCAATGAGTGTGTTTGATTAGACCTGAGATTTCCTGCGGTGGACACACACACACACACACACACACACACACACATCCTCTCACATGGACAGACACACACACTCTCTCTCTCTCACACACAGACATCCTCTCACATGGACACACACACACACACACAGACATCCTCTCACATGGACACACACAGTTCACACACACACATCCTCTTACTTGGACACACACTCTCACTGACACACACATCACACACACAGACGTCCTCTCACATGTAGGACACACACACACACACACATCCCCTTACATGGACACAAACACAGTACACACACACACACTCATACACGTACACACATTTTATTTTTAGTAGATAAAATATTAATGAAATAAGAAATTTGAGCTGGGGAGGATTCCAAAATCTGGTTGATTTGACACCGAATTTAATTTAGGGATTCAGGACTGTTTAAGCAGTCGATGTGCAAGAAGCAAAATATTTTAACAGCAGTTTTCATCTGTTCTCCATTAAATTCATTGAGGAATTACAGAAATCTTCGCTGTGATTCATCTTTTTGTGGTGATATTACATTACATATTATTAACTTATGAGAAATGAGACACATAACACTACTATTTACTATTTTCTCAAAATAAATAAATAAAAATATTCATTCTGGATTTTTTTAAGATACAACCGAATTTATCCTGACGTCGTCATACTCAGATGCTAGTCAGAATGAGAGTCTGATCTGCTCCATTGGGCTGTGATTATGGGGCGTTTCAACCGAACCAGGAAAGAAAATGCCTCTGCAATTGGATTAGACCTACAACCAATCAGAGCAACGGAGTAATTGACGTATGTTGAGGATTCCGGGCTTCCGAAAGGGAGCTGGCAACGACCGCTGGTTGTGTCCACCTCATCGTGCACGCCGGGTTGCATCGCCATGATGCCCCTCTCAGTTGCTTCTTTCACTTGGTCCTCCATGAGTGCGACCAAAGGAGAAACAACGACCACAGGGTTTTTATTGCGCCCGTCTTCTTAGCGACCATCAGGGCCAGCTGATCAATTCAACTTTTGCCGAATCCTGTAGGAAGGACGGTAAACACACCTTTCCGATCGACAAAAGCCTTGATCGCGGTTCTCTGTTCCTCTTTTAAAATGAATGTGCTGTCTGAATCTTCTATAACAGACGCGATGGCTGTATCTACACATTATATTTCTCCAGCGGCAGCCATTCTCTGTTGTAAACTAATTCAACCCAAGCGCTGTTTGGTGACGTGGATGATGACGACGTTACTGTTGATCATCTGTCCATCATCGTATATAAAGCCCACCCTGACAATTTGATTGGTCCGAACAGCTTTGGTTCGGGAATACTTGCTTCACAACTGATCAAGTTCAGACCGAACTTCCCATCCTCAAATGTTGCGGGCAGGGCTAAGTTCAGCTGGCATCCAGGCTACCGAATCTGCCCAGTTTAGCATCATTATGCAAAAATATCTGACCCCTCAAAGCTACAACTGACCAATCTGAATCAAGTATCCCAGAAAGAGAGTCCTAATATTGTCCAATATCAACCTAACGATTAAAAATGCCAATAGTGTCTAATTCATATTCTCCAGGGTTGTGAGTCACCCAAGCTCTAATGAGAGTGAGTACAGTCTGATGATGGCTGAGTAATGCCTGGATTTATGTAACGTGTGTGTGTGTGTGTGTTCACAGGGAATACTGATCAATGGCAGGTTGTTTGTGTGTGTCTGTATTTCTCAGTTTTAGGGTTCACACAGAGCAGATTGTGCTGCTTGTGTACACAGGCGTTCTCCTGTCATCATGAGATGTGTGGTTATGGAGTCCAGTTATGATGACAGCGCTGTCAATCCGTGAGCGTGTGTGAATGTGTTGTTCTGTTCCTCAGACGTGTGTTGAGAACCGTGAAGGATCTCGATTATTGTGCAGTTGTCTTGTCTCTGAAGGTTTCATCTGTTCCTCAAACGTGTGCAGATGTATGTTGGCTCATCGCTGTTGTTCACACTCCCCGGGTATTAGTGTGCAATCAAGTGTGTGCCATGTGTCTTATAGAAACATCTTACATAAAAATGTTATATAGGGCCATATGAAACCTGTTTTATTGTCTTGATAGGATCACACAGTTTCTGCAGATTTGTCCATGATGTGAATCTCCAGTTCCTCCACATCTCAACGCTGCTGTCCTGGACTGAGATCTGGAGACTGTGGAGACGGTTGAGTTTAGTGAACTCGCCATGATCAAGAGACCAGTCTGAGATGATGTGAGCTTTGTGACGTGTGTGTTATCCTGCTGGAAGTAACCGTCAGAAGATGGTCATGAAGACATGGACATGCTCAGCATCAACACTCAGGTCGGCTGTGGCATTTAAATGATGCTCGATTGGCACTAAGAGGCTAAGAAAGTGTGGCAATAAAATATAAAGCACCATTACACCACTACCAGCCTGAACCGCTGAAACAAGGCAGGATGATCCAGGTTTTCATGTTGTTTACTGCAGATTCATCTGAACGTCACAGCAGAAAGCCAAACTCATCAGTTTCTCCAGTCTTCTGTTGTCCAGGTTTGGTGAGACTGTGCGAATCGTAGCCTGAGGCCCCGTTTAAACGTACATGGTTATTTTGAAAAAAGACATTTCCCTTCGTTTGTGCCCTTCGTTTACACGCAAACAGAGAATTAGCCTCTGAAAACGATTTTCTAAAAACTTCGGCCAGAGTGGAGATTTTGGAAAACTTAGTTTGCACGTTTGCATGTAAACTGATAAAAGCTGAGTGTTAGGCAGCCGATGTCACAGTGTGCGACAGAAGAGTCAAAAGTGCGACCTATGATAACATTTTCATCTGGTTTTGGTGAACATGGATGCATTCAGAGTAGCAGTCGCATTTATTTTGGTTTATTTTTTATTTTGGTTTATTTCTGTTTGCGTTTGCAAATACATCTGCTCTATTATGGCGAGGTGTTGTTGTTGCTATTTTCTGGATTCTGATTGGCTAACGTGGGCTTGAGCTTCTCTTTACACTGCCACCTACAGGTTTGGCATGCTCTTGATGGCATATATACACAGGTTCGTGAAAACGAACACTTTTCTGAAAACTGACAGGTGTGCACAATGTTATTTTTGAAAACGGAGAGGGTGAAATGTTCGTTTATGAAAATAGCCAGCCACGTGTAAACGTAGCCTTAGTTTGCTGTTCTCATGTGACATGTCGTTGGGCATGTTGTGCATTCTGAGATTGCTCTTCTGTAGGGCTCGCTTGTATCGAGTGCTTATTTGAGTTACTGTTGCCTTTCTATCAGCTGAACCAGTCTGGTCATTCTCCTCTGACCTCTGGCATCAACAAGGCATTTTCACCTCCAGGATATTTTCTCTTTTTCGGATCATTCTCTGTAAACTCTAGAGATGATTGTCTCAGTAGATCCCAGAAAATTCCAGTAGATCAGCAGTTTCTGAAACACTCAGACCAGATCGTCTGACACCAACAACCATGACACGTTCAAAATCACTTAAATCGCCTTTCTTCCCCATTATAATGCTCAGTTTGAACTTCGGCAGATAAATTTTGTTTATTATATGTCAATAACATTAACTGTAGCTCCTAGTCCTAACTATGCACAATGTGTAAACTCATACATTTTGCCACGTTGGCAGCACGTCACTCCTAGATAAACGAAAGTGGGCAGCAAGGTGGATAAGCTTATTGTGACGTGACGCTAACATTAGCAGACAAACAGCTAGTAGTGACATCAGCGGCAATCCACCTGTCACTCAAGTGGCCACGCCCCTAATTATGCAGAACTTAAAGGCTTAATATAATTTAAACGGATAAGTTATAAAAAATAAAAAAAAAACCTCACAGTTTTCACGAAGTTTAAAATTAGCTATAAAGACCAAAATCACTTTTTGCAACAGGCTGTAAACACGTTTTCTTCTGCTGTAAAGTTGGTCATTTTAACATGTGGGTTTATGGGATTGACTCTCTTCTGCAGCCGGTCTCTAGTGGCCAGTCGAGGAATTGCAGTTTAACTCACTTCTGTGTTGGATTCAAGAGAGCGACGGGAATGTTCCCACTTGGTTTGATCGAGTGAATAACTTGACTAGATTGGGATGAAAAGCCTAAGTCATCTTCCTTGACACACTGTGTCTTCCTCTCGAGAAACAGAAGTTGGATTTCTAAGTTAAGAACTTTTAGGTAAAACATTCATCTGTCTACTACATCTTGAAACCTTGACATAAAAATTCCCATTGTTGCGGACAGGAACTGCTTCAAGTGTTTGTATAGAGTGATAATTCTGTTCTTTGGGGAAGGGGAGCACGGATTCCTCAGGATAATACGCTAGTAATAGCTCGTCGTCATTCTGTCATTACTTGTCAGGGTCACTAACAGACTTCTATTGTTCGGCCTTGCCAGAGTTTGTTTGTTTAAACTCCTGAAGCTTCTCCTGTTCCTGTCAATCATGCTAGGACACACACCCCTCAGCGATGCATCACACACACACACACACTCACACACTCACACACTCACACACTCACACACTCACACACTCACTCACACACTCACACACTCACACACTCACACACTCACACACTCACACACTCACACACTCACACACACACACACACACACACACACACACACACACACACACACACACACACACACACACACACACACACACACACACACACACACACACACACACACACACAGGTGTGCTTGGGTGAATCGTATATAATCTGTGCACATCTGAGGTAATTCTGGACTGGCTCTGCAGATCTGAACGACTCTAAAAACAGAAAGTGGGGCAGAAATCCTCCAGTCCGCTCCCATCAGCCCCTGGGGCAGTGCCGATCTTCTCTGGCCTGCTTTAGTTCGTGCTCAGGGTGAGAGCATCCATTATTCATCTGAGCGCAGAGAGTGTGTAGGTCACTGTAAAGTTTCCTCTGTTCTTCTCCAGCCACGTTCATGTCTTTGTGGAGAAGTGGACTCATCTACATGTGAATCTCAGTTCAGACTCTGTCACACAAACATAGGGCCGCTATCACCAATATAACTTACCAATCGGCTAACATGATCTTTATAGGTGTATTGTGATGTATCCTAGGCTATAATATCACAGCCAAACCAAAAAGTTCTTATTTAAAAAAAATCTAATTTTTCCATCTGGTTATTTTATTTAACTCTGAAATATGTTATGTCAAATGTACTGAAAGTATATAATTCACGTTGGTAAATATTCCAGATTAAGTGTAATAAAAGAAGTGCTTGTAGTGTTGCCAGGTTAGAAGATGCTGAAGACGTGTACACACACACACACGCGCGCGTGTATGGTGAGATGCTCCATCAGTTCCTCTCTCTGTCAGAGGAAAGAATCGAGCTTGAGCTCTGAGACAGTCGAGCCTCTAACCTTTGGCTGAACTGCAAATCCTGGAGCTTCTCAGACCGCAGGAAGAAAGAGCGCATTCTTCTCCTCATACACTATAACACTAACCCTGCTGTCTGACTCTCCATACACTAACCCTGCTGTCTGACTCTCCATACACTAACCCTGCTGTCTGACAGATCCTCAGCAGTAACACACATCAAGTGCCTGACCAGTGTCTTTAAGAGCACTATGAGAATATGCCATGGGCTTCTCAGTCTCTGCTTCTCCCCCCTCTCTTCTTCCAGTGCTTTCTGTCTGCCTCTCAAAAATAAGACCTATGAATACCTATGAACACAACATTTTCTTTCACACTGAAGGTCTAAAGGGGCCTCACACTAGATTTTGAACATGGACAATAAATCGATGCATCGCGATTCATGGATCGATTCCAACTTTTTTCTGAATGCATCAAGCTTTTCCTTGAACCGATTCTGAGCTTAGTTTTTAACCGCAGATTGTGGGCTAGGCTAGTTTTTAACCGCAGATTGTGGGCTAGGCTAGTTTTTAACAGCAGATTTTGCGCTAGGCTAGTTTTTAACAGCAGATTGTGTGCTAGGCTAGTTTTTAACAGCAGATTGTGTGCTAGGCTAGTTTTTTACAGCAGATTGTGTGCTAGGCTAGTTTTTTACAGCAGATTGTGCGCTAGGCTAGTTTTTAACTGCATGCTCAAATGCTCTCGAAGAACAACACTTGGCTGTTGTACTTGCACCTCAGAATGCTTTTATGATGCATGATTAATGTAAACACCCCATTGCAAACAACCTTTTCGAACTTTATGAATTAAAGTTTATGGCTGTTTCTAGAGCACGCCATCTGCTGTTAAAAACTAAGCTCAGAATCTATTCAAGAGAGAATGGCGATGTATTCGGAAAAAAGTATTCTCGATTCATGATGCATCGATTTATTGTTATTTTCCTTTGAGTATTCAGTGTACAGATGATGCCATTGTCAAAACGATCCCCATTCACACAGATCCAGACTAAAAACGCTGTATTCTGCTGCCAGGCCAGTAGATGGCGATGAAACACTATAGACTGAACACGTAATACGTTTCGCATTTCTGTTGTTTACATGAAGAACGTTTTCAAAAGCTTGCACTTTGAAACCCGTTTTAAAAAGTTCGTGTTTCCAGGCACCCAAAACGCTGTTGTGTAAATGATCAACCAAAACGCATAAAAAGCTTTACGTTTTTAGTTGAAGACGGTGTCGTGTAAAGAGACTGTATCGATCTTCAGTTGGTCACATGTGCTGTAACACGGTTTAGTTACAAGAGTTAAAATTGGGGTCAGATCAAATGGTGTGAGAATGAGAGTGTTTAAGAATGATGAGACTGACAACAGAAATAAGATGAATAAATAAAGTGCATTTACAATATTCACAAGGAAATTAAAACAATGCAATAAATCTAGAATAATTTAGGCTGTTAAAAGCATGGAGTCCATTTGCACCATACCCTAAAACAATCCATAGGAATCCTGGCGTGTTGCTAGTCCCAAAGTGAATGAGAACTGTCCACCGGTGTATATAAAGTCCACAGAAGTGATGATCCAAATAGTGCTGGAAAGGAAAGTGCACAAAGATAACTCCACATCCAGTTTGTGAACAACAACCATGTTTGCATGCCATGCTGCCTCCTTTATGCTATTTCCTGTTTCCTGTCATGTGATCACTCACATGACAGGCAGACCTATAATCATTTAAAGACATACACACATAAAACAGATAAGAGGAATAATATGACTTAGACAACTTGTAAACCTAATTAAAGCATTAAAACTCTAATAAAGTCAGCTAGTTGGAGTTTTGTCTGATGGCCAGGACTGCACTTGAATGAATGATGCCCATTTTCTGATCTCACAATACCTCTTCATGAAAACTGTACAGTAATTATGTGTAGCTGGAAGCATGATAATTGCTTGAAGTAGCAGACTTGATGATGGTGTTTAGACTTGATGTAGTTTTCCTTTCAGATTCCTAGTTTATGAAAAGGATCTTGAGATCACCATGGTAACAGGTTGGGTCTGTTTCTGAGGGTTTGCTTTGGTGGTGTTGGGTAATTTTCATCAGTAGTAGGAAACCACTCTGATTGGACACTGATGGCTTTGAAGCTAGTTCAGAAGTTAAGGAATTATCTTTCCAACATCAGCTGTCAACTGTGAGAAGTTTTCCAAGGACTCGGCAGTGAGATCATGCTGTGATATGAGGATTTGTATGGAATAGATCAGTGAGAGGCTGGCGTTTCTGTTTCCATTCCATTCTGTTTATGTGCCAAGTATCACACCGTACAGAGAAAGTTTGAGTTATTCGTATCAGGGGCTTGTTTATTTTATGATAATGACTTGATACGAGAGATGAAACTAGTGGTCATTCTACAAACATAACGCTCAGTGCCTTGAGTCTTTATCAGATATTCTAGAGAACCATGTAATAATCTTTAATAATTAAAATAAAAAGTATTCTCTTTAATTTATGGTGAAATTCTAAGAAAATTAGCTTAATTTTTTACAATTTAAAAAAAAAAAAAAAATATATATAAATGCTGTATACATGCCAAAGTAAAAACCTGTTAACTGTAAATGATCTTACTATATATAGTAAACATTGTAAAATCATTGTAAAACTAAGTTTAATATGGCATTAAATATAAAAAAAAATTTGTAAGTAAAAAAAAAGAATTACTACATAATAGTGAAACGGTAGATAAACAAAACAAACGAGAACAGGCATAGAAACAACATACAGGAACGCTCAGAATTGAAGCAGAAGCAAACAAGACTTCATATCGTTGGCTAATGACAACCAGCTGATTTCAATGATGAGTCTGGGCAGAGGATTGTTGGAAATGGAGTCCTAGAACCAGGCAGAGGTCAGAATCTAGGGAAGTGGGTGTGAATTTTTTTTTTCCCTCAAACCCCAAATTTAATTGGCTAAAGGTTAAGGTGAGGGGTGGAGTTGGAGAGCAGTGTTTGGTGGCAGTCAGCACTGTGATTGACTTGACCAATGAAATCTTCAGAATCGGCTGCTGGGTGGACTTTGTGCTGAACTGGTTTAAGCGAAACAGGAGAGGTAGTGAGTTTGACTCAGTACATTCCCACAAATCACTTTCAGTTTTATTTAAATCGTTTGTTCCCCTATTTCAGTAGAATAATGTATTTCCTTATTCTTTTCTCATCAGTTATGGACATTGATGTGTTTCCTGTTACTTTCAGTGTTTATTTAATATCTATTCCATTATTTTAGTTGTTTGTCGCTCTAATGGCCATTATTCATAGAAGTCCTAGTTTTGATTAAGTTTAACTCATCACGTGGCAAAGCAGATTGTATTTGCCAGTGGGTTGGTACAGTAAATTAACATTACATCACTTATATGTTCATCATCATTTTACAGTCGTCACCTTCAGGTTTGTTGAGAGACGCTTCACTCAAATATCTCCTGCTGTTCAGATCCTCATCAGCATGCTGTTCTTCTCATGAGAAAATCTCTAGCCTTGTTTTTGCTTTAGTAACTTTTCTGTGTTGTGCCTAACTGGATTCCTCCTGCTGAGCACAACAAAGCTGGGGAAGTGGTAAACTTGGACACTGATGCGTGAGAATGGGCTGTTGTTATGTCATTAAAGCGTCCGCCGGGAACAGAGCCACAGAAAAAAGGAAACATCTTTTGATTGTTTAGGGAAACAATGCGGACGCGCACCGGGACGCATTCCACGCGCAGCAGCATTCCAGCGACTGATGGAGCAGCCCGGGACGACCTGCGCCACGGTTCCCATTGTGAAGTCATGCCATGCGTCTGCCAGAAGCTACTGTGTGTATGGGTTCATGCTGACGCTCTACTCCACACACAGATGTTCTTATGATGGACAGCTCTCTCGTAAATATTATTTATATGTGTTCGGTTGAATGGTTTATCAGGCGCACTAAATGTTGTGAAATCACAGACCTATAAAATACCTCTGGCCAGTTCTGTTTGTTTTTTATTAATGTTCCCAAATTTGTTCAAGGGTTTCAGAGTTTAGACTGGACAGGGTCAGAATGGGTTTCTTTGGTAGTACCATGGTATCAAGAGTGAAAGTACCAGACAGTAGCACAGTTTTCATTGTATTTCAGCACTTCACAAATGCCCTATAATCACTTGAGTTTAACCTGACACTGTAACTCGAATTCAGTCCTACAAATGTCCTTCAGTAAGGCCTGGACCAAATAATGTTGAACCAAAAAAGACTGGCTGCTGTGCACATATGAATGTATTTCTCTGGGTCAACAAGTTTCGGTTCTGTTCTGTGTTCTGGGTCTGTTGCCCCTTGATGGGCTTTGAGGTTAATGTCAGTTTGCAGTAAGAGTCTCCTTCTCAAGCTCACTAGAAACCAGGTTAAATATGCATCCCTTAGTTTCTCAGAAATGTGTAAAATGTCCACTTGCATGAAAGGATTTCGCATGGTTCCAGCTTATCAAAGTCATTGAATCTGTCCTCAGATATTTGTTCAAGAGTTCAAAGTACTGATGTAATGCTCTGTTAAAGACCTGAGATGCAGAAGCATCGACTGCTTGGATGGAAAGTGGTGCAATATAGTGGAGCAATGTCCTTGTAAAGTGTAAAAGTGTAAATACGGCTGATTTTGGCTTTGAATGCTTTTACAGCACTGATCATGTCACTGATTGTCTTAGGTTTGCCTTGCAGTTCACAGTTCACAGTTCAAATGATTCAGTTTCCCAGTGATGTGAGTTAGGAAGGAAAGGTCCAGTAGTCATCAGTTGTTACCAGCTTTTCAAATGGCACGTTCTTGTCCATGAAGTACTACTTCACTGCATCATAAATATCAACACCCCTCATTGTTGTCTTGAAGGGGAATTGATGTCAGAAATTCCTCTTTCACTGAAAACCATTTTGATGAAAACCATGAGCTGCTCCACAGACTCGTCACACTGGATGGAGAACCATCCTCAAGAACCCAAGTCTTTCTCTCGCTGCTCTGTTACGTTCGATGACAGACGTGACTCGTCAAGTTATTGTATTATCTGCGAGTTCACCATCGGAGAGTGCAGACATTATTTCATTTCCACTCTTGTGATCTTTAAGCAGAGACTTTTCTATCACAGTCATTGCTCCCTTGACATCCCAGAATGTATTTTTTTTTGTGTGTTTCTTCAAACAATTAGCAACTCAAAATGAAGCTTCGGTTGCAGCCTGTGACTTTTTTTTTGCTGCCTGCTAACTTTTTCTTTTCTCAGTAATGCCCCCGGTGTATAACGGCCACTGAAGGTCTCCTGGGTTGTGGTGAAATGTCTCCACATTGTGCCTCTTGGCTTCCGCTCCACAGATGAGGCGTACAGCTTGATCTTTGACGTGTGAGGAGGAATTCTGTCTCCCACTCCTCCTTAAGTCTTTTTCGTTTTAGCATGACCTGGTGCATTATCATCCATGATTAATCTTTTTTGTTGTTGTTGTTGTTGTTATTATAGTTGAATTCACCTTATTTATGCCGTCAGACCGCCACCAACTCGCAGAATAGCCTACAAGAATCATAGCGTACCTCAACGTACTTTGATAAACACAAACTTTTAAATAATTAAAGTCCCTCTGTGGTGAAAATCCAGCTTTTAATGTTGTTTATATGTCTATGTGGTGTTTTCAATATGCTTTAAGTCAAACCTTGTGCAAATTCATAAGTCAACACCATTGCTGAGTATTTTCTCCTTAAAACTGCTGTGAACCAAAGACACGCGTTTCCTGAAAGCATCGTTAGCCGACTATCGTTATAAGCATAATTCAACGAGTCTGTTACCCGAAAACATAGTTTAATTGAACATTCGCAAACAGCATCCCAAAGTTGTGTGCCTGGAACGACCTGTGGTTAGAAGCAGAGTTTCTTGTTTGCATGACATGTGGACTCAATAAATCCTGATCTTGAGCAAAATAAGCAACCCGACATACAGTACAATCTATAACTTTTATTTAGAATAAATACAAATGTAATTTACATCTTTTAGTTTGTCAAGAGATTTAATGCACTATTTTTGAATAGTGCGCCTGTGTGAACATGCTCTAGTATGTAAGAACGAGCCTATGATTGAATCTGGAAATAAAGCAAAATAATTGAGAAAAAATAGAAATAGTTTTCAGATGTCATATCCGTAATTTATACTTTAACATCTAGCATTAATTTGATCGCAAACAGATTCATTAAAAGTAGTTATTACTCCACCTGCGTGGCATCATTAGCCAACGCGGTTGAACGACCAGTTTGCAACAATATAGTTTCAGGAAACAGTCGTGACTCGCTAGTTGATTTCTTCAACGATGAATTGTACTATAGCAGTGAAGCAGCGAGTTACGCTGTACGGGAAACACACCCCTGGCGGGTGTGAGTGAGTGGAGGCGGGGCTCATAGAACCGCGTATACTAAATGAGGCAAGGGTGTAGAGTTACATTCAAGCTATTTTAAGGCGTGGAGACATTTTTTCAAGAAAAAAAACGTTTAAATATGTAATTTTTGTGATCAGAGATGAGTTTTAAGGGATACAATTATTGACTACAGGGGGACTTTAAAATGATTGTTTGCAGAAATTATAGTATCACCACATTTTTTTTATTTCAGTAAAGAATTGGTCCTGAAGCACCGGTACTTTTGATTACCTTCCGAACAGATATCAATATACAAGCCAACACTTCTGTTGAAGCGAATCAGGCCAGATAATGTTTAAATGGAAAATACAATGTCCATTTTTATTTGGCCGAGCCAGTATACAGTCGTGCTCAGAATTAATGGTACCCCTGGTAAATATGATGAAAAATGGCTGTAAAAAATAATTCTGCATCGTTTATCCTTTTGATATTTCATTCAAAAAATTGGCAAAAATCAAACCTTTCATTGAAGTAAAATAATTGACAGTGGAGGGGAAATCACATTATGAAATAAATGTTTTTCTCCAAAACAAGTTGGCCACAATTATTGGTACCCCTAGAATTGTTTACGAGTAAAATATCTCTTAAGTATATTCCCATTCATATTTACCTTTTTTTTGCACACCAGGGTGACTAGGAACATGAAATTGTCCAGCCATGACTTCTTGTTTTACAGGAGTTTAAATATGAGGAAACACAAAGGCCAAATTCCCTTAATCATCCATTACAATGAGTAAAACCAAAGAATATAGTTCTGATGTGCATCAAAAGATTGTTGAGCATCACAAAATAGAATGTGGCTGTAAGAAAATAGCTAAAGCATTGAAAATCCCCATTTTGACCATCAGGGCAATAATTAAGCACTTCCAATCAACTAAAGATGTTACAAATCTGCCAGGAAGAGGACGTGTGTCTATATTGTCTTAATGCATGGTGAGGATGAAAGTTTGAGTGGCCAAAGACTCTCCAAAGATCACAGATGGAGAATTGCAGAGATTAGTTGAGTCTTGGGTTCAGAAAGCCTATTAAAAAAAATCAAACAACCCCTACATCACCACATGTTGTTTGGGAGGTTTTGAAGAAAAATCCTCCTTGCTCATCCAAAAACAAACCCCAGCAAATTCAGTTGTCAGACATGACTGGACCTTCAAACAGCACAGGGTTCTGTGGTCAGATGAAACTAAAAAATAGCTTTTTGGCAGCAAACATGCAAGATGGGTTTGGTGCACACAAGGATAAAAAGTACCCCATGTGTACAATTTAATATACCATCTTTAATGTTGTGGTCATATTTTTCTGCTGGAGGTCCTGGACTTCTTGTTCAGATACATGCATGGCATTGTGGATTCTATCAAATACCAACAGATAAAAAATCTAAACCTGACAGCCTCTGCTAGAAATCTTATAATGGGCCATGGTTGGATCTTCCATCAGGACAACGATCCAAAACAAACATCAAAATCAACACAAAAATGTGTTAAGTAGCACAAAATGAAGCTTCTGCCATGACCGTCCCAGACCTGATGAGTGGAGTGAACTGAAGAGAAGAAGCACCAACATGGATCTGGGAATCTGAAGGATCTGGAGAGATTCTGTAAGAATGGTCTCTGATCTCTTGTCAGGTGTTCTCCGAACTCATCAGGCATCATAGGATAAAACTCAGAGCTGTTATCTTGGCAAAAGGAGATTGCAAAAAGTATTTAATAAAAGGGTACCAATAATTGTGGCCAACATGTTTTGGAGATAAACATTAATTTCATAATGTGATTTCCCCCCCACTTTCTATTCTTTTACTTCAATGAAAGTTTAGATTTTTGCCAATATTTTGAATGAAAGATCAAAAGGATAAATGATGCAGATTTATTTTTTACAGCCATTTTTTATCATATTTACCAGGGGTACCATTAATTCTGAGCACGACTGTATAAGGATCCATCGTCTGCTGTAGTAGCTAACTTTGACTTTAATTCATGTAAAGAAGTGATTATTTTAAATAAGAAAAATGCAACTAAAATATTTATTCTCATAAAGAGAATATCAATATAATAAAATAATTTCAGATATAATTTTTCCCTCATTCCACAATCAGAGACTTTTATTTTCACACATGTGGTTTGTTTTTCTTCTTCTATTCACAGTTCCTGAAAGACTAGTGGACACAGACACAGCTTAAGTATAGTGTAATTTTAGCTTTGTTTGTTGGGAAAAGCATAAAGTTATATATGCCGGGAACTCGTATTTCGTAGAAACTGTTATTGTGGTGTCTTTGTCTTTTCCTCAGATCCGAGGCTCAAGTGGGCAACTCTACCTCCAGCCAAGTTGTTCTTTCTGGACTATAAAAGCGTTTAGTAGATCTCAGCTATTTTGAGGAAGGATTGTAAAATGCACTGAAATAAATGAGCTGCTTTATTATGTAATCATTCTAGCACTAAATAAACTGTGTGTACGTAACCTGCTTACGTTGCCTCTGAGGGAGGAAAACACGAGCGGCACAGAAGGTAAATCCCACATGTCAGGAATAATTAGCATGACACCCGCCTGAGAAAGAGATTTAGCCGGGATGACGGCCGCTTACTCCAAGCCTGTTAGAGAGAGAGAGCGGGACTATTTCTCTCTCTCTCTCTCTCTCTCTCTCTCTCTCTCTCTCTCTCTCTCTCTCTCTCAAATAAGCAGTGGAATAAGCTTTGATTTGCGCTGTGTCATAGAAGGTCATTTCCTGTTGTGTTGTTGATTTCCACCTTGAATTTCCTCTATTGTAATTCCAGAGGCTTCTCTGAGAAACGCTGGTATAAACACTGAAAACTACACACCCGTGCTTAGTACAGTGTGATAAACACGTGTGTGTGTGTGTGTGTTGCAGGCGGTGACCGGCAGGAGTTTCTCTGACAGTGACTTCAGAGCTGGACTCGACAACGGCATCTTACTGTGCGAGTGAGTAACTCTCTCTCACACACACACACACACACACACACACACACACACACACACACACACACACACACACACACACACACACACACACACACACACACACACACACACACACACACACACACACAAAAAAAAAAAAAAACACCACAACACACACAACACACACCCCACACACGTACACACTTAAAGGGGCAGTGTGCCCAAAAAGTTTCATTCTGTCATCATTAAGTCACCCTGTTTCTGTTTTTTGCGGAACAAACATTTTGCATAAAATTAGTGCGGACTGTACCTGTCAAGCCCTAAAATCACAACACACACCTTAAAACACAATACACTATAACTGCAGTCCATACAATTGTTTGGGAATTTCTTTATCCAACTTCCCAGCTAACAGGGAACGTTCTGGCAAGGTTCTCTCAAAGTTATGAGCAAATGTTCTTCAGTAACATTAATACCTCATTAGGTATTCAGTTTTTTGGTAAAAAACAATTAGCAAAACAATTAATCATATCACTTTCTTGTCTGTGTATGTTGTTTATGTATGGTGAAACTGTACACTTCAGAGTTCAGAGAACATTCAGAAATAGCGTCTTCATAATTTACTGGTAATGTTACAAAACATTGTTATGTTTATGTTCTCTTTGTGCCTTTGTTCCCTAAGTTACCGCTTTTCATTGGTTGTCATAGTTACCCGTTGTTTGATTGATTAACCCCACCTGTCTCTTGTTTTCTCCCTCAGTCAGCTTGTGTGTTTATAGTCCTCTTTTTGAGTCATTCTTTGTCTGGTCTCGTGACAGTATGGTGTGGTTGTATTTCTCCTGCGTGTTCCTGTGCTCCTGTGTTCCAGTGTGTTGGTTTTTCTTGATTTATGGTTAAAGTTGACTTCTGTGTCTAGATCCTGCCTCAACTGTTGCTGACAGTTCTCAACATATTTGGAGACTGTGAACGGTTTTTAATGCTCGTTTTTAAATGTGTCTTCTGGAGATGTGGTTTTCTTAGCAGGAATACATCTGGCCTATCCTGAGAGTTTGATCCTCTGTCATCAGAGAGACACTGTTCAGTAAACAGACAGCTTTAATCACAACTAGTCTTGCACTTTCTGGACTTTAAACATGTTTAAGGCTTGTTCTGGAGTTGATTATTAGTCTGAGATGATTATTACAGTAGGTGTGGGATCTGATCCCTTCTCACTACCCAGAGGAATATTCACTCCCACTTTATATTCGTTGTCTTGAACTACTATGTTGTTGTATTGTGAAACACTAGTGCTGGTATTGAGGTGGATACGGGATTATTATAATTTCACTCTATTATTGAGGTCTAATGATGTTTGAAATCATTCATACGGGTCTGGAATGAGTAAATGATGACAGAAGTTTTGGTGAACTACTTCTTTAAGTAGTAACTTTAGATACTATATTAAAATGTATGGTTCTGTCCTAAACTTATTTATGAGCATTAAAATAGACGCAAATGTTAAAACTATAAGCTGTAAACCGAATGTGGACCGCATATAATCTGCTCTTGGTATGTTTGAGTTCATATTGTCTACGTTGTTGTTGAGTCGTTGTTGAGATCTCTAGGAGTCGCGTGTGTGAACACTGGCTCTTTTTCTCAGGACGAAGCATCAGGAGACATCTCGTTTCACATGTGTAGTCTTGTTTGAGTCGAGCAGAAGCGTTGAAGGCCAGTTTTCATCCGCGTCGGTTTCCGTTAGACTAATTGTTAACAGCAGTGTTTGTGTTGGGAGTTTTAGCTCAATGCTTCTCATCTGACTGCTTCTCATTAACAAACATACATACAGACAGTCCCCCTTCCATAAACACACACGTTACCTCGCGTTGTTCTTAATGCTGAAGATCTGCTCGCTCAGGCAGGAACGATCAGTCTGACTGACATGAAAAACAACCAATCACAGTTAGACACTTCAGGACAGGTGGATCTGAAACAACTGGATCCATCCTACAAGCTCATGGTGTTTTCTTGAGCCGTCAAGAAGCTGGTTTTCTGAGGAACTCTTGTGAGGACAGTTTCCCAGAACATTCGCGTTGTCTCACACAGGAAAAACAAGTAATAAACATCTTAGCCTGTGAACAGCAGGACCTGCAGTGGAGAAATGAGCTTCTCCAGCACAGAGACACACGAAGAACATTCTGATATCATTTCTCGTAGATCTTTGCATTTCCCCCACCGTATCCAGCAGATCTTCATTTGATGGCATGTATGACACTAACAAGAGCTGGATATGCAGATTGTTACAAAACCTTTTAAGTCTCGGGAGAATAAGGCATGCAACATCAAAACACTGAACGTACTGGAATCTCACACAAACCAGTCTAATTTAGGTAAAGTGATCATTTATTACAGTGAGGCACGGGATTGTCAGATCACAATCTAACACTTATTTCCAGAAAACTAAATAAAAATAGATTTGATTATCGTACTACTACACAGAATAAACATAACTATTCTTTTAGAGTATTAAAAAAGGATATGAGTGCGTTTGAAGAAGAGCTTGGACAAATCGATTGGGCACCCCTTTTTTCTATTGAAGATGTGGATTCTGCGCATAAATTCTTTATAGAGGAAATAAAAAACAAGGAATAAATATACACAATTTGTTGTAAATAGGCATAAAAAGAATAATTTATCATGGATTACTGAACAGGTATGGATGCTCATGAAAAAGCGTGACATTGCTTTAAAAAAAGCTGTAAAATCTGGATTACTACAGGACAGACTTCTTTTTAATAGTTTGAGAAACAATGCCGTTAAGATAATACGGCAGGCCAAGACACAATATTTTATTAACATTTTAAATGAGGCCAAATGTAATAGTAAAAAGGTATGGCAAACTATTAATCAATTCATAAAGACTCTAAATCATGTAGTAAATGTTTAGAATAAAACTTTAAAGGGAGAATAGTTGATAAGCCTGGTGAAATTACTGATATATTTAATTATTATTTTGTCGACTCAGTTCAGAGTTTGACTGATTAATATGGAATTAAACATAAAGAATAAAATTCTATTAATTCAGTAAAACCTTTTTTGTATCTAACTACAGTTTCAGAGAATACCATTCAGAAAATCATAAAGGATTTAAAATGTTCAAATGCCAAAGATATAGATTGTTTGGATTGTAATTTTTAAATAACCAATAGTGATATTTTTTTTGCATCAATCACTTATCTTATGAATTTATCAGTAAGGCAATCTATTTTACCGAATTGTTGGAAAACTGGATTAGTTACTCCAGTTTTCAAGGCAGGCGATCCGAGTAATGTAGTAAATTATAGGCCGATCTCAATTTTGTCTGTAGTGTCTAAAATATTTGAAAAAGTAGTAACTGAGCAAATTGTAAATTTCTTAAATGTTCAAAATAATTTATTATGCCCTATGCAATTTGGTTTCCGTAAACAGCATTCCACGGAAACGGCTGTATGTTATTTTATTGAGCAAGTAAGGTCGAAATTAGATAAGGGTGGGGTTGTGGGTGCTGTATTCCTTGATTCCTTGAAGGGCATTCGATACGTTAAATCATAATATTTTATTGTCTAAATGATTAAATAGGAATTTTTCGGTTGAAACAATGAAATGGATTGAATCTTATCTTACATCAAGGAAACAGTGTACCCGGATTGAAATGCATGTATCGTCTCTGAGAGATTGTTTTACAGGGGTACCTCAGGGATCTGTATTAGGGCCCCTACTTTTTAGTTTGTATTTGAATGATTTATCTGACGTTTGTCCGGATGTAAATATTCAAATGTACGCAGATGACACTGTGATCTATGTGCATGGTAAAACTAATGAACAAGTGGCACAAAAATTAGGTGTCGCAATGTCTGAAATTTCAGACTGGCTTACTCAGTGTCGTTTAACATTAAATGTTAAGAAAACTGCCTGTATGTATTTTAAAATTAAAAGGAAGGAGGAGAACCTTCCAGATATAATTAGTTGGTGGTCAAAACTTGCAAAACAAATGTTTTTCTCATTTTTCGTATTGTATTACTTCGTGGGCACAATCAGGAAAATCTACTCTAAACCTTTATATACTTTATATAAACGTGTTCTAAAAGTATTTGACAAGAAACATAATAGTTATCATTGTCTTGTGATCCAAAAGCACAATTTTTTTTTACTTTTGATCATTTTATTCTGTTTCATAACTGCTGTTTAATGTATCAAATTGTTAATGATCTTGCACCCCCACCCCTAAAAAAATGTTTTTCTTCGCGTAGAGAAAATATAAGACAAACACGAGCTTCATCAAGAGGTGATTGTGAAGCACATTTTAGAGTGACTGAGTTTGGTCGATCAGCTTTTTCAGTAAGAGCTGTTAATAACTGGAATAATTTACCAATTAATATTAGACAGTGTCATACTTTTGCACAGCTCAAGCTGCATTTGAAAATGTGGTTAAAGGGGATTCAGGTCTGTAATCATTGAATACTCTTATGTTTTGTCAAGGTTTTACAATTTCAGGGGAATGATTGTGTAACATTGTATGATGTTTTGTAGGATGTATATTTGGAGGTATAATTGGTAATAATTAAGATTGTGGTTTTAATGTTAAGTGGTGTATAATATCTCGTATATTTCCCATTTGTGAGGTGATTTTATTGTATGTAATGTGATTTGGTACCTTCCTGCCCAGGGACTGCAGATGAAATTTAGCTCTGTAGCTAATTCTGGGACAGTTCTTTACTGTCCATTGTCCCTGTTAAAAAAAAAAAAAGATGAAAAGAATACCCCAAGATACTTATTTACATAAATGTACAACTTATATACAAATCATAACCAGGGAAAAGGTTCACAAAAGAAAGAGGTAAAGAGAAAAGAGCTGGACCGTGCCAAATCAAAGAAAGAGGCAAAACCAAAACCAATCTTACTAGATATAATTTTTTTTTTTTTTATAATCTAACTAAATTAGCATTCATCAAAAACAAAACAAAAAGATCTTCAGCGACAAAGACGCCCTAAATACACTACTCTTACTACAAAACGGAAAATACAAAGAATGGCACGTGTCGCTAAACTAGTGTTCGATACTCAATTGACAACTCAATGTAGCACATGTGTATCGCGTGATAGCTCATCTGTTCTTTTCTCTTCCCTGTTTAATAGCAGGTCTAATAACCAGAACAGAAAACCAGCGAAATACAGAGAAAAGATGGCCCAAATGAGCCTCTATTTACCAAGTTCTCAAACAACACTGCGTTTCTCAAACATTAAAATGGTACGGGGCAAACATGCATCACAGACAGATCAAGTGAAAGTGTCCTCTAGCGTGACATCATCTCCCGCGTCCCACACAGGTACGCTCGTTACAGGCACACGCCCTCATTCAAATAATAACATAGGACGTGTAACACAGATGTTTCCACACAAAAGCACACGCCATCTTCTCTCATCCCCTCATGACACAGTCGTTTTCTAGATCCAATCACGTTGTCAAAACTATCCCTGCACACTCGGATCTGTGAAAGCGCCTGTTAATGCTGTATTCTGCTGTCAGACCAGTAGATGGCGATGTCACCTGTAAAGAAACACTACCTGCCTATAGACTGAACACACATGTACATGACATCACCGTTTTCACAAATAGTTTTATGCACGGAGACGATAACGTCATCCTTTCAAGAACTTGCACTCTGAAATAGGTTTTCAAAAGTTTGCGTTTTCAGGCCCTCAAAATGCGCTGTTGTGTAAGTTAACGGCCGAAGCGCATATAAAGTTTTCAGTTTTGAGTTGAAAATGGTGTCGTGTAAATGGCCCATAAGCTTTTTAATTTTGAGGTCACAGTGTATGAATCTGAACACATTGGTCAAAAATAGATGTTTCCAGTCTTTTTTCAATATTACAACAGTAGCTTATTTGTTATATTGATGGTTATTACAGTTCAGCTCTGATCTGACTCTACTATATTAGAAAACTGTTATATTAGTGTGAGTGTGTGTGTGTATGTGTGTGTGTGTGCTCTTGTTTTTGTGATTTGTGTGGACACAAATGTGTATAATGACATGGGTATTACACTGGTATTACAACTTGAACGTGATTTATGAGGACATTTCCTGAGTCCTCATATTTCAAATGGCTTTAAAAACATACTAAGCAGTGTTTTATTAAAAATGTAAAAATACAGAATGTCTCCTGTGATGGGTAGGTTTAGGGATAGGGGAAGTGCGTGTGTGTGTGTGTGTGTGTGTGTGTGTGTGATGGGCAGGTTTAGGGATAGGGGCAGTGTAAGGGGATAGAATATACAGTTTGTACAGTATAAAAACCATTACGCCTATGGAGAGTCCTCATAATGCTGTTGCACCAACATGTGTGTGTGTGTGTCTGTGTCTGTGTCTGTGTCTGTGTGTGTGTGTGTGAGTGTGTGTATTGAAGGTTAGTTCAGATGAAAAACACTCCGGCCCAAATCCTCCTCAGGACATCAGGAGGTTTATGGCCTCTAGAGTCACACATGCGGTGTAATTCTGACGAGTGCTCTTCAGTTAGTGCGGCTGCTGTTTTCAGGCCAAGGCTACTATATAAGCATGATGTATGATCTTCAGCATTAATGTGTGTCCTCAGCGTGACTTCTGTGTGTCTGGCCAATGAAAGCCCTCATGTCTGATTCCTTTAAGACGCTCCAGGTGTTTCCTCAAACATTTCTCAGGCGCGACACGAAAAACATACAAACTTCCTGAATATTTTACAACAGAAATGCGTTTATTTTGCTCTCCTTCCTGAAACCCGACAGCCATGTTACTGCACGTTTAATGGTCTATCAGATCATGTTGCGTGTGTGTAGTCTTTAGTCCTTTAGGATCTGTACACTGTTGAGTTGTCTTAAGTCAGAGCCCCTAAACTGCACATTAGCGTTTTCAGCCCATACTCAGTAAAAGAAAATATGTTTTTCTGATTATCTGATTTGTGTGAATTAGCCTGACTACACAAGGTAACCACACCAAGCGCTCTTCATAGAGCTAGCAGTGGACCAGGACTGTGGATATATGTATAAACCATAAACTATACAGCACTATACTACCCACAGATGGATTTGCTGATAAAAAGAGAAGAGCCTTCAGTGAGCACGTCACTTCTGTTGTTCTTCTCATTCCCTGGTTGAACAGCCAATCAGAATGATTTATCTCAACGACAGGCTTTGCTGCCAATTAAACACACTCAATCGCCCAACGCTGGTCCAACTGGTGCCGACAGAAGCTAGGCATACAGATGTCTGACGATCCGCTTGCGTTTCATGGCCTTTACTCTAACAAGAATCATATTTAAGGGTCATATTATGACTTTATGCCAGTGGTCTCCGGCATGGTGCGCGCGTGGAGCCTGCGAGTTGCCCGCTAAGCACATTAATAGCTCCAACTTTCCATTAGAGATCGCTGTAAATCAGGGCTCCAGACGGTGACTAAATGGTATCACTTTGTGATCTTTTTTTTGTGCAAAGTATGCACTGGTGCTACTACAAAGTTAGCCAATTCTCTTTGATTATGTGCTGTCATTTGTGTTGCGTATGAGACTCAAAAGCTAAACGAAACTCATTTGAAGTGCGCATTGTGGAGCATTTATCCGTTTGGCCCAGTAAACTGCCAGCTAGTCCAGTGCGGGCAAAGCCACGAGAATGCAAGCCTGCAACCTTTAGCCAAAGAAGCGTAACGGCTAATGCCAACGCTGGTACGCAGGGAAGGAGAGCAGAGGCCGTTTGTTTTGATGGATGCAGGCTTCATTACACTGAATAAACCACTTTTGTGAGGAAACACCTTATCCTTTAAAGTCCCACTGTGGTGAACATTTTTCAGGAATGGTTTTTGAATAAATTTAAAATGCTTGTAAGACTGAACCAGGGTATGAAGATGTTTTATTATTCCTCATATGATGGTGATTAAAAGTAAAGTAAAAACGGACCACCATATTATATTTATAATAAATTAAATATTGTTGAGTATATCAAACAAGTAGCCCTCTAGATTATTGCATCCCTTGAGGATGCCCTCGCTCACAAAAGGATGGAGGATAATCACATTTACACACTCACTCTCTCTCTCTCTCTCTCTCTCTCTCTCTCTCTCTCTCTCTCTCTCTCTCTCTCTCTCTCTCTCTCTCTCTCTCTCTCTCTCTCTCTCTCTCTCTCTCTCTCTCTCTCTCTCCTCCAGCCCGCCCTCGGATAACGTCACTCACTCGCTCGCCATTCACTTCTACATGATAAATGACGTTATTATGGATGGATACTTCTTATACTGGTTTTATTATTGATTCATTAAAAATGGACAAAACCATTTGTTTATTTTTCTTTGAGACTGTTTTAAAAAGCGCCATTATATCGTTGAGAATATCATCCCAACAAACTGGCTAATGTGACAAGGTTATTATGAACAAACGTTCTACGTTAATACGTCCGTTCAAAGTTAGCTAGTCTTTAATAATGTTCTCAAAATATTATCATAAAATTATTATTTAGCCTATCGGCTACTTAAATGTTCGTTTGTGGAACGTTTTCGTAACTTAATGGGAATGTTTAGCAAAACGTTCTTAGGACATGTTTGCTGTAGGCTAGCTGCAGATTATTATTCATGTTAACGTGTGAAATCCGTTTTAGTTTGGCCATTTAAAAAAAAAAACTTTAAGCACTAAAAAGATAACAACTTAAATGCAAATGAAAGTGGAAACCTTCTGATAGGCTCGATCTGGTTTCCCAGTCATAGTTTAGCCTACTCTCTCATAGGTCTATTTCTAATGAATATTGACATCACTTTCACTTTTCTTTGAAAGCCCGACCAATTATCCGTTCTGACTGGGTTAATTAAGTTAAACGATTGCGATCACGCTGATAACAAACAGTTAACAGTAGCCTAATAAAATACACAATTGTCCAATTAGTGATTCACAGCTTTTCTATGGGAGTGAATCCAGGAGTTCGGCCATCTGGAATATTATTAAACTACTGGAGTAGGAACTGCCTTTTATGGGAATAAAATGTGGTTATAGATAGGCTACTTATGGTTGACTATAACTGCTTTAAGTAAAATGGGCACTCTATCTATCTATCTATCTATCTATCTATCTATCTATCTATCTATCTATCTATCTATCTATCTATCTATCTGTCTGTCTGTCTGTCTCTATCTATCTATCTGTCTATATCTATCTGTCTATATCTATCTATCTATCTATCTATCTATCTATCTGTCTGTCTGTCTCTATCTATCTATCTGTCTGTCTATCTATCTGTCTATATATATCTGTCTATATATCTATCTATCTATCTATCTGTCTGTCTGTCTCTATCTATCTATCTATCTATCTATCTATCTATCTGTCTGTCTGTCTCTATCTATCTATCTATCTGTCTGTCTGTCTCTATCTATCTATCTATCTGTCTGTCTATCTATCTGTCTATATCTATCTGTCTATATATATCTATCTATCTATCTATCTATCTATCTATCTGTCTGTCTGTCTGTCTCTATCTATCTATCTATCTGTCTGTCTATCTATCTGTCTATATCTATCTGTCTATATATATCTGTCTATATTTCTATCTATCTATCTATCTATCTATCTGTCTGTCTGTCTCTATCTATCTATCTGTCTGTCTATCTATCTAAATGCATGTCTGTCTGTCTGTCTGTCTGTCTATCTATCTATCTATCTATCTATATGCATGTCTGTCTGTCTATCTATATGTCTATCTATCTATCTATCTATCTATCAATCAATCAATCTATCTGTCTGTCTGTCTGTCTGTCTATCTATCTGTCTATCTATCTGTCTATATCTATCTGTCTATATCTGTCTGTCTATCTGTCTGTCTATCTATCTATCTATCTATCTATCTATCTATCTATCTATCTATCTATCTATATATCTATCTTTATGCATGTCTGTCTGTCTGTCTATCTATCTATATGTCTGTCTATCTATCTATATCTATCTATCTATATATCTATATGCATGTCTGTCTGTCTATCTATCTATATATTTGCCTGTCTGTCTATCTATATGCATGTCTGTCTGTCTGTCTATCTATCTATCTATCTATCTATCAATCTGCCTGTCTGTCTGTCTATCTATCTAAATGCATGTCTGTCTGTCTGTCTGTCTGTCTATCTATCTATCTATCTATCTGTCTGTCTGTCCATCTATCTGTCTATCTATCTCTATCTGTCTATATATATCTGTCTATCTATCTATCTGTCTGTCTGTCTGTCTCTATCTATCTGTCTGTCTGTCTATCTATCTAAATGCATGTCTGTCTGTCTGTCTGTCTGTCTGTCTGTCTATCTATATGTCTATCTGTGTGTCTGTCCATCTATCTGTCTATCTATCTCTATCTGTCTATATATATCTGTCTATCTATCTATCTATCTGTCTGTCTGTCTCTATCTATCTGTCTGTCTGTCTGTCTATCTAAATGCATGTCTGTCTGTCTGTCTGTCTGTCTGTCTATCTATCTATCTATCTGTATGCATGTCTGTCTGTCTGTCTGTCTATCTATATGTTTATCTATCTATCTATATATCTATCTATCTATCTATCTATCTGTCTGTCTGTCTGTCTATCTATCTGTCTATCTCTCTGTCTATATCTATCTGTCTATATCTGTATGTCTATCTATCTGTCTGTCTGTCTGTCTGTCTGTCTATCTATCTATCTATCTATCTACATTTATGCATGTCTGTCTGTCTGTCTGTCTATATATCTGTCTATCTCTCTGTCTATATCTATCTGTCTGTCTGTCTGTCTGTCTGTCTGTCTGTCTATCTATCTATCTATCTATCTATCTATCTACATTTATGCATGTCTGTCTATATATCTGCCTGTCTGTCTATCTATATGCATGTCTGTCTGTCTATCTATCTATCTATCTATCTATCTTTATGCAAGTCTGTCTGTCTGTCTATCTATCTATATGTCTGTCTATCTATCTATATGTCTGTCTATCTATCTATATCTATCTATATATATGTCTATATGCATGTCTGTCTGTCTGTCTATCTATATATCTGCCTGTCTGTCTATCTATATGCATGTCTGTCTGTCTGTCTGTCTATCTATCTATCTATCAATCTGCCTGTCTGTCTGTCTCTATCTATCTATCTGTCTGTCTGTCTATCTATCTAAATGCATGTCTGTCTGTCTGTCTGTCTGTCTGTCTGTCTGTCTATCTATCTATCTGTCTGTCTGTCCATCTATCTGTCTATCTATCTCTATCTGTCTATATATATCTGTCTATCTATCTATCTATCTATCTATCTATCTATCTATCTGTCTGTCTGTCTGTCTGTCTCTATCTATCTGTCTGTCTGTCTGTCTATCTATCTAAATGCATGTCTGTCTGTCTGTCTGTCTGTCTATCTATATGTCTATCTATCTATCTATCTATCTATCTGTCTGTCTGTCTGTCCATCTATCTGTCTATCTCTATATGTCTATATATATCTGTCTATCTATCTATCTATCTATCTATCTATCTGTCTGTCTGTCTGTCTGTCTGTCTCTATCTGTCTGTCTGTCTGTCTGTCTATCTAAATGCATGTCTGTCTGTCTGTCTATCTATCTATCTATCTATCTGTATGCATGTCTGTCTGTCTGTCTGTCTATCTATATGTCTATCTATCTATCTATATATCTATCTATCTATCTATCTATCTGTCTGTCTGTGTGTCTATCAATCTGTCTATATCTATCTGTCTATATCTATCTGTCTATATCTGTCTGTCTATCTATCTATCTGTCTGTCTGTCTGTCTGTCTGTCTATCTATATATCTGCCTGTCTGTCTATCTATATGCATATCTGTCTGTCTGTCTATCTATATATCTGCCTGTCTGTCTATCTGTCTATCTATCTGTCTGTCTATCTGTCTATCTATATATCTATCTGTCTGTCTGTCTGTCTATCTGTCTATCTACATCTATCTATCTATCTGTCTATCTATATGTCTGTCTGTCTGTCTATCTATCTATCTATATACATGTCTGTCTGTCTATCTATCTATCTATATGCATGTCTGTCTGTCTGTCTATCTATCTATCTATATACATGTCTGTCTGCCTATCTATATGCATGTCTGTCTGTCTATCTATCTATCTATCTGTCTATATCCATCTGTCTATATATATATATATATATCTGTCTATCTATCTATCTATCTATCTATCTATCTATATGTCTGTCTGTCTGTCTGTCTCTATCTATCTGTCTGTCTGTCTATCTATCTATCTATCTATATGCATGTCTGTCTGTCTGTCTATCTATATGTCTATCTATCTATCTATCTGTCTGTCTGTCTGTCTGTCTATCTATCTATCTATCTATTTTTATGCATGTCTATCTGTCTGTCTGTCTGTATATCTATCTATTTATATCTCTGTCTGTCTGTCTATCTATCTATCTATCTATATATCTATATGCATGTCTGTCTGTCTGTCTATCTATCTATCTATCTATATGCATGTCTGCCTGTCTATCTGTCTGTCTATCTATCTGTCTGTCTATCTATATATCTATCTGTCTCTCTGTCTGTCTGTCTATCTATCTGTCTATCTATCTATCTATCTATCTATCTGTCTATCTGTCTATCTATATGTCTGTCTGTCTGTCTATCTATCTATCTATCTATCTATCCATATGCATGTCTGTCTGTCTGTCTATCTATCTATCTATCTATATACATGTCTGTCTGTCTGTCTGTCTGTCTATCTATCTATATACATGTCTGTCTGTCTGTCTATCTATCTATATGTCTGTCTGTCTGTCTATCTATCTATCTATATGCATGTCTGTCTGTCTATCTATCTATCTATATGTCTATCTATCTATATACATGTCTGTCTGTCTGTCTATCTATATACATGTCTGTCTGTCTGTCTGTCTATCTATATACATGTCTGTCTGTCTGTCTGTCTGTCTATCTATCTATATGTCTGTCTGTCTGTTTATATATATATCATCCCACCCTCATCCGGAAAGCAGTATCCCTGACAGCATTCAAAAGACAACTGAAAACCCATCTCTTCCGTGAGCATTTAACATAAAAAAAACTCTCCTTTTTCTTTAAATCCCTGCTTATCTGGCTTATGCTACTCCGAGCAATGTCTGAACTTTGTATTTTGAGCACCTCTTGCTTTGTTTTTGTCTCTTCACGATGACTCGCTTGGTTTAGTCCTCAGTTGTAAGTCACTTTGGATAAAAGCGTCTGCTAAATGACTAAATGTAAATATATCTTTATATCTGTAGATATATAGTCTCTCTATCTATCTGTCTGTCTATCTGTCAGTCTGTCTGTCAATCTGTCTGTCTATCTATCTGTCTGTCTATCTATCTGTCTGTCTGTCTATCTGCCTGTCTGTCTATCTGTCTATCTGTCTGTCTATCTATCTATCTGCCTGTCTGTCTGTCTATCTGTCTGTCTATCTATCTGTCTGTCTGTCTGTCTATCTATCTGCCTGTCTGTCTATCTATCTGTCTGTCTATCTAGTTTCAACTTGTGTTAAAGTAAAAATAAATGAATAATAAAAAAAGGATATATCCCAATATTTCCAGTCCAGCTCAAAAGTGAGTTGTGCTGCATGAAGGAATGTGTGTGTGAGCCGTGGATCTGCATCAGAGGAATGTAGAAGCTCTTCTCTACCCTCCTCTCTCCTGCCATTGCCTTTTTAGGCTGTGTTTTAATTAGTGTGTAAACAGAGGCAGAGCAGAGTGTGTGTGTGTGTGTGTGCGAGCAGTGATGAGAACTTACAGTTTGAACTTGCATTTCTCACATCAGTATTTACATCTGCACAACAGTTAGTTCAACCTCCACAACATTCAGTCATTTGTGCACATCATAGCAGTTTCTCACTCCTTCCAACACATTGCAAATGCTTTTAGACATGCATCAATTGCTTTCATACAACTCTCTGCTGTTTTATAACATTATCATTTGCTTATGTCATGTCAGTCAAAATGAACTATACTTGTGAATGCTGAATAGTTATATAAAACGAATAGTCCTCATTTCATTGCTTGAGGCATCACATACAAAATCTTGAACTAGTTGTCAAAATCTGTCAAGTAGATTTAAAAAAAATGTATCTTTTTTTTTATGAAAATGTCTCCTAAATTGAACAATTTCTCTCAGGTGAACTTATGTGGCCAGACAGAGAGGATTTGAATGATTTACAGTATGTATGTTGTATGTTCAGTTCCAGTATGTACTGCAATATTGTTTATGTTTGTTGTAAATAAGGGTGTATTTTTTTCTTTTGCACAATGCTGTGAACAAATTAGAATTGCAAAGAGCATATGCAGTAAAAATGTGAAACATACATATTCAGTGTCTTGTTACCTCACTAAATCCAGTAATGTGTAACTTTACTGTAGTTTTAAATGGCTGTGTAAATAGTATATAGTGCTGTCTTGAGCACTTCAGCGTCACCAAGATCTGACTGTTCTGCAATGGAAAACATTTACAGAGTAAACTGTCATAATGAACACATGACAAAGCCATTTGACTCTCTTGTTCATAACCAACGGTGTCAGGACTTTTAATCTTGATGACACCGACACTTTCACTGACATGAAAACTTGCTTTAGAGGAATGAGCTCTCCATTTGAGCAAGTCATGCTTTTGCAGGTGATCCAGGTTCTGCAGTTTGTACTAGTTCCTTTGAGAACTGCATTAACTGTTGAGCAAATGTAAATAGTGACGTGAGAAATGCACCAAAGCGACTGAGAAAAACTGTAATGTGTGAAATGTTCTATTTGCACAATAGGACGTAACAAAGATTGTATCTAAAGACATAAAAAGAACAATATAGACCCATTTACTCACTCTAAACTTATGCAAAGTGAATGCAAATCTACTGTAAAAGGAGTTGCACTGAAACAAGGATGTGTTGCTGGAGAATAAGAGCTGCCATCTAGTGGCCAACTCTCAATAAGAGCTGACAAATGCACATATGATGATTACACAAGAATTAGAGCAATATCGGTGTAGTGACTGAACTTATGTATATATATATATATTTTTTTTTGAGTACTGAAAAGAGCAGCAAAGTTCAAACAAAGAGCAATTAAATGTTGCTCTGCTGCTATGAGCTAATACATAAATAAACTTTGTAGCCAAAAATAGGTAAACTTAAGTTATTTATTTCTCTGTCTCGCATGAGAAACACTGAAGCAAATGAGCGCTGCTGCAGAAAACCAAACAGAGGATGGCATTTCTATTCTGACACACAGGAAAACACAAAGTTGCTCAGATGTCACTGATATAACGCTCTACACAGGTAACACACACACAACTCGCTCTCACACACACACCAGGATGTTGATAAGACTTAGCTTTGTTTCTGTATAAACCTGTAAAACAGAAACATAACTTGTGTAATACGTCCATATGTGTTATCGTTATTGGTTTATGTTGACTTTCTCTTAATCTATGACAGTAATCCGATGTTTGCATTGTATATTATGAATATTGTCTCTTTGAAGAATCGATTCCTCTTTTCTGAGTCACTTTGGATAAAATCATCAGCTAAGTTTTTCATACTTAGTGATTCTTAAATTGCACCACTTAAAACAGCAAATAATTGTACCACCGTTGAGCGTCCCAGATTTCATTTATAAATAAAAATATCCAGTGCAGCTTACGAATATCCAGTGTAACACACGTTTCTGTAGTTGATAACGTTTATGATGGGATACATGACAAAAACAGTCTGGGAAACAGGTATTATGGGCACACTAATAAATAAACAGATGATGTCAGCCATGCGGGTCTCAATCTCATCAGACAAGCTCTCTAACATTTCTGCGGATAAAGTGCAGTGAACATCAGCAACATGAACATGTGACCTTCATGCACGTGCCTGAAGGTCAACGCTTCAGAGGAGCAGGATCACTAAACAGTCTTGAGCCCTAATGCCTAACGTCCTGTTCTCCGTGAGCTAGCTTCTACATGTGAAGTGTTATTCGTGGCACTTATCGACGCTAAAACGGCAGTGCACGTGAAGCGAGGGCCAGGTCACACGGTGAAGACTTCAGAACCCGCTCAAACACCTGGAATGATTTGGCTGTAAAAGCTGTGCCCTGCCATCCATAATCGCGTCAATAAAATACATAAATAATATAGTTAAGAAACTCCTCCTGCATATAAATACACTTGTGTTAACAACAAACATTTAGTTGATTTCTCAAGTCAAAACAAAAATATCTCTAAAAAGTAGACATTTAAATAAGTGCCGGTCATTATTAGGGAGTTATTATGTACCACTGACTATTTAAAGACATTGCTTTGACCCATGTACTGCACACACTCTCTGCATACCGTTCTTTGGACTTACATTATGTAAAAAATATATTACAGTTTCTTAATAACGCGATTCAGCGCTGCATGTTTGCATAGTCCAGCCTGTGTCCGTACGGGAACGGCTTCGGGAAGAAACTCAGAGGCACCAAGTGTTGTTTAAAGTGTTCGGGATGGACCGGATGGGCTCAGTCTTTATTGTGTGTGTGTTGGGCCTGGTCTGAGCTCTGAGGCCTGTATATGAAGGTCAGGAGGAACAGGGCCACATCATGCGAGGTCCAGTAGGCCGTGTGTGAGGTCACAGCTGACCAATAGCGGCTCTCCACCAGACCCTCACGAAGCTCATAGTCCATGCGATGCTCCATCTCAACTGTAACACACACACACACACACACACACACACAATCAACAACAGAAATTCAGTCATTTCTGGGCGAATGATCCTTTTCTGTCGCGTTTTGTAACAAATCCTTCCCTCGCGGGTCAAAATGACCCGAAGCCCTAAAATTATGTTTTGTTTTTGTCCAGAAAACGTATAATATTTCATTTTGATAATATTTTTTTCTATTTTTTAATGCAATTGTTTGTTATTTTTTGTTTACTATTAAATTACTAGATTTAATCAATCAATAAATAGTAATTTAAGCACATTCCTCACATTCTTTCAACTTCAATTCAATTCACAATTTCACGCATAACCCTTTTAATTCAGCTCAAAATATCTAACATTGCTTGTGTTTGCAGCCTCTTGTGGAAATAATAATATAACTTAGATCAGATGGCGTTATAGCTCCGCTGGGTCCTAAAGCCAGTTGCTTCAGGATGCATTCAGATACACATGTAGACATTATACAATCATTTTTCGGTAAAGTTTGAGCATTTTTAGGTTTTTCTGTGTGTACTGAAGCTTTCCACGCATTCCATTCATTCCTACGGGGGTCAATTTGAGCCGCAAGGGAAGGATTTGCTACTTTTTAAAATTTCATTCAATAAAATGAAATAATCCATTTAAAATAAAAAAAAAACAAATAAAAAGAAGAAAAAAAGGGTCAATTAAAAATTTTAAATAAAAAGGGTCAAAATGACCCGAGGGAAGGATGAGGGTTTTGGTCAAACATACACAGAGATTCCAAAGTTTGAATTGTTTAAGTATAGTTTATACTAATCGTGGACATTTATTTGTATGCTTACGCATAAATGTTACATTTGTTTCCTTTTTTTTTCTTTTTAATTGTTTAAAGCAGTGGTTCTCAATCTTTTTGTCTCGTTGTGCAACCCTAAATTTGAGCCTCATATAAATTTTAACTTTGTTTTAACTATTTTTATTATGGTAGCATTATTTTGATGAAAAATAGAGTAATAAATACAGTAACATTGTGAAAAATAATTAACATTTTAAAAAACTGAATATATTGCGTATTTAACCACAATTCAGTTTGTGATTTCAGAATGCTCAAGAACTGTGCTTAAATAAAAAATAGTTTATTTATTTTTTACCATTTTAATTTAGATTATTCAATTTAGAATTTTGATATATATATATATATATATAGGATTCTTTGATTAATAGAAAGTTCAAAACAACAGCATTTGTTTGAAATATGCATTTTGTGTAACATCATAAATGCCACGACTGTCACTCTTTTATCACTGTAATGCATCCCTGCTGAATGGCGGTATTCGATTCTTGCACACTATAGCTTGATTCATCATCTCACCACATTACACACAAACCGTTGGCGGTACACACCTGCAGCATCGAATAAAGAGGAGGAAGAGGATGGAGATATGGCTGAATATGAAAAAGTGCTTTGGCTGTCCTCACTGTCACACATCCCAGAATCCCCGGCTGACGGCAGGCTGGGTGAGCGAGAGAAACGGGAGAACAAGATCCCGCCGATGCCCTTGCCGAGACTCGCAGCACCTGCACAAACACCAGCACACAACACCTGGCTATCACTGTGTGTGGTTCTCTGTGATCCAGTTACAACGTTAGTCCAACATTGGTCATAATTCACAGTCTCACAGGCTTTTCTTCTTTTTTCTGCTGCCTATAAAGTCCCCATGAAATCAAAATTGACTATTCATTTATGGAAAATTGCAGTATTTATAAGAAATGATTCATCCGTCCACATCATTTTTTAAACAAATTCATGTTCCTGGTAATCTTGAATCAGAATAACTTGAAAAACCCCCATTTTGCGCGAACTGGACGCGCGAATGAGGCAAAATCGCGCCGCAGGACCTCCAGAAGCGCGTCAACGCGTCTTTACATTGACTTAACATCACTCGCTCCAAACGCTCAATTCCCGTTGCTTCAAATTCAAATCCGTCTGGTCTTGGCGGAATAAATCTGCTACTCTGCTGCTGTAATTGCTGCCGCTACAGAGCAAGTACTGGACTTGCTATTGCCAACACACACACACACAACGCGCTGCTGTGAGCAGTAACACATGCTGCTGCTGTACAGTATAGCGTACATTAATTACCCGTAGCAGATCTATACAGGTGGAGCTGGGGAGGAGGAGGGCTTCTGAAAGCATGCAGCAACTATTTCAGCAAATGCTACCAAATATGTGAAGGTTGAGCAGCGAGCTCATTGGCTACTGATACAGCAGGAACCAATCAGCTGTGCCATATACATGATGATGTTAAAGGTTCAGTTAAAGGACCGATCAGCCTGAGCCATCTAGAGTTTCATGACAGAACTTAGGATTTAAGGCAAGGCGAGTTTATTTATAAAGCACATTTCATACACAATGGTAATTCAAAGCGCTTTACATAGAAGAAATTAAAATAATCAAAAGAAATAAGAATAATTAAAACCGTTTAGAATAATGTTTTTAAATAAAGTACAGTAGAAACAGTCGGACGAGCAGAGGCACAGTGCTCACTAAAGCTAAACAGAGGTGTTTTGTTATCGTATTTGGCACAAAAAGATGAAGTATCAAAGGTGTATGCTTATCTTGACACCAGGGGTCCAAAACCTAAATGAAGTCACGAATCTTGGTGTCATCCTGGATTCGGATCTAAGCTTCAGAAGCCATTACGAACACCAAGAAAGCATCACATGTGTCTGAGCAGGACCCAGAGAAGCGGCTCCATCATGTGTCGGGCGTACCTAGTATGCTGGCCTTGCCCAGGCTGGTGATGGACTCTCCGTAGTGTCGGCCGGCCAGGACAGGCGAGGTGCTGGGACTGTTCTCCGTGTCGTTACTGACGTTTATATACGTGGGTCTGATCTCATCATATGGACTGGAGTTGGTGGTGTTACACCTTCAAAACAACATCAAAATCATATCAGAAAATTGCAAATGTAATGTTTAAACCAGTGATTCTCATCCACGGGTCTGGGGCCCACAGCAAACTTCCAAACGTATTTAAATTAATAATAATAATATTATTATACAGTACTGGTCAAAATATACTTTTAATGATTTTGAAAGGAGTGTCTTCTGCTCACATTATTTTGATCAAAGATAGAGTAACAAAACAGTAACATTGTGAAAAACAATTACCATTTTACATAAATGTCACATGATCCTTCAGAAATCACTCGAATATGAGGATTTTCAGCAGGGATGTATTAAATTTATCAAAAATAACAGTAAAGATTTATATTTCAAATAAATGCTGTTATTTTGTACTTTCTGTTCAAAAAGGAATCCAGAAGAAAATGTAAAAAAGAAAAATAAAATACAGCAAAAACTGTTTTCAACATTTGAAGAACGATTATTAATGGTTGATCATCAGCAATAATAACCAATAAAAACTGAGCATCAAATATTATCCTGATTTCTGAAGGATCATGTGACACTGAAGACTGGAGTAATGATGCTGAACTCACAGGAATACATTATACTTGACTAGATATTCACATAGAAAAGTTATTCTGAAATGTAATAATAGAAAAGTATTTCTGTTTTTACTGTATCTTTGATAAAAAAAAATGTATGAGCATAAGAGACTTCTTTTATTAATATTAAACAAATCTTAATTACTTAACTTTTGACCAGTTATGTATTTTCAAAACTCTAAATTAATAATCGAAATTAATATGGTAAAAAAAAAAAAAAAAATTATATATATATATATATATATTTGTTTTTTGTTTTTCTCTCTCAATAACTTTATTTAAGCACAGTTCTTGAACATTCTGAAATCACAAACTGAATAGTGGTTAATTAATTAATTTAATACACCAACACTCCCAGTTTCTTTTAAAAAGAGTTACAACAAAGTTCAAATACAAATCTGGGGCTCAAATTTAGTGTTGACAACAAGAAAACAAGATTGAGAACCACTGCTTTAAGCAATTCTACAACAAGAACAAATTTAAAAAAAAAGAGGAAATAAAATGTAACATTTATGCATAAGTATACTAGTCACGGACATTTATGTGTATAAACTATACTTAAACAATAAGAAATCAAGACCCACCAGTGTATCTGGACAGGAGCGATGTTGCTGTAGTGCTTTAAAACAAGAGGCTCCAGTCGATAGGCCTGCAATACAGGGAAACACAGATTACAAGAAATGCCACGTCATTCCACTCTCCTCAAATGAACAGCAGATTCAGATTGTTTTATTTAGTGCCATATGTCAGCATTCAAAGCTATTGTCAGAGCAAAAAATCTATCTATAAATAACAGGAACGTCTGTCTGTCTGTGTGTGTGTGTGTGTGTGCGCGTGTGTTAGTTATTCGCATATCTCTGGAACTGTTAGTCCGATGGATTTCACACTTGACAGGAGTCTTGCTACGGGCACGAGGAAGTGCAGTGCCAAGTTTGATGTTGTTTGGATTAGAAACGCAAAAGATATCAGTAAATATATCGGTAAAAGAAGCACTCAGAAGGTTGTGGTTTAAAAATAAACACTGTCAGCGGAACATTAACGCCGCCTTCACACTGGCAGTTGAAGTCCTCTCCGATACGACTCCGAAACGACCGTCACTCATTTCCTATGGAGATTCGCAGAGCGCATCTACCCGCGTCCGACGCTCTTCACTGTGTAGTACGACGTCCGTCGGGGACGTATTGCGTATTACGGAGCTGATTTCAACTGCCAGTGTGAAGGCTGCGGAGTCAGCTACACGGTTTACTTCTGAATATTACATTTTATTCACGGCCATCATTTGTAGTAGCCTATTCACAAACTGTTTGCTCAAGTGTAGCGTTTTCTCAGAGTCATGGTGTGCTCCCTCAATCGTGTAGCTCAGTTTTCCATATTTATTGTATGTCATTATGTCAGTATCAGTATTTGCTTTCTACCATGCACAAATAAAAATGTCAGTGAACTTTTGCTGTGTAATTGTAACAGTGAGCTCTCAAACACACCAAACCAACAAAAACACACACGAAAACTGATTTTGCACGGGCACTTTGCACTAGTACCATATACATACAATAAAAACCAAACAAACAAAAACAGCAAGTCAAATAATACACGATTTTTTAAATGAACATGATTTAAAAAAAAATCCCAAACCTTTTCAGGCACAATCTTACTAAATAAGTCCTTAAGTGATGAAACGAGCAGAAAAGTGCATCTCACCACCGGGTCTGTGGGGTGGAAGATGTTGAAGAGCCGCCGGCAGATGGCCTTGGGCATGATGTGGTCCTGGTCGCCGGTGTTCCCGGGCCGAATCCCTCTCAAGGCCAGGAACACGGCCAGAGGAGAGCCCATGCAGAAGAAGTTCTCCACCTGCAGATTCATCACGGAGCTTCATTATACACGCAAACCAACAGTTCTTCATTCAGTGACTACCAGTAACATTCATAAAAATGTGGGACCAAAAATGATTCCTCCACTTTGAGCTGATCATGTTTTCTTCAGTGTTTTTCTGTAACTGCTAATGCTCTTTTTACACACAGACTGAACAACATGAAGCATTGCTTGTAACTGGTTGAGCTAAACTGGTATTATCTAATTGTGTAGTTAAATTTACCAGCTGACAGATATTCAACATAATTCATGTGTGAGAGTCTAACAGGAGGACGGACAAAACCAGTGAAATATCAACTGAGTTCTGCTCATATTTTATTACCGTTTTCTACACTATATATATTGTATTACCATTGTCTAAAGTATAGCGAATAAACTGTGATAATGTGAGAAATGTTGAAGGTGTCTGAATACATTTAGGTTTGACTGTATGGAGGTACAGGTGTGTTATTTGAGCGGATCCCCATGTTAATGTCACTACATCACCTTAAACTTTAACGTAGGGAAGGGTGCAGGTTTCGACGCCTTCAGGCCCTGAAGCTGATCTTGCAGTTCTCGTAACCTGTAACAGACATGGATTAGTTACAAGACTAGATTTGGACTTTTCTGAAGAGTGAGTGGTGCTTGTCTATGCAAAACTCAGGTTCACAATGCTAGGGCTTTACTATGCAGTTGCTACACTTTCATTTGAACAGAATATCTCGGTGGAGTTTGTCTGTGTTTTCAGATCATCTTTGCTTTTTCTGCAGTGTAGAGCGCATGAGCATGGTTGCCAGATTACAGAAGTAGTAAATTACCGGGAAGAAGATATATCCTTTTAAAGTCCCCCTGTGGTGAAAATCCAGCTTTTAATGTTGTTTATGTGTCTATGAGGTGTTTTTAATAGTCTTTAAGACACACGTGTAAGTTCATAAGTCGACAGCATTGCTGAGTATTTTCTGCTTAAAACTGCAGTGAACCAAAGACAGTCTCAAAAACACGGTTTGAAATCGCTGCTGTTTCTGACGTCACAAACGACCTTGTAACCAATCAGATCAACGTGTGATCGTCAACCAGTGGATCTCCGAGTGAGTGAGTGAGTGGAGGCGGGGCTCATTTGCATATTCATAGAACCTCGTATACTAAATGAAGCAAGGGTGTCGAGTTACATTCAAGATATTTTAAGGCATGAAGAATTTCAAGGGAAAAAACCTTATACAAATGTAATGATGAGTTTTAACAGATAAAATGATGGACTACAGGGGGACTTTTAACTACATTTTAGTCTTGTCAGTCTCATCACCAATAATGCATGATGGTTTAGTCACAGCTAGTGTTTAACGATGCCAATGTCATCTAGTCATTAAAAAAGTCAAAAAATTGAATTGAACTGCAATGAAACAATTGTGAACAGCACTTTATAAATGAAGTTGCACTTAACACGAGGATGCTTTCAATGATCTTCGACGTGAGAACCAGCGGCACCTTTGTCTGGTGCGTTGCACTTCCTCCAGCAGGAGGCGCTCTCCGTAGCTCGTCCAGTGCAAGTCCTCCCCCTGCAGCTGATCGTGATGCTCCTGCAGACAGAAGCGCACCGGATCCCAGCCCGTCATGATGTCGAAGGTGATCACGCAGCCCAGCGAGTGAGAGATGATGGACACTTTGCCGCCTTTCCTCTCAAACTCAGGGTTTCGTGAGCAGAAGAGAGAATACAGGCGGTTGAGCTCCTGCGTCAGACCTTTAGTGATCTGCAAGGATGTACATTAACACATATATATATACAAAATACTTGGTTGGTCAGCTATACTGTATATCTGCATTGACATCACTTTCCCGCGGGAACACTCCCTCAGCCGCACTGAGTGGCAGAAGAGCTGCTGAAAGACTGGATTTAATAGCAGAAACGCCAGTAAAACAACGATTATCAGTTTAAAATAAAGGTTAAACTCGATATTGTGCTCTTTACTACTCGCCAAAGATCCAGTGATGCACAGATATATACATGCAGCCAGAAATCCTGTTTCCTGATATTTATATGAGCCTGGTTTAGACGCCGAGAAATACATAAAGTAAATTTGCCTGTGAACGCTTTATATAAATATAGGTCTAACAATATAGGTCTGAATCCACGTGATCACTTATATCAATGTTATAACATCATATCGTCCAGCCTTAAACGTTTTTTGTCAGTGTTTAATTACATTCATCCAATTATGTAGAATATACTATGGTAAATATTTAATTGATGAGTTGTCAATACAATATATAACAATACAATATATAGGGAATGATTTTACCCCTAAATTCAGCATATTGACACAAAACGGCAAATCCACCGTTCTCTGACTGGATCCAGTTGTTTCTATTAATTGCAGCGATAAATGTGTTTCTCTGTTCTGTAGCTTTCAGCAGTCGGTAAAAATATACCTCAGATTTATTGTCAAATCTATTTGTACAGTCAATCGCAAAGCTCTTTCCCGTTTTAGATGTGATTTTTGCACATTCACACTGAAAATTCACTCTTTTTGCCACTCAGTGGGCAAGAGAAAATGATGCCAAAATGTAAGAGCTACTGAAGCGTAAGATGTTTGACCTCGTCTCTGTAGAGAGGGCTGGTGTAGTACATGATGTCCATGGCGCTGCTGTTGAGCAAATCTCTCAGGCCTCTCACTTTATCTGGCGTGATCGACTCCACCGTGTCTGCATGTAAAGAGGAAAACGCTCTTAAAATATGAACACAAACTTTGATTGAACAGCTCACTCAACATTTCGTTATTAAGGTTAATGCACGTCATTGTTTGAGCAGCTTTGTTTGCTGTATTATATTCCCTTGCCATCATATAAACAGTGTGTGTGCTTGTGAACAAAAGGTGAAAGGACAGCGTGTGTGATAGGAGCAGCTGTTCAGAGAGGGAACGCAGACGGACACGTGGTTTTACGGTCTTACCGCCGTCCAAAGCCAGTTTCGAGCGCCACTCGACCGGTAGGAACTCCACATGCTCCTCTGTTTGCTCAGCAAAGTGCTTCTCCTCCATCTTCCTCACTGCTTCCCGCAGCCTGAACACACACACACACACACACAGACACACACAGACACACACGTTGGTGCAACTAGATTATGAGGACACACACACACATACACACTAACCCTATCCCTAAACCTACCCATCACACACACACACTAACCCTATACATCACAGGAAACAAAAAATTTCAGCATTTTTACATTTTTAATAAAACATTGTTTTTTATGTTTTTTCAGCTATTTAAATTATGAGGACTTATGAGGAATTATGAAATGTCCTCATAAATCACGTTTAAGTTGTAATACGCATGTCATTATACAAATTTGTGACCTCATAAACCACATAAACAAGCGCGCACACACACACACACACACACACACACACACACACAGTGTGTTCATACAGAATAATATCACATTCCCCTTCAAACTGTGCACTTTCAGTACTATTTAGAAATGCTTATTGTTAACTAAAGCTAATTATTATATGTTAACTGAAATAAAGCTGCAATAAAATACTTGAACTTAAACTTAGTTTCCAAGGCAACATTTCTAATTTTCATGTAAGTACTTCAATCACTAAAACTAAAAATAAATAAATAAAGTTAAAAAGAAATATTAAATAGATGATAAAAGGACATGACAAAATTACTAAAACTGAAAATATAATACAAATAAAAATCAATTCAAAATATTTCTAAATACTATAATATTATATAAATACTTGATAAGCATCTTAACATGCCATTAGTTCCGAAAATAGCAACTTGATCACTAGAATGTTTTTAACAAAAATTACTTATTTTATTGTTTCTTTATTCTATAAAAAAGATATGTATATATATTAAATCTATATAACCAGATTTTTAAATACCCTACAAGTTTGATGAAACAATCAAAGTATGAGGACAATATTTGACAAAAGTAAAATATTTGAAATATGAGGGAAGAACAAAACACTAAACTTGGTTATTTATCTGACAAAGTGATTTGGCAAAAAAAAAGCACCAGTTTTTACTTTACCTGCATAGAAAAACAAAAAGCTCACAGGGAAAAGCATGTTTTGACTACAACATAATCAGTTATTCTAATAACTCAGTTATCATCATTTATTTGTATGACAGCCTGGCCAAAAATTATGTCGGCACAATTTTACGTTTCATTGCATCATCACAAATAAAACAATTGGCTTTAAGCACAACTATACAATGAGCTTACATATTTTTGTAAAATATTTAAAGAGAAAAGGATAAAGTCAATTTTATTTGACCAGACATCACTTTGACCACTACTGTGTATATGACAGACATAAACACAAATATTGTTTAAAAAAAAAAACAGAAGCGCTAAATATCTTAAATGAACCTGAATAGATCTAAATACTTCCCCAATTAATACCCTATAATTCAGCAGCAAGGCATCTCCCTGAAGACTTCAACAACAGCACTGAGGACTCACATGCCAGTGTTTTTGATGATGCGATCCTTGTCCATCTTCTGCCCAATGCCATGAACCACGAACACAATGTGTGTGGTCTGAGGGGGTTTGTCGTCCAGCGAGGCCTCTTCCACGTAGCCGCGGTGCAGTCTGGTGCCACTGCTGGAGGCTGAGCCAATCACAGCACACGGTAAGAGTCACTGCTGCGTCACTAACACAGTCACAGCTGAACGGCCACGCTTGGTGCAACTAGGAGATCTAGAACATCGATTCCAATTGTGGGATTGTAACTTAACCCTCTAGGCGCCACGGTCGAGTTTACTCGACAAGATGCGGCACTGAATAAAACGGCCGATTTTGTCAAATTGGGTGTCAAATTTCGTTTGACCTCCCCTCCACTGGATGGCAGACATGTCACTTCATCCCAGAATCAAAAAAACGTCATGCTTCTATACAAAATGTTCGAGTTAGAGCGCATTGAATCAGTGCGATCAAAAGCGGAGCTAGTGTGTGAGTGAGCCGTTTTATCAGAGCGTCTCCGCAATCGCGGCGACTGTATTGTGGTGGAGACTTTGTCTAATGCCACTGGGTATATTAGACAGGTTGAAGTATTAGTTAGGAGGCAACGTGGAGGCAGGGTGGGGAGTCGCAAGGACAATGACAGTAGTCCGAGCTGTGCACAAGGCAGATCTGGCCGCGCTGCTCGGATCATCTCACTCATGATCTGTGCCTTGCCTTGCCGTGGCCAGTGAGCGTTTGAACTAAACAGGTCTTGTCTACTTGTGTTTGTATGTCATATGATAATATATGACATAATATATATGTGCCCCATACATGGAATCAGAGTTCCTACTGTGTGTAGTAAATGGAAAATCTCTACAGCAAAAGACCAACCGCTAAACGCATTCGGTTTGTTTCTACCATTTATTAGTAATGATTTACAGTTTGTTTACTATATAAACTTTCCTACATAAACTTTGGTTCATCCTTAATATTTCTCTAATTTACAGAAAACCTCTATCTTTTATCACTTTTAAGATATAGCCTTTTGAAATTAAGATGTCAAAATCGAACGTTTTAGGTAAAAAACCTCTGGCGCCTAAAGGGTTAAGGTCAGGAATCGGATAATCGTTATAAAACTCAAATTTTGAATAATTTAATATGACTTTAAACCATTCAAGCGCAAGCAGACGGGCACTCTTTTCTGTGCAGCGCACACACCTAAAACAAGCACATAAATAGAGATTTTAAACCATTCAAGCACAAGAAGACCTAAATGAACTGAACTTGAGTTCTCTTCTGTGTCTTTTTGCACTTGAATGGACAAACACACACAAAAAAAGTCAAAATATCCTGGTAAACGCAGTCAGTTATGTGAACAGTTGACAAAGGAGCCGCATGTGTATCAGTGCATTGGATCAGTGCAGGTCTTAAAGTGACAGAAGCCTAATATTCCTCCTGCCGTCACTATAATAACACTAATCAAACAACAAAAGACTGAGAAAATCCACTCACTGTTCATGACTGAATAACTTTTGTAACTATATTTGTAATGTATATTTTATTTATAAAGTCCATTGTTATTTTACAGTTTCTGTACCTGAACACTTGAAAATCGTAAAACACTGTTTTCATTTTAATCGTTTATTAATTTATTCTTTTTTTAATTACTGAGTGTTTACTTGTCTTTAATAATGCTTGATTTTTGTATTAGTTACTATTATAGGCTACATGTTTTTTCTATGGCATTTTTAAACCATAGGCAAAAGTTCCCTGTATGTTTTCTTTAGCCTTTTGATTTTTGTTCATGGTATTCAACTACAATGAAATGTTTTGCAATAAGACTTGTGAATAGCATCAAAGTTTTTTTTATTGGAATCGAAATTAGGAAAAGTGAGTTTTGGCAGGAGTTTTGTGCAGGTGCAACAGGGAAAAATGACTCGCCGTGGGACAACATTGAGTATCGTGGTATAGCAATACTTTTTGGGACACTGTTGCACCAAGTATCACAATATTATTTACTTGATATTTTAATGGCTTTATTTTGGTCCATCTACACTGATATGATGACGATACTATATTAAAATTTGGCTAGTCCTCACAATGTAGGTGATTTCACGTTTTCCTCTCCTTCTGGGGACATTTGCTCCTCACAATGTAATATAAGCACACACACACACACACACACACACACACAGGGTTCACTCACCTTTAGAGAAACCCAGCTTCTGAGTGACGGTGCGAGCGATCTTCGACGTGGTGGCGTCACTGTACAGATACACCTCATCATCACTGTACCAGTCAACATGACTGCGGCTCAACTGCAGACTGTGAATGGCTGTGCGGTGATGAGCAGAAGGACAACAAAACATGCATTACATTCACTGACATGGCTGTACAGTAACACACATCACAGTTCACATTACAGAGTCAATGGCCCAGAACTAAAGGGAAGCAGTGCTTTTCAGTGCACGGACATGTCCGGTTTTCTCTGAGGGCCTGATTTGAGGCGTTTAAAGAGCGCCACAGCACTGAATGATAGTGATTATGCAGGAAAAGTATCCCATAAAGAGCACACTGAAAAGCCGCCTGTCATTCTCCCTTACAGAGAGAAATGAACAGAGAAATGAATCCGGCTAGTGGAGTAAATCAGCAGAGGTTCACCTGACGTTAAGAGCAGCCCTGCTTTGTACTTCACATACAGAATACACATCCAATGTTTCAATTCGCAGAGCAAATTCATTTATTTTATATATATATATATATATATATTATGAAAAATATTCCTGGTTCCGTGGCATAATGTTGATTACCACAAAAAATAATGTCATCCCTCAGTTTGTTTGATAGTTCACTTATATTAGTGTAATACTATTATTAACATATTTTTGTCATACATATAAATGGGGGAAACTCGAAAAATTAGAATATCGTGCAAAAGTTCGTGTATTTCAGTAATTGAAATTAAAAGGTGAAACTAATATATTTAGTGTATATAACTATATACATATGCAAGATTATACTTTTCAGAGGGCCGACATTTCTGTATTTAAAATCCTTTTTTTTTATTTCATGTAATATTCTTATTTTCTGAGATTTTGAATGTGGGGTTTTTATAAGCTGTACGCCATAATCATCACAATTATAACTTTTGCACGATATTCAAATTTTGAGTTTCACTTGAAAGTGTAATTAAGTATTACACATAATAATAATATTGGTATTTTTATTGACAAAAATCGAGAAAAAAAAGCAAGGCTGTCGCGCCGGCCGACCCCAGAGGGTTATGTTCTGGTTATTTTATTTTAGTGAACAGCTTAATTTTGCACGAAGCATACAGTTAAAATATACTTCATTCAACTGAACTGTGCACATGTATTTTCATGTCTTGTTCCATCCATGCAATAAATGCATGTCCACGAATAAGCTGTTTTTTTAAAGCGTATACTGCTGGACTATGAGCTACGACCCATTTTAGGGGCAATGCAGCCAAAAGTACAATTTAAAATTAATTAGAGCTATAGAAATGTATCTTCCTATTACAAATAAAGCTTCATGTTATGAGAAGGCAACTTTCTACAACCTTTATCCTGTAGTCACGGCGAGATTAGGATCCTAGAATCTACAAAAACAAAAAACAACTAGAATTGAAATAGAATCGAAAACAACAGTGAAGAATCGACTCCCATTGATTCCAGAACCAGGAATCTGAAAAACAGCCCTAAGTCACAGTGCATTGTGGGTATTCGCTAGCCGTTGAGTGTACATCGGTTGCACACTCGTTATTGCGGTGCATTGTGGGATTGAATGAGTGCACTCGATAATGTCCACAATGTTTTCGGACACCACTACAAATGGCTTTTCCCTCAAATACTGGCCTATTAAAGAGTATAGGGGGCAATTTCAGACACAGACATTATTTTCGCAATTGTTTGGTGTTCCACATTGCTGGTAAGAAGTATTTTAACACTAAGGTTTACCCCATTTTTTTTTTTTTAACAAACTGAGGAATGACTGAAAATGGTTCTCTGTGGTAACTGACGGCATGCCACAGATTGGACCTAAGCATTCCTTCACTGTACAAAGTTAAGTACTAATTTTGCACATTTCTAAATTCGTCCAGTTTTGATCAGTGTTCATTATGATGGGTGGACCGAGAGCTGCTCTTGTGCACAGGTGTCTAAAGCTGATCGCCATAGGAAAGCAAGCAAAGGAGGACAAGAGCATCATGCCGAAATACAGAACTGTAAGTCCTTTACAGTGATGGCTTCTATAGACGCAGTTTCTATAGATGTGTAAAGTGACTCGATCACTCTCATCTGTGTAAGTGAGGGCACTCAGCGGGCCGATAAAGTCTGCCTTGAGTTTTCTGACAGACACGCATGTATTTCCAAGGGCTCAAATTTGAGCCTTCAAAATCTATAACCTCAAATCAATAACAATTTTTGACCCAAACATTAAAATATTAATAGAGGACCATATTAGCACCATCTTATTAAATAGAGCAAACACATTTTAACAGATATGCTGTTTTATGAATGCGACAAATTGGGCAAAAGTGGATTTAAAAAAAAAAAATAACTCAAATTAAAAAAAATAAGTAAAGCAAAAAATGATGAACAGTAATCGACTACATTTTGGTCCGATGGCTGATGCAGATGGAAATATCTAGAGAGGAGAAAGGCTAATATAATGCCAATATATATTAAATGCATATATGGCAATACAATGAGTAAAATACAACAGAAAACATAATATACACAAAATTCACAAAAAATATTAAAAACATCCATTATAATATGTTTTGAAAATGACAAAAAGGCAACAAACTAATTGAGTTAATGTGCCAAAGTAATGAGAAATATCTTAAAAAAGGCTTCGAATCGGCTGAATAATTGACTTGCTCAATGGCACTATTGCAAGAGGATCTCAAGAACGAAGTGTTTCCCAGAGAAAACTCAGTGAAAGCACGTAGGACTACTCTACTGACCTACACACACAACATAAGCCCGTTGTGCTGCCAGGAGCTGAACTAGAGGTACTCAGGGGTCTGAATAAAGATCAAATTATATCAATATGGCTGTCGAGGGCCTCATGAATCTATGGAATATCTGACATTGTAAAGAAAAACATCCCCAAAACATAAGATGTTGCATTATATGTGCAGCGTAACAGGAGAGGCGCGTGTGAAAGGAGGACCAACTTAACTCTGAGGGATTACGAAGCCAACTAAGGTTAAGAGGGCTTGAGTCAGAATGCAGCCTGTCAGGGTTTAAGCATCGATAGGCACTTGGTTTTATACATGTATTTTGACGGTTATGAATCGCTCTATCTGGGATTCCACCCAAGCTGGAATTTCATTTCTGTGAACAAGCAGAATATCGCAAAAAATAAACTGCAGATAGAGGAGCGTTTGTTCAAGAGAACAAAATAGTCCGAAGAAAAATTTGCCCACAATATCAACGAAATTGGAAGTTCAATACGTTCAACAGTCTAAAAAATCTCATATTTGCATGAAATTAGTGACAGAACGACAGCATGTCAGGCAGTTGGGAGGTAGTCACATGACTTGTTTAGGCAAATTCACATGACTTTTTTTTTTAGTCATATCAAATAATTGATTTGGTAAACATGTTTCCATTGTAATGTATGTTCATGTATTTCTTTTTAACAGAATATAGAGGGTGTCAATGACTGACATCTGAAACCTTGATCTAAAGTGACCCAGTTTGCAGCGTATCAAATCAGACAGGATTAGTTTTAAGGGTTATTGCCTGCAATTGAATTGGTCGACGTCTGTTGTTTATGTTTGTTGATGTTTATCATCAATTAATGTAGGATGAGCGATTTATAGGATTTGTCAAGGCTGGTGTGTCTACTATACACTGCCGACAAAGGTGACCTTACACAATATATATTTATGTGTATATGCAATTATGCAAAAAAAAAAATTATATATATAAAGAGTTATTAGGTATATACCATTCAAATGTTATAGAAGCTTGTAATGCTATTTTGCATTAAATGTCATGGTCGTATATAATGCTTCAAACTACACACACACAAGAGTCAATGTGAAAAAATTGTGATGCATTGCAAATATCGCAATCGTCTTTATTTTCTCACTTTAATTATTAGTGGTGTTTGATAAAACTAACGCTTCAAGGAATGATTCCTCAAATAATGAGCTGCAATCGTCTGTTCTTTGGCAATGTGATGCATATCCGGTTGAAACGGCATCAAACCAAAAAAATATATACCAAGGGTGGGAGTGGGACTTGATTTTGAATCAGAAATTGAATAATTTATTGTTATTAGCTAATTGCTGAGATCGTATATGAGTGACAGGTTGCTGGAAGAGAGGGATTTTTGTCCCTGTGAACACAAATCATTTCTTATAATCATCAATCATGGATTATTCTTTATACTGCAGTATCCCATAAAACAAAATTGTCAATTTTAATTTCATTGTGATTAAGTTTGTGAACTATTGATCTTTTTTTTTTTTCATTCAAAATTGTAAATAAACAAAGATTATTGGAGTACATTGTACAAGAAAATACTCTACCAGAAGTTTCTGAGTGAAACCAAATTTTGTAATTTTAAAAAGAACTTTTGACACTGTACGTATCCAAAACATTGCTTTGAGTGTTTTGGAAACATCAGATTCTAATAATAGTAACACAATAAGGAAATACAGCAGGGAAAATAGGAAAAGTGGGCACTTTCAGAGAACATGAGAGCCAAAATGAACATGTTTATGAAACTACAACTAATGAGAGGGTTTCTAATGAGCAAAAAGCATCTACAAGGAGTAGAAACGGAGGGCTGTAGTACCTTGACATCGCTTTCGCTTGTGACATTTAGCACTCGTCTGATATCCGCTCCATTTGAATAGAAAGGGGAGGTAGAATGGGGGGAAGTGGGAAAGAACTAACACACCAAAAACAGTCAGTGTTCACGTTATTGGCAATGACACCTCTCTATCACCCTACACAATATCAGCAGAACACACAAACTATTCATTTGAATAAAAACCAACCACCAGACTGTGTTGTACTGTATAATATTCAGCTCAAAATACAAGTAATACCATCATATTGTGTTGTTATTCCAACAGCACAGTTTCACATGAAAACCCTGCTTCTCACTTGGGTCTTTTAAAGGATTTTAATGTGATATCACCCAGGACACATTTCTCATATCATTTAAGTCTCAAACCAATAAATGTTGCAAAAGTAAAGACACAGTGAAAACACAAATGCACTTTGCTGTCATGTAAATAACAAAGTTTGCATAAACATAATAAGTCTTTTATCAATTCAGTGTTTAAAGGAGCTGTTGTTGTTGATGCTTCAACCATTTACCGACTGCGTTTACAAGCTCAACATATGCTATAATAATCAAATATTGCTATTTTATTGCTTATTTGGTCATATTCCAATTATGCATCCATTGTGTAAACGTTAACAATTACCTAAAGTAGATTAAGCCACTGTGTGACATGAAGACTGACCAAGTTGATTAAATGACAGTAGTGAATTGATAAATATGCAGTGTAATAAATGGCAAGGAGAATATCTCCAGTATTTTCAAAAAGAATATATCAGAAAAATTGCTGATATTACACAGCTTCTGTACACAGGAAAATTACAACAGCTGTGGAGCATGTACAACTTTTAATATAATAAAAGCTTAACTTAATCAGAAAATGATGTGCATGTAAACATGGTCTACTTCTAAATGATTCAGTAAATCAGATGCTATTATATAGAGAGCAATCACTCCTCTGCGAGGCTGTATTATATAGATTTTCCTTTATTTCTTATAGACAAACCAATGTGGAGCTTTTCTCTACATTTTCAATAAACTCAAGCACTCATTGTTCTCTCGTCAACAGTTTTCAGCAATCTGCATTTTAAAAAAAAGGAAATTTATTACACTATAATGTCTCGAACACAAGTGTGCGGCATATAATGAAAAAAGTTTTGCATATTACATTTCTTTGAATGTTAAAACACTTTCTCGTATCTCATGCGGAGTCAATTATAAGTAAGCTTCTGGCAGATTGACTTTTTGAAGATTGTAAACACTTTGAGGGTTTTGAAAACTGAACCACAGGGAAATGCATGTCATGTGTGATTAAAAGTGACAGTCAGCATGGAACTGCTGTTTGGACTGAAAATAAAATAAGCTACAGCTGAAAGATGTGATTTAGACTGAGAACAACAGAGGTCCCAGTACCGAACCCTGTGGGACTCCATGATGAAAATCAGATTTACAGCTTATTTAATAAAATATGCTATTCTGGTAGGACAAAAACTGTAAAAGTGCAGCTGATAGATTTGCACAGACTGAATGGAGCAGATTAGACAAGTTTTTCTGGTTCTTTACTTGTAATTAAAAGCTAGATTCCAGAAGGCATTCTTGTAACTCAATGTTTAAATACACATTGGGTGTAATTGTGCATGACCTACATTCATCTCCTCATGAGTACTCTTAAGTTCCCTACAAGACAGTGAAAATAAAATGTAGTGTAGCTTAACATAAAGGAGGAGAAAGATAATGATGGCAAATCTACTTAAACCCTGTTGTAACATCTCAATGTGAAGAGTCACAATGACTCAGTGGCACTTTTACAGATTTTCTTCTTTTTGCAAAAGCGCAATTTGAGGACATTGTCAGTATCAGTATCCTTTCTAAAGCTGTCACGGCCTTCTGTCTCTGACAGTCTAGAGCATTTGTGCAAATTCTCCTTTATCCTCAAGTTGACTTTTGTCTCATTGAAAATCTCTAAAGACCCAGTCGTGTTTGAACTCCATTCCCATCCTATTCAACTCATTTTGCAACGTGGAAGAAAGCTGTTTTCTGTGAATGCAAAAGACTTCCGATTCATTAGCACCACCATGATGGGTACTCAATAGGGCTGTGCGATTAATTGAATTTCGATTCTGGCTCCCAACGATCACCAAAATAGTACAATCGAGTAAAAACTAGTGATCGACCGATGTATCGATTTACCAATATTTTTCATATAATGAAATTTTCCCATTAAATTTCCCATTATCGGGTATCGGTTTTGTAATATCGGATTTGCCGATAAACGGCGCCATCTTGTGGCCGTTTTGAGAATTCCGCCATTGCAGCCGCGTATGAGGAGATCAGTCAACAACAACTCTGTGCACAGGTAAAGTATATGTTCTACTTGCTTTGCTTTAATTATTCAACCTTATTTAACATAACAGACATGCAGAAATGAGACTCGACAGATAAATGCCTGACATCGTTTATTTATGACGATTGTTTCTAAAAAATTGAGACGAACTCATGGAGTCACTAGCGTAATCCGTCATGTCCTGCCCCAATAAAGACGTAACTTTACATGAATTAAAAAAAACAGACATGAATGAGTGCATGTTGAAAATAAAGGCGCTGAATTTAATTCTCTCTGTTTGCTCACCATTAGTCTAGGAAAAAAAAGTTTGTTCATATTGCTGAGCACACACTGGGTTGATGATCAGGAATGCACAAGGACGGCCACTGAATTAAACTTTTGACAAGATTATCTTGTTTAAACACCCTAGATTATATTATCGTTTACTACATAGCAATTAGTTCACGAATACACATCTAAATATACCACTTTGTGGAAATGAATTATTTATTATCGCGGTTGAGTAGCCTAGGTTATAGTTCTGTGTAAATGCAAAGATAAACAGCACTTTGTCAGAAAGCATTTCATGATCTAGACCCACAAAAATATTATTAATAATTAACATACTAGTTGGAAATTGCAATGATATATAAGCTGTTTTGTTTGTTACTTTCCTGACAATGTTATATTCTATGTTATATGCTTAACTGGGAGAATTAAGTTACACTACTAAAATAGCTATGCCAAAAAAAAAAATCAGGTAATTTAGATTTTTTCCCCCCAATATGTTAAAATATTTTTTGTGCTTTATTTTTTTACCTCATCAAAGCTTTTATTTTTAAACAAATACACTTAGTAACAGTGCACTTTATTTTTTGGACTCAGACCCCTCTATTTATTTGTGTATAAATATTTTTTTTGTATGCAAGGAGGGAGTGATTGTTATAAATAAAATGGTTTCTTCAGTTCATTTGTGTTGTAATAATTGTGTCAAAAACAGAAGTATAACAGTAAATAAATATCGGTTCTGCATATCGGTTATCAGGCACATAAACATGCAAATAATCGGTATCGGTTATAAAAAAATAATATCGGTCGATCACTAATAAAACTATTATTTTGCCATATTTTGTTTTGCAAGAACAATCTTATTTCGTCTTGTGCTGACACGGGCACACAATCCATAATCGAGCAGCCCTAGTACTCAATTGTGGGTTGCTTTTTTTTTCTAACTCTATTTAGTTTCCATCATTGCTCCCATTCACTTTTCAAAGCTAAATGACAATAAATGTAATGTAAATATAAAAAAAAAATCTGAAAGATCTTAATTGGGAGCACTATGCCATCTTGTCGATGTTCAACCCAGAAGTTTAACTACAGACATTATTATAGAACATTTTAACATTCAGCATTTCTTCAGTCAGAAGTTATTTAAATGCATCAAGAACGTAATTCATAGCAATCAATGCCCATATGATATTTGTAATTAATTTAATTGTTTTTTACGTTGAAGTGACTGAAGCTGCTGTGCAATGTAACATTATGTAGTTTTAACTATCTAGTGTTTTGTGTGTTCATTATTTCACTCCGCGTATTTGCTGGATTGAGACAAGCCAGTTTTAGGGGTTGGTTTAGAGCAGATTTTTTCAAGTGTAAAATGCCTTTGATATAAAAGTTATCATGATGTTTTAGAAATTGCATGAAGATCATTTCACAGTCACGAACGCTATAACATACACACCGTCACACACACAAACAGTCATTTTTCAACAGATACTGACAATAAGGGCAGGTGTGATGTCACGAACAAAACCTTTTGCTTATGGATCCTTCATTTGTTTTTCAAATACTTCTAAGCTAACAAACACACAGGAGGAATGCTCTCTCTTTACAATGAACCTCTATCGACCAATTTCCAACCTTAAGATGTGCTAGTAGTGAATTCGCTCACCATCTTTTCTGTCCACAGTATGGGCCAGCGTGTCAGTCTCAAAAGCGTCCTGTACCTGTTGTCCTCGAAAACATGTCAGGTGTTCTTTCTCTATGAGTTCGCTCTCGTCCTCCTCTACAGGCGTCCATGTGCCGTCAATGAACCACTGGCCTCTCATGACAGGAATGCAATCCTGTTCTACAAGTTGGAAGACACAAAATAATGACCAAAAAAAAAAAAACATTCAACAATCAAACATGCATTAACCTTGGGAAAATTGTCCTTCGGGGACATAAACAAATAAAGAAATAAACAATCAAGCATGAAAACATTCTAGTACACGCCCAAAACAATATCAAGACTTCATAAAAGGGCATAATAGCCCCCCTTTAATAATGTAAATTAAACATTATTGGAGCATGTTTATACTATTTTAGTCTTTCTACTTCAAAATATCATGATGAATTCAATGTGTTACTGGCCAAAGATTTACACACTACATTACTGGCAACACACACCCCTCACCACACAGACTGAAGTGATTCTCCTTCACCTGAGATAATGCAGAAAACTAAACGTAGGCTTCAAAATTATGCACAGAATAAGGTCCTTATTTTCTGTGAGTTTATGTTAAAGTATTCCACAAAATGTCAACTACGTTACTTCACTCTTACGAACGTGACATTTTTACATTGTTCATTTGTTTTTTGTTAGTGGTTTAAAACTATTTCATCCAGATGGAAGAATTCGTATGGGAATATTGTATTTATTTTGCATACATTGTTTGCAGTGTTGAGAATTCTCAATAAAAAGTCAATTAGAAAAAATGAAAGATCTTAGTTCACACCTGACGTGAACAAAACTCCAGGTGTCACAGACACCAACAAATATGAATAATTCAGTGGACAGGGCAGGTAATGATGCACATGTTTTCAAGCATTCAAGCTTAGAAGTGTTCACTAACACTAGAAGGGCCAAAGGATTCTTAACAGCAAACTGTGTGTGTGTGTGTGTGTGTGTGTGTGTGTGTGTGTGTGTGTGTGTTTGTTTCTTTGTTCTCTTTTTTTATTCATTTATAGTCATTTAATTAATCAATTATGTAACATTTATTGTGGGTCATTTAACCATTTATTAATTTGTATTATTTTACTTAAGCTATAATTTTCCTGGCTCTTGTAGTGCTTGAAATGTTGTTTCATTCAATGATTGTGTGGTTTCATGAGATACTTCTCAAGATATTTCTCTTCATGAGTGCTCTCCATTTTAAAATTTGTAATGTCACAGGATGCTCTGAAAGTGATTTTTTAATTGCTTTTGCTTTGATATCATCACTTGTTGGATTTGTGCTGGTCAGACGAAGTCTGAATATTGACACACATGCAAATAAGATTATTCATTAAACCCTGCTTATATTTATCATGCTTCCTCTTCTGCTTTCTGCCATTTCACGGCTTCCTCCGTCAACTTCTCAGGCTGACAGAAGAATATTAGTTCATACAGTTTTGGGTATCAGACAAAACTCTGATTCTAACCCAATTCATCAAAAAAATTAAAAACAGGCAGGAATTAGTCGAATGAGGACTAAAAATCAGGACTAGGGATTAGAAGAGCATTAATATTCAATATTTAATGGCACTGACACTATTGGAATTGAGCTGAATAATAACACTACGGTCTTCTGCAGAGCTGCTTAATTGAAATTGAATTAGTTTCAAAATTGATGCATTTAACAACATTGACAGTTATTTTAATGTTTATTAATGCTGCTTTTGAAATATGCACTGTATAAAATGTGGCTTGCAACTTTTGACATTGTTTCTTCTTTTTTAAAGTCAAATTTATTGTGTTTATGTCTTCTTTTTTTAAATATATTGATTAGGTATTTTAGTTTTTAACCTTTACACTCCATGTCTTGTAATTCTTTGGCATGGGGGGGGGGGGTTGTGCATTACACTTTAATATGTAGTATATTTTTTCTTATATTGAACTGACTACTCAATAAAAACAATTCCTCCCAAAGAAAGAAATAAATGTGCCTTGACTTGCATCCATCAAGAGCAATACTTACGATTCCAGTACACCGGATAGCACTCTTTATTCCTCACATCCACTTCATAGAGTCCTCCTCTCACACACACTGCTTCTACACTGATGTCCACAGTGTCGTGTCCCTCGTCTCCTCGTGTCTCCAGCGACGGCTCTCCTCCACCCAGACCATCATCTTCCAGACGCTCCTCTCCACCACGGCTTAAACCCCTTTCCGGGTTTTGCTCACAGAAGCTGCGATACATGATTTCTATCCTGAGAGAGTCGTGTCCCATGAAGGGCTTCCATGTTTTTTTGTCCTCTTTGTAGAACCACCTGACTTCCTCCGGTCCCAGTTCGGTGACCACCTCGAACCGGCGCCTGGAGGAGCTGGACAGTTTCCGAATGTCGAGCAGACGGTTCTTCTCCTGGTAGTCTGAGGCAGGGCTTGTGCAGTAACTCGTGTTGGTGGTGTGGAAGTAGCTGGCGACTGAAGTTGAGCTTAGGTCCAGATGGCCTGTGGGAAGGATATCCGAAGCAGGACTTTTGAGTCTCAGCGTCATTCCGTCCCGTGGTGAAGTGTGTGTGTCCTTGTCTGGCAGCAATGTGTGCATCCCTCTCCCGATGGATTCATCGTAGAGCCTGATGAAGTCATCGCTCCAGTCTCTATTGCCAAAAGACAGTTTATTGCCAGGATTGTTAATAAACCGTGTCTTCTTAGTAAGACTCATAACTCCTTGCTTGTGGAGCGGCTGTCCCAATCGAAGCTGACCTCAGTGACGTCATTTAACAAGGGTCATGACCTCGTATTAAAACCTGACACTATTATTTAACAACTAAATTACATGTTATTAAGCTGGTTCTCTCAAAGTTATGAACAAAAGTTCTTCCGGTTACGTTAATAGAACGTTCGCTCAAAGTTACCTGGGCTTCTCAAAGTGTTAGAACAAAAACATTGTTTATACGTCATAATAGAACGTTCAGAAAACATTCCAAAGTAGCATTCGCATAATGTTTACAAATGATCCAATAGAACGTGCCCTTAACGTTCGCATAAACACGAGGAAACGTTTTACAAATCTTATCATTTAGGGACGACGTTTTCAGATCGTTAGCAAAACGATCTCAGAATATGTTTTTGTTAGCTGGTATATAGGCTAACTTACCTGGCGATAAGACGTCACAGTAAAATAAAAAAATATAAACTTACCCCTTTTAACCGCACATTAAACAAGTCTATGTCATGCTATTTAGCTGCTATAGCGACTAGGTAAAGAAGAAAAACCGGTCTGACAGACAGCACTGATTCCTGCACTATACCGGATTTTGCTCGTGCAAACCTGCCCGTAAACCGGAGCGCGTCATTTCACAGAATCACGCTCTTCCGCTCTGTTTATCCATAAATCAGTCCGTGTCACAAATAGAAGCATAAGCCTGTGCAGTATTCCAGTCATGCTGAGGGTGGAGGGAAATACACTGACCTTCTGGCACACTGACAAGTGCGGGATGTGCGATCTTACGTCACAGCCCACGTGTGCGTAAGCGGCCACGTATGAGCGCATCCTGCACTTGTTGTTACTGGGCAACCAACCAGGAAGAAGACTGTTCACCTGATGGAGCGCGCACGTATTCGTGAACGCGCTCGAGGCTACACGTGCTCAGTGAATTGCTTTGAATTCAAATGAATTAGGTTAAAATGTAATGTAATGTAAATGTAAAGCTATTTTGTGCAGTAATTCTTTAAAATTATTAAATGTGACATCGTCATACTTAGATTGATGTTATTAAGGTTAATTGCTGTTTATTCGATTTTTATTTATTTATTAAATTGACTATTGTTTGAACCTTAAACCTTTGGGTTTCCATCCAGGATCCTTAACATAGGCATATAATAAGAAAACACTTCTCCATTTTGTATTTCCATGTCTACATGTGTTGTTTTGAATTAAAATGAATTAGGTTAAAATGTGATGTGTTATAAACATATATTTTGCATTAAAAATTCAAGAACTGTAGTTTTTTAAATAGACCTAGATTGGCTGTGATGTGCAGTAATTATTTCAAATTATGAAATATTACATGTATCATCATGTGGGGGTTGATGTTATTTAGTTTCATTGCTATTTATTCGATTTTTTTTATTTTTATTAAATATTGTTTGAACCTTGATCTATCCAGGATCCTTAAATAACAACGTTGGCATATAAGAAACACTTCTCAATTTGTATTTCCATGTCTACATGTGAATTTGATCAACAATGCATCCACAAAAATGCGTTACACAATATCCCACGAGTGACTACAGATAATGAAAATTAGGGGAAACCAGGAAATGAATTAATGATATAATTTAGCAGAAATTGAGTGAATTTATTATTATAGATCAAACTTTGGTTGAATTTGCCTTCTTTACTAAGGTAAACTACTTAACTAAGGTCCACAAGATGGCGCTGTTGTCTTGCTGACCATCAAGTGGACGTAGATGAAATCTGTCTTTTGTAGTGTTTGAACAGGTTGGGTTGAACCTGCTCTCCAAGAATTTGGTGTCCTAAATTTAGATTGAAATCAAATTTGACAATACCTTTTAAATAGAATTTATTATTAGTATTTAAAATGAATGATTATCAGTGCACATACTTTTTTTTTTTATTCATGTTCCTGGTAATCTTGAATCAGAATAACTTCCTCTTGCATCAGTTCTTCTGTTCTCTGATGACGAGGGCGGGGCCATAACCTGTCACTCACATGAAAACCTCCAATAGCAAACCACAACTATCCAATCAATTCCTACATTTGTTCTTGTTCCAGAAGCGTTTCACTCAGATATACGGCACAATAAGGAAGAAACGATTGTCGCAACTGCCATTTCATGCCGACTTTAAACCATTCATCAATTAAAGGTGCAGTAAGGAATTTCTGAGAAACTGTTGAAAGTGGATAGCATCACAACAAACTTGAAGCCAATCAGAAGTAGGGGGCGTGTCCTCTCATGGGTGGGGAGGAGCGGGGGCGGACTGGCCATCCGCTGGGCCGACGTGCTTTTACATCTCATACCTATTTTTTTTTGTCTGAACGGCCATTCGTTTTATTTTGTTTTGTTTTTGTTTTGTTTGTTTTTTTTGCTTAATTGATGGCGCTGGGGTCTTTGTGCCGGTGTAATGCATTGGTCAAAAAACTGACAGACCGGCCCATGAAACACGTAGATCAGCGTAGATTGGTTCTTTTCTTGATTGACACTGGGCTGGGCTGGCCTAATCACATCTTTAAACAAAATATCTGTGGCCGTACAGCTAAACCGTAATAATGGCTAAATGAAATAAATGAATATTCAATAATCACAGTAAATAAATTGAACCCAAAATATAAATTAAGAAATACAAAGCCGTTTGAAACAGATTAAATAAATAAACTAGAAAAGGAAAACAAAGGAAACTTAAAGCATAACGCTGAGACACACTTCTGCAAACTGAGCATGGAAAGCACAGAGAATCTCATTTAAAAGCAACCCAGAGAGCTCGTTGGAACCATAACAGTCCCATGCTGGAAACAGTTATTCTCTGTAATAAAAAACAGAACAATCCCATGCTGAAAACAGAACCGCAACTTTACGATGAGACACAGAGCACGGAGCATACAGCACTGCACTTGGTTAGAACGCCATTGCCCTCATCACGCGCCTACAAACAAAACAAATATTTTACGCTGCCATTCATTCTCCATTGGCTTCAGGCTCGAGCAAACATACTCACGATAGGAAAGGCTGCACCGGGGTTAATATCCCGAATTCTAGCAAAACGTGGAGCTCTGATAAGCTCATCGGTGGAGAATGCAGATCAACTTTTGACTATGTAAAACAAATAAAATACAATACAATTGCAAAAATACAAATTAGTACCCACTCAGTTGAAGCAATCCATATTAAATTCGTTACACATACGTCATCATACACATTTTCTTGTGTATGAAAGATTTCTTGCTCTCCTTACCATCTCAAATGTCCACATTCGATCCCCCAACCAGCAACACACCAGTAAACAGAGTCAGTGGTTCAGCAGCTTCAGTGGTCTTTTTGAATGGCATTACATGTCAACACTCCACTCCAACGCAAGCAGCAGCGGCGCATCAATGACGTAACGGCCCCCGAAAGTGACGCACACCTACAACTGGCACCCTGCGCTCTTATACACCCCCGGTAACAGCCTATTGGCCAAGCCTCAAATTATGATAGTAGGAGGGGTAATAGCCCATCCTGCCACAATCTACCCCTCCCTGTTGCATTGGCGCCCCAACGATGGACTCGATACGGAGCCACCAACACCACTTACGTCCAAGGCCTAAACAAGACTGACGTATCAGCAGAGGTTACCTCAAAGCCAACTGTGACCCTGCTTCCCATCTCTCCCACCTTCCGGGGAAGATGGTGCAAGTTCGCAAGCTGACCGGCTCCAACTCGGCCTGTCCGCCGAGGGGCGACAACCCTATCACCCTGGGAGCTAGAAGACCACAGGTACCCTGTCCTGTTCGCCTGACTCTCCTCCAACTGCGCCTACAGGGGGCAGATTCAATGGCAACCGGTCTTTACCAAAATTGGCTTGCGCCGGGTGACCGGTCCCTCGGGCAACGCAAGGGGTCTCTGGTACAAGCACGGCCAAGTCAACATCATCTCCCTTCTCATCTACCTGGGGTTCTTCCCGATCTTCTACCCCAACACTAGGCTGACCGTTCGGCAGGACCTCTTTCCGCCCACAAGCCTTCAATAACGAGCGATGAACACATTGTACTTTGCTCAGATCCATCACTGGTGCGACAGTATACACCACACCTCCCGCCGCAGGAGGACGAACCACTTGGTATAACACTGGGCTCCATAAGTCTTTAATCTTATGATGACCCCTAAAGGAATGATTTCGTAAATAAACAAGCTGACCTTCTGCAAAGATAGGTCACGAACATGTAAATCATGTCGTTCCTTTCGACGACGACATTCAGGCGCTCCCGTGCTCCCTCAAACACAACCTGTAACCACCTATGATGTTCCAAGACCCAACTCTGCACACTACCTGCCGTTAGGGTGACCACCTGTCCCGCTTTGCGTTGTACCGCACAGTATTTTCACCCCTTGTCCCGCACGTCGCATCTTGAGAAAATGTCCCGCGTTTTCATCAGTCTGTTGGTTTTTAATAATCATATTAAGAAAACGTGCGTTCGTTATTTTGCCTTTTAAAGAAAGCATTTTATTTACTCTTTTTGCGGCATAGTTTTTCATCTATATTTAACAGGGCGTCGTCAGAAGTACAAATGAAACAGGGGTTTTTGAAATCCTATCCAATGGTTGTAAGGAAAGGAGTAAACACGGTCACTGGTTGGTTGTGACGGCTGTCAATCAAAATGTGGAGCGGTGATTCGTTCCATGTGTTCCCTGTCAGAAAACAAATGGATAATTCGGTAAATTAAAATTCCTGCTAGCTGTGGTTGTTTTAATTCACATCCTTTCTAAAAATATGAAAGTTTTTGGTTTAATATATTCTTAATATATAAGACTGTCAATGAACTAATTTCATGTTGTTTTATATTTTATTTGTTCATTATTTATTTTGTTGGATTTTAGTTGGACTTAACTGTTTTAAAAAATAGTTATCTGCATAATACTTGCTGCCTTTGTGCTCAGTGATGATGAATCTAAATGACATGTAAAATAAAGACATGTTATGTTACATTGTGATGTAATGGTGTTTTCTAAAAGGGACTAAAGAACAAAGTATTTTTTTTATCAGCTGAAAGGCAGAATACAAATGTTTTTATTAAGTTAGATAGACATGTATATAACCATTTCAGGTTATGTTTTAATGTTGGTAACATGTCCCACATTGTCCCACACAAACGTATAATCGTCCCACATTTGGGTTGTTTGATGGTGGTCACCCTACCTGCCGTTGGCTCTGACACAGTACCAAGCAGAAAATCAACCGGCAGCCTATGCTCTTGACCGAACATCAAGTAGTGCGGATACTCTCCCGTTCCCTGGTGAGGGGTGGTGTTATAACAGAAGAGTACCTGCGATAAACACAAGGCCCAATCCCTCTTCCTAGAGCCAGACAGGGTTCGCAATAAGGTATACAACATGGGATTGAATCGCTCGCACTGGCCATTGCCAGCCGGATGGTAAGGGGTAGTGTGGGACTTATTAATTTGGTAAAGCTCATAGAGCGGATTAAAAATTACAACCTTGGTCCGAATGAATACGGCTCGTGACCCCAAACTTGAAAAAACACTCCTCAACCAGGACCTGAGCCACCGTCTCGGCTCGCTGGTCACGGGTAGGTATCACCAAAGCGAACTTGCTGAATACATTGGTCATGACCAAGCTGGCAACGTTCACACTCCTTAGACCAACGAGTAATGTCCGTGAACATACTTGGCCAATAACACTGACGTCTAACCAGCTCACTAGTACGTTCGAGTCCCTGATGACCGTGCTGTTGATGCAGCTGCTCTAAAACTTCCTGCTTCATCATATCAGGCAATACTAACTGATAACAACCCCCCCCCCCCCCCACTCCCATCAGGACGGAAGATTTGCCGATACAGTACTCCCTCCTTCTCTACCAATCGGTTGCAGCAGGGTAAGAACTGGCTTTGCCAACTGGCGCCACTCTTCGAGCGTTGGGCGGTTACCCTGTCCCCAAAACTACAACACCGGACCAATGATGGAATCAGCCTCCAGCATAACACTCAAGTCAGAGACATAGTAACTGGGTAAGGCACTCATCTCATTTGCCATGGCCTGCACGACACCCCCTGCCCTTATGGCTTGCTGTAGTGACTCAGACACCGAGACGGTAATTTCTCTACTGTCCGACAGAGAGTCGAGTGGTTATGACGCAATCGTTAGCCTATTTTTACAAAAACTGCTTCTACTGGTCCATAACGTAAGATACAAGGTAGAAATAAATAATGGACAAAAATGTAAAGTTATTCACTTTCAAAGTGATGCCAAAATGAATGGGAGTCAATGGAAAGCTAACAGCAGGTGAAGTTCTGCTACAATGGCGACCCCGAAGGGAGGCTTCAGTTTCCGGCTGATGAATTACCCCCTTGCTGAGACTACAAACACTTGTTCCTCATTTTCCCAGGGGGTGGGACTCACGCTACAGACCTATTACAGATCAGTGGGGGGGGGGGGGGGGGACTTCACTTGCAGAAACTAAAAGCATTATCCTCCATCTTGTTTGGAAGCTAAGCTAACAGGCTCTGTGGAGCCTGATGTGAAGTTACAACAATGGCGAAATGTACTCAATATGATATGGAAGAAGAGGATTTTGAAAGTCTGATGCTCGAGTCAGATGTTCATGGCTACTTTTACTAGCTACAATATAGCGAAGAGCAGCTGAGGCTGATGAAGGAACAGGAGGCGGCTGCCTGTCGCAGACGAGGACCCCGGACTGGCTCGAGCTGGGAAAAACTGGTGCTTTAACTGACTTTCAACGATGCCAATTTCTCCTGGACGAAATCTCTGAATCAGACGAGGACACGGACATTTGTGTTGTGAACCATCCTAGTTTCGCGCCGCATATGTTCTGACTGAACATCCCGGTATCAAGCAATAATTCACCATTTCGAAAGAAATACAAATGAGGAGTAATTCACTGATGAGTAATTCTGTTGGCGACTAACAACCAACTCTTGTATACTGTATGTTCATTTTTTGTTCATCATATTCATATTTTTTTTTCGCTACAGCTATGATAAAAATACATCCACTCTTGCATTGTTTGTTTGTGCATTTGGGGACGGAGCAATGAAGGAAGGTGTGTATTTGTTTGTGTTGATTACAAATATCAACAGTGTTTCTCAGACATCGCTTACTGCAGCTTTCAGGTTGAATGAATTCTGTCTTTTGTAGTGTTTCCTAGTTCCTCTGACCAGGGGTGCGCTTCCCATACAACAACATACGTAACTCGCTGCTTCACTACAGTAGTATGATGCATTGTTGAAGAAATCAACTAGCTAGTCATGACTGTTTCCCGAAACCACACTGTCGCAAATTGGTTGTTCAACCACATTGGTTAATGATGTCACGCAGGAGTGGAGTAATAACTACTTTTAATTCATCTGTTTGAGATCGAATTAATGCTAGATGTTTTGCTAAAAATTACAGACACTGCATCTTAGGACTACAGTATTTCATTAGTATTTTTCTCAGTTATTTTGCTTTATCTCCAGATACAATCACAGGCTCATTCTTACGCACGAGCACGTCCGCACATGCGCACTCTTCAAAAACTGTGCTTTAAATCTCGACAAACTAAAATACTTAAATCACATTTGTATGTATTCTAAATAAAAGATACAGAATGTACTGAATGTCAGCGTGCTTATTTGGCTCAAGATCAGGATTTATTAAATCCACGTCATGCAAACAAAAAACTGCTTCTAACCGCAGGTCGAGATCTGTCGCTCACACACACAACTCTGCGATGCTGTGTGCGAATGTTCGTTTGAACGATGGTTTCGGGAAACACCGACTCGCTGAACTGCTGATTATGACGGAACATGCGACCATAGTTGGCTAACTATGCTTTCGGGAAACACCGTCCTGGCGTGTTTAAACCTGCTGCCCAAGGACATGCAGTCCTAAATAGGCCTGTCACGATAACCACTTTTTGTTGTGCGATATATTCTCTCAGAAATAATTGTGATAAGCGATATCAGTGTCATTTTAAGACCATTTTATGCCACTGAAAAATATGAGCATAATATAACAGCATAATAATCCAAGTAAGTCTACACACTTTCTAATGACAACAACCTTTTAAATTCTTTAATTATGTAAATTAAATATCCTAAATATATATTTTTTTAATAAATAGTAAATAAACAGACTTGCAAATGCACAAAAGGCACTTATGGAGATTCCCCTGTCCTTTTTTCTCTGTAAAGTGAGGGTGCACACTATTGCTGAAAACACAAACTCTTCTCAGCAGTCAGATGTCTGTATGAAGCCTCGACAGGCCATATCTACTGCTAAAAGTATTTAAGTGTGCACCATTTTGCACTGTGACGTATAAGTTTGCTCTACAACATTGGATTGTAGCTTTGAAATCGAGTGCATTTGGAGTTATTCTACCAAACTGCCTGTAGTTGTCAGGAAAACTACAACTTTTTTCACCTGTTGATCACTGCTCTGTGTATGAAGGAACTGCCCGAGCCTCTGACACGGAGAACAGACAAGATGACTGCACGATCGGCTAAATATTGATGACATTTATTATATCGCCATAATGGGCGATATAATAATCTCCATAAGTGCCTTTTGTGCATTTGCAAGTCTGTTTATTTACTATTTATTAAAAATAAATATATTTAGGATAGAGGTCATGTACATATTGTGCGATATATGGATTATTGCGACAGGCCTAGTCCTACATGTAGGTTGCCTCAATATTAATGTTGAGCCCCTCCTACAGGCACTATATAGGTTGCTGCTGTCATGAAACCTACTTTGGGGCAACAACTCGGGCTCATGTGGGAATGTCAAGAGGCCCCAACCAGGCCCCTGTACACCATTGTCCTTTTAGCCATGTTTCCATGGAAGCTAAAGCTATGCCTGTGTGTTGCTCCTCGTATAGTACTCCGCTGTGATTTGTGTTCAGTCAGTCCAGGGCTTGTGAATCTCGTTATTTCTATGCAGACAACAAAATGGATGTGTCTGCTTATACTGTTTACATGCTCTGTGAGACTGACTTTGGTTCAACTGTCTAGCTAATGTTCTACAAGTGTGCAGCTGTTATCAGACTGCCTGCGATGTTTATACACATACACCGTTATTACAACAACAGAAATGGCCCAGCTTCTGCTGATATATGAGGCAAATAAAGCTAAACACATTGCTTTTGTTTACTTTAATCCCCCAAAGCTGCATTAGGTTACACTAATTGATTTACGATAAATGTCTGGTGTTTTAGGGCACATCTGGTATGAGGCTGCTAATAGAGGGAAGGGAGAGTTCGTGAATATGCGGAATTCATGTTGAATCTTCCTGTTTATGACATGTGCGTGTTTGTGCATGTCAAGAGCATTTGACTGTAGGAAAAGAAACCTCTTTAATATACAATGAGATAAAATTGTGTGTTTATGAAAGTGGCGTTTTATGTGTGTGATGTTGCATGTGTGCCGGACATCGGATCTGTTGCTCGCCACATTCCTCGCTTGCAGGTGGTCTGTCCGCGCTCGGGGTCAAGCAGGGGATTTCATATTTCATAGGAACGCAGCATGCTCTGGACAGCATCATTGAGTGCACATGGAAAGCAGAACGCTCTGCTGTGAACACTTGGCTCGAAGCCGCTGCCCTTCGGCCCTCCTCTAGTGTGCACTCGCTCGTACTCACTAGCTGGTCACGCAGGTACAGATGCTGGCAGATGTCTTCCCAGCTAACATAAATATGTTATAATATTGGGTAATACTTTATTTCAATAGTCCACTTTAGACATTCTGCTAAATATAAGTAACTTTGCACCTACATGTCAACTAGTAATATATCTGCTAACTCTTTATTGTGATGGTCCTCCAACAGACATTCCACAGACTATAAGTAACTTTACAACTGTATGTTAACTTATTTTAACCTTAGTCTACTAATACTCTAATGAGAGTTAGTAGACATGTAGGTGCAACTTTACTTATAGTTAACAGAATGTGTAAAAGGGACATTCAAAATAAAGTGAAAACGAATATTGTGCTAATGTTTTAATTAAGTTATGAAAATGCAAATGTTTTAAAGGGGTCTTTGTGTCACATTATGTTCAGTTAGTTTCATAATCATGGACTTTTAGTTTGTTTTTATGTTCATCACGTGTTCCTTTGTTCAGTTTTCCCACTCCTCGTTAATGGTTAATAGGCTATGTGTCAGCTGTGTTATATTAATCATCATTTGTGTTTGATATATGAATTGGTCCCTCACATTCATTCTCTGTGTGTTGCCTTGCCTTTTGGATATTTGTCATTAAACTTTGTGTAGGAATTTTATTCTTCTGTCTGCCTGAAACCACTCATGACACCTTGATTATGATTTCACTTTTTAAAATGTATTTAGTAATGTTGCTGTTTTAGCATAAACAACATCTGCAAAGTTATGACCTTCAAAGCAAAGGGAGATATTTTATTTTACAGAAATCGCTTCTTCGTGGGTTGGTGACATCACTAACCCTAAAATTTACATAACCCCGCCCCCAGGAACACGCAACAAAGGGGCTGAGGCCTTGTTGGGCTGCTTTAGAGAAAAGGAAGAGTTGTTGTGTCTGTTTTTTACACCCCGGAAAAAGTTTGTCCTCAGGCTGACGAACGAGGCTTAGAGAGGTTCAAATTTATTTTTAACACTATCTCTGATCATTATAAGCTCAACATTTGTCTGTGCGCTGCACATTTTATGGAGAGCAGCAGACAGACAGAGTACAATGCATGCTAAGATTCTACTATAGCCATTTCCATTTTGTCGGTATAATTTGTTGTTTATGGATCACAACTTGTAAGTATGTCTTATTTGTAGTTGTGTTTTCTATTAACAGTTCCAATTATAAGTATTATGTAGTTGCTATGATATACTATGATGAAGGGCAAAGCTGTTCACTGCCCCTTAGGAACATTATCCATGATTTTGTGATCAATGACTGTTTGTATTACCATAGTTTTCCAAAAAATATGATTAAATGCTGGATAACATCGTTTCTATAAAAAAGTTTGACTCGGAAACGTCAGGAGGGAAATTTGTCCATGCATGGTATTAATGTTTTTGTGCTAACATTTTAAGAACTTTATTAAAGAGCAGATGAATGAATGTTTTATTAATGTTAATGGAAGAATGTTTGCCCATAACTAGAGAATTTTGGCAGGGGTGCGTTTCCCGTACAATGATGTAACTCGCTGCTTCACTACCGTAGTACGATGCATCGTTGAGGAAATCAACTAGCTAGTCATGACTATTTCCCGAAACCATATTGTCGCAAATTGGTTGTTCAACCACGTTGGTAAATGATGTCACGCAGGAGTGGAGTAATAACTACTTTGAATTCATCTGTTTGAGATCAAATTAATGCTAGACGTTTTGCTATAAATTACAGACACTGCATCTGAGGACTATTTCAAAATTTTCTCAGTTATTTTGCTTTATTTCCAGATTCAATCATCGGATTCAATCACTAGAGCACGTTCGCACATGCGCACTCTTCAAAAACCATGCTTTAAATCTCGACAATCACATTTGTATGTATTCTAAATAAAAGATATAGGTTGTCCTGAATGCCAGTGTGCTTATTTGGCTCATTATAAGGATCTATTGAGTCCACATGTTGTGCAAACAAAAAACTGCTTCTAACCACAGGTCGAGAGCTGTCGTTACAAACACACAACTCTGCGATGCTGTTTGTGAATGTTAGTTAGAAATATGTTTTCGGGAAACACCGACTAGTTGAACTGCACGACGAAACTTAGTTGGCTAACGATGCTTTCGGGAAACATTAGCCAAAGTTCTGAGAACGTTCCCTCTAGATGGGCACCTTTGTCCTATAAAACATCTTTTGTTGCTTTGTGTTGCTATGTTTGCCACAATACAATGCATAAGTTCTACAAAAAGAAAAACTTTAAAAATTATGTTATGTTTATGATGTTCTCATCACTGATGGACAAAGTTAAAAAGAAAGCTGTTATGTAATACAGTACATGCTTTGGAAAGTTCAGAAAACATGATCTTTACAGTTTATAGCCTATTACAAGAGGGTGAGATCCATATGGTGTTGTGTTGTTGTGCAGTGCTTGTAATGAAAGGTTTAGAGACAATAAGTTTAAATGCACTGGAAGAGCCAATTTAATATTTCAACATTTTGTTTATTAGTATTGTTTGCTTGGAGAGTTGATTTTGCAAGCACTAACTGAAGGTATCATATTTGTATCTTTCTTTGAGAGGCAATTCTGACATTTCCTGTGTTTATTTTTATATATGTATATATATGGTTGGAAGATTGAACTTGAAGAAGTTTGTGCATAGAAAAAAGGGAGAAACAGTTCCCTTTCGAGGGAACTCAACACTGCGTCGAGATCGACACTTTGGGGACGCTCCCTAAGCGTGCGCCTCTGAAGTATGAATAAAACTAATCCAATCCTGATTGGTGTTGCGTCGTGACGTAACATGCGACGGCATACCCGGAAGTATAAAAGTGACGCTGTCACAACACACACTAGCTTTCGCTCTTCAGCAAGCGCTCTGTGTTGAAAAACTGTCTGTCTTATTTGGTGTTGTTTGTCTCTATATCATATCTATATATATTATATGATGGCCAGCGAACAATTCAAGAAGTGTGTGCATCCTTGCCCTCGCTTTATTACGGGTGGGGATGCACACTCTTTGTGTGTGAATTGTTTGGGAGCGCAGCACGCACGGGCAGCTCTCGAGGGAGCTGCTTGTGTTCACTGTGAAGCACTACCCATTAGAGTGCTGCGCTCCCGGCTGGCGTGCTTTGATGAGCACGGTCAGGCTCGCGCTCCCCACGGTTCTGGTCCCGCGTCCGTTGAGGCGGCGCGGCGATTGAGATCGTGGGGCTCGCAGCGGGATCTTTTAGATGAGAATGAGGCTGCTGAGGCACCTTCTCATTCTTCGTCTGAGGATCCCGTAGCCCCTGAGAGTGGTCCAGGAGCCCGCATCGCGGCTTCTCCTGCCCACGATCAGGTCCCAATGCTTCAGCTCTCTGCTTCTGAGGAAGTAGATGTGCTGAGTATTGATGCGGATGACCGTGATTTTGGCGCGCCAGTTCACGGCCAAGCTTATGAGGAGCTGGTTGAGGTTGTGACTCGTGCAGTGGCCAGACTCAATATTAGCTGGCCACATCATGAGCAGGGAACGCAGGCGAAAAGCAAGCTTGATGAGCGTTTCCTGCAGCAGAGAGCACAACCTCAGCGCCGGGGTTTGCCGTTTTTCCCCGATCTCCATTCTGAAATCTCGAGATCGTGGGATAAACCGCACTCGTCTCGTGTCTCCAGTCCCAGTATGGTTGATTATAGTAATATTATGGGGGCACGGGACAAGGGTTATGGGAAGATGCCGAAAGTAGAAGAAGCTTTAGCGGGTTATCTTTCCCCTGAATCGGCGTCTTCCCTAAAAACCCCGGCGCTGCCTAGTAAGCCTTGCAGAGATACATCAGCTTTAATAGGCAGGGCTTACATGGCGGCAGGTTGGGCTGGTTCATGTCTGCACATTATGGCTGTCTTGCAGGCATACCAGGCCGACCTCCTGAAAGATTTGGACGAGGGGGAGGGGCCAACTCCTCAGGATATTGCGGAGTTGAGAAAAGCCACAGATTTGTCTCTCCTGGCCACAAAAGAGACGGCCCGTGCCATTGGCCGCTCTATGGCAGCTATGGTGGCTACGGAGAGGCATCTGTGGCTGAACCTATCTGGCATAAAAGATAAGGATAGGGCTTTTCTGCTGGATGCGCCGCTCTCGCCTTCTGGCCTGTTTGGCGACGCCGTTACTTCGGTCGTCGACAGGTTTCAGGAGGCGAAGAAGCAATCTGCGGCGTTCCAGCAGTACCTCCCCCGTAAGGCTAAGTCCAAGTCAAGTAGGGTGGGGCCGAGCGATCAGCCCCAGCCAGCAACCAGCTACTCTCACCGGGCAGAGCAGAAAGAGAGCGTTTCCTCTAGAGCCCCTCCTCCTGGAGCTTGGCAACAGAGGAAGCGCTCTCAAAAATCGAAGTCCTCCAGCCAGAGGGGTGACCTGAGGGAAGTCATTCAGGCTAGGAGGACTTCGGGAAAGAGGTCCTGACCGGAATGGTAGGACCTCTGAGGGCGGTCCCCCTCCACTGCAGGACAACCGAGGTTGTTCTCGCAGCGGAGCCCTCTAGGAAACGATGTAGGTTGCCCGCCGTCAACGACGCTTCGGGCCGCATCTCTTTCCAGCGAAAATTGTCTAGTAAAGCATCAGTTATGGTTAAAAGAACCGTATCGACTACCGCCTGCCGGTATTCCGCTTCAGGCAGTCGAGAAAGATGCTCAAAGAACACCAGAGGCCAGTCTCGAGAGGCTGGTACCCCTAGTAGATTTTGTAGAGGCATGGTATCATCTTCCCAACATATCTGCATGGGTCCTGCATATAATAAAATCAGGATACAGACTGCAGTTTGCGTGCCGCCCCCCCAAGTTTTCTGGGGTGGTGCAAACTGCAGTACTTCCAGAGCAGGCTCAGGTGATGGAACAGGAAGTGCAGACTTTGCTGCTAAAGGAAGCCATAGAACGTGTTCATCCTTTAGACAGGGAGTCCGGGTTTTACAGCCGGTACTTTATAGTTCCAAAGAAGGATGGGGGGTTAAGGCCAATTCTAGATCTCAGGGTGTTGAACCGATCTCTGAGGAGGTTCAGGTTCAAGATGTTAACCATTCCTGCAATCGTGAGGCAAATCAGATCCGAGGACTGGTTTGTCACGATAGATCTAAAAGACGCCTGTTTTCACATCTCCATCCTTCCATGTCACAGGAGATACCTGAGGTTCGCTTTCGGGGGCGAAGCTTACCAATATCGGGTTCTTCCGTTCGGCCTAGCACTCTCTCCCCGCACATTCACCAAGTGTATGGATGTAGCCCTTGCTCCACTGAGACTTCAAGGCATCCGTATATTGAATTATCTCGACGACTGGCTCATTCTGGCCCAGTCTCGAGAAATGGCAGTTCGGCATTGAGATGTCGTCCTTGGCCACATTCAGAAATTAGGGTTGAGACTCAATGTAAAAAAGAGTGTGCTAGAACCATCCCAGTCCACGATATTTTTGGGAATCGTGTGGAGCTCGATTACGATGCAGGCACGAATGTCTCCCGCACGTGTCGAGTCAATTCTGGCGATGGTATCTGGGTTAAGGCTGGGCCAGGCCATCACTGTAAAGCAATTTCAAAGAATGCTGGGTCTCATGGCAGCGGCATCCAACGTTATTCCTTTGGGCCTTCTGCACATGAGGCCCCTTCAGTGGTGGTTGAAAACCAAGGGGTTTTCTCCCAAGGGGAATCCGTTTCGTTTAATCAGAGTAACGCGCAGATGCCTTCGTTCTCTGCAAATATGGAAGAAACCTGGGTTCCTATCCCAAGGGCCGGTGTTGGGAGTGTCGTGTCGCCGGAAATCCGTTTCGACAGACGCTTCCCTCACGGGCTGGGGCGCGGTCATGGACGGCCGCTTTGCCAGGGGTCTGTGGCAGGACCATCATCGTTCTTGGCATATAAACTGCCTAGAGATGATGGCTGTGTTCAGGGCTTTGAGGAGCTTCCTCCCAGACATCAGGGGTTGCCATGTCTTAGTACGATCCGACAATACGTCGGTGGTAGCCTATCTGAACCGACAAGGGGGACTCAGATCGCGCCCTCTGTGCAGACTGGCGCATCAGATTATTCTTTGGTCCCAGGGGAAAATACTGTCCATCAAGGCAATGTATATTCCGGGGGTTCAGAATCAGGGAGCAGACATCCTGTCGAGGCAGGGGCTGAGGCCCGGGGAATGGAGACTTCATCCAGACGTGGTGAAGTTGATATGGGAGAGGTTTGGACCAATGGAAGTGGATCTGTTTGCGTCTCGAGAGACGTCCCACTGTCCACTTTGGTTCTCCCTCTCACTTCCAGCCCCGCTGGGGTTGGATGCCATGGTACAGGCCTGGCCGAGGCTTCGCCTGTACGCTTTTCCCCCGATCGCTCTGCTCTCGGGAGTCCTGGAGAGGGTCCGTCAAGAGGGCATCAGTCTTCTGCTGGTTGCCCCAATGTGGCCGACCCGGGTGTGGTTTTCGGACATAGTATCACTCCTGATAGCTCCGCCATGGCAGATTCCTCTGAGGAGGGATCTGTTGTCTCAGGCGGGGGGCACAATTCTCCACCCTCAGCCAGAGCTGTGGAAATTGTGGGTCTGGCCTCTGAGGGGGTTCAGTACCTGAATGCTGGTCTATCAGCTGGAGTGGTTGAAACTATACTTAGCTCCAGAGCTCCGTCTACTAGGAGATTATATGGCCTCAAGTGGAATGTTTTTGCCACTTGGTGTAGAGAACATGAGTTGGATCCAGTAAACTGCCCGGTGGCTTCAGTTCTGGAATTTCTTCAAGATCGGTTCTCTGCGGGTCTCTCCCCTTCCACGCTTAAGGTGTACGTGGCAGCCATTGCAGCTTTCCACGCTCCGTTAAGTGATGGGCCTCTGGGGAGGCACCAGTTGGTCATTCGGTTTCTCCGCGGTACTTGGAGGATGAGGCCGGCAACCAGGTCTAGAGTTCCTGCTTGGGACCTGGCTATAGTTCTGGAAGGGTTATCCCTGGCCCCTTTCGAACCTCTAGAGTCGGCTTCGCCTAGGGATTTAACGCAGAAAATGGTTTTTCTCTTGGCCATTACCTCACTTAAGAGGGTGGGAGATCTCCAAGCCCTGGCAGTAACACCAGCTTGCTTGGAGTTTGCCCCTGGCAGAGTGAAGGCCTTTTTGCACCCGAGTCCGGGCTACGTGCCTAAGGTTCCTTCGAACACGGCTCGGTCTGTAGTCCTTCAGGCATTCCATCCTCCACCTCATGTGTCGGCAGAAGAAGCGAAGCTTCATTTGCTCTGCCCCGTCAGAGCTTTGAGCGTGTACCTTGAGAGGTCCTCTTCTTGGAGAAGGTCGGACCAGTTATTAGTATGTTTTGGGTCACCTAAAAAGGGGCTCCCGGCATCTAAGCAGACTATTAGTAATTGGATAGTCCAGGCTATTACTGCGGCTTACAAGGTGCGCGGTTTGCCTTCACCTTTAGCCGTCAGGGCCCATTCAACTAGAAGCATGGCTTCTTCTAGGGCCCTTCTTTCGGGAGTACCTCTACAGGAGATCTGCGAGGCAGCCGGTTGGGCTACTCCGCATACTTTTATCAGGTTCTACAGTCTCCACCTTCCAAGTACGCCTGGCGCACACGTGCTCAGTCCTTGCTGAGTGCCTAGACAGTTTCACTCCGGGACAGGCCTATTCGGTGCGTGGCCTAGTGGGCACTCGTTCCCCAAAGTGTCGATCTCGACGCAGTGTTGAGTTCCCTCGAAAGGGAACGTCTCGGGTTATGACTATAACCCTTGTTCCCTGAGAAGGGAACGAGACACTGCGTCGTTCTGCCACGCCCCTCGAGGCCTTTGAGCGTCTTGCTTCATCGCGAGGCTAGTGTGTGTTGTGACAGCGTCACTTTTATACTTCCGGGTATGCCGTCACATGTTACGTCACGACGCAACACCAATCAGGATTGGATTAGTTTTATTCATACTTCAGAGGCGCACGCTTAGGGAGCGTCCCCAAAGTGTCGATCTCGACGCAGTGTCTCGTTCCCTTCTCAGGGAACAAGGGTTATAGTCATAACCCGAGACGTTTTCTTACCATTTTGTCTGTCATTTATGGATAAAACGTGTTTAAACGTTTAAAGGTTTAACAAATTAAATCATAGGATAGGCTACAGGAGCCAACAGGATTTTGTATATTTGTGTAATTTTGTGTTTTGATTAAACTCGCACTTGTTTATGGATTTTTGACTTCTGTGACGAGTAAGAACCAATTGTTCCTGCCACTATACCAGTGAAGTTAACCAAGGATCTATATATTACAGTAAGAAAACTTATCTTTTTCGTCTGAAACGACCAATATTTTTGTTTTTAACAAGAAGATTATTGAGTGATTCACACATCATCAGAGACTAAAACGTTACTTGGATTCTAACAGACTATCACAGGATTCGCGGCTGAGATTCTCCGATGGCATTTGGATTACAGACACTACTTTCTGACAGTACTAGGAACTTTCACAACCTTTTCGGATGTTTTGGGGATATTATTGGACTTTGGATATGATTGAACTTTGCTGAGTCATGGACCCGCCATGTTTGCTCTCCCCACAGCATCGCAAGAGGGCGATCTCATCTGCTTTAGTGATGAACGCAATGCGCTTTGAACGCGAACATTGATTAATGGAAACAGAGGAATTGAACGTGGCCTCTTAAGGTGATGATACACAGGGCAACTTTTTGAGCAATGTTGCTGTTAACGGGCAACCAGGTGAGAGACAGGGCCCACGACCGATCTAAATTATCCAGATAGAAATGTATTGCCCATAAATTTAAATAGAAATATTTAAAATTTAAATAGAAAGTGCCCAAGCAACAATTGCTCTGCAAGATTGCCCTGTAACATTGATCAAAAAGTTGCCCTGTGTATCATCACCTTTAGACCTCGTTTATACTGTCAGTGAATTCACGAGTTCACACTTACAAATAAGTCAGATAGAATAAATGCATATTTGGCGTGCTGTCCGAGGAGAGGGCTCCGGGCTCGGTATGCGGCCCGAACCCATAGTACTCCCCCCGTTCCTGACTGTGGAAGAATGAGTGAGGAGTCGGGGTGGTGGAGGGATGCTGAAACTGTCAAGGAATGTTAGGTGAGTTGACAGTGGATATTTATATATGCTTCCTCTCGTGCTGATAGGGTAGACATGTAATAGTTTGGTGACGAGTTGATTGGAATGATTTATTTGAATGTGCTCCTCCCGAACCTTGTTTATAAAACATCATATGTGACCCAGTTCTGATGTTTTGCTCATATGTGACACAGATCGGATGTGTTCTATGACAGTGTAAACAAACAAAAAAAATGCATGCATTCGGATAATTCGAGATCGGTCTCAGGCCTCGTTCATATGTGGAAATAAATCAGATATAAATCAGATATGTGCCAACACGACTGTCATGTACACAGGCAGATCGGGTTTTTTGAGGCATAGCTTCGTCTCCGCGGTTTAATGACAGAGAGAAACCCCGACGCGCATCTGCAAAGCGACGGATGGCCCGACGAAACGTGGTGTCGTCGTAGGCAACATGATATCATGACTTTGCGAAAAACATACACGCTACTTTCAAGTCAAGTGGCGTGTTATCTATACGCATTTTGCGCTATCCGCGTGTATGTCCACTCCGAAAAGAACCGTCATCTTTTGCGTGTATGTCTACGCCGTTAAATGTCCGAGTGATTCCGCGTGTGTGTGTACGCTGTTAAATGTCCGAGCGAAACGAAGCAAAATGTATATCTACATCTGGGGAGCGATATTTTTTTCCTAGGATGGCAGGGGAAGACTCATAAATGGTATTAACCCTAGTGACGGGTAGGTTTAGGGACGGGGTTGGGGTAGGTCATATATTTATATATATACAGTAATGTAACGTTAAGTCAACGGCGTTGATAAACACGCTGAAAAGCGATTATGCGTGTTGATAGCACACCAAAAATGGAAATACGAATTGGCGTGTCATACATACGCCATTTCATGAGATCAGTCTGTCGTAGGAGAGGAATGTGGACAAAGGTTGACACAACATATCAAAGCTTGGCTTGCTCATCCTAAAATTTTCAGACCCACTGCTCCTCGTTAAAGCCCGCCACGAGCTCATGAAAGTGCGTATCTATAGGACAATTTTTTATTTCTCATGCCATTTACGCCAAAAATAAACTGTGCATATGATACGCAGTTTTCACGTGCATATGATACACATTTTATGGCGTGTAATACGCACGGACTCCACACCCCTAATCCTACCCAAGGGGTTAACAGTGCATATCATATGCACACAAAAACTATTTTTGGCGTATAAATGGCACAAGAAATAAAATTTGTGCTATATGCACTTTCATGAGATCGTGTTGTATGTTCCCACCAGTCCAGAGATCTCTCTCACACACAATAACTGAAGCACATGCGCAGACTGCAATGATGGCCCTTTTTGTCCTCCTCCGCCTCAAAATCATTGTGATGTTTGGCGAATTTCCCATATATCACAAAGCTAGCATCAAGCATATTTTGCGTTCGTCCATCTGTGCAAGAACCCCCTTTAAGGATGCGTGATGATTCAGATAATATGTCAAGTATAAACACATGAATCGGGTATGGGTCACAATTGAAAGAACGTGTAAACGGATATAGGCAACAAATCAGAATTGGGAATTAAGACCTGCAGTGTAAATGAGGCCTAAAAGAGTGCAGAAGATGACTTTTAAAGCACAAGAGGAACGGCTTAATCAGTTGATGGGAACTAGCAGAGGCAAGCTGGGACATTTAACAATGCAAATGAGAGAAATTAAAACTTTGCTTGAGGACTCTGCATCATGCATAAATGGTGAGTTTGCACAGTCCTCTGTTGCTTTCCAAGACATAAATAATATAACCAGAGAACTTATGTCAGATGATGAGGCATATTTAGATCAGTTCGAACCGAAGTCTCAAGCAGTTAAGCACTTTGTAGACAAGGTTAAAGACTGGATTGAAAGACTGCCTCACAACTGCCTCTCTTTCTGAAAAATCTGGTAGTCAGGTGGCCTCAGGTGTTTCATCTACAGCTTCTTTTAGACTGAACATTGAAACTGAAAGGGTAGAGCTGTGCTCAACGAGTAATGCGTTGAAGCAGAAACAAGAGCTTGAGAGAGAGGAAACTGAGCTCAAAGCAAATTAGGAAAATTTAGAGCTCCTAACTATTATTGCTGCGACTGAAGCCAAACTTCAGGTTTTGTCAATGTATGAACCAGCTCGTAGTGTTTCTGATGCATCTGGTAGTGCAGCAAGGGCTGCCACAACTGCAGAAACCCTTAAAGCTACATCTAATAAAGTAGTATGGACAAAAACATTTTTTCGTGAGTTGGCACCTGACACTGATGCAGTTCCAAGAGTCGGTGATGTGCAACATAATTTTGCGAAATCACAACCACCAAGGACAGATGTGAGAATTCCTTCACATGTTGATACAGGAAGCTTGTTCAACATCATGCAACGTCAAAATGACATTGCTGAGATTTTCATAAAACAGCAATCTTTATCTCCTCTTTTCTGCTTATGGATTTTCCAGTCTTTAGTGGAGACCCGCTTGATTTCACATTCTTTATTCGATCCTTTTAACATGGAGTTGAGAATACGACAACAAATAACAAAGACAGATTGTACTTCCTAGAGCAGTTCACTTAGGGGCAACCAAAGGTTCTGGTACGCAGTTGTCAACACATGCCTTCTGAAAGGGGCTACAAAAAGGCTAGACTACTCTACCAACATTTTGGCAAAGAGTACACAATCGCCACCGCCTATACAGAAAAAGCACTGAACTGGCCAGCTTTAAAGTCTGAGGATAACAAAGACTTAAAGGAGTTTGCTCTTTTCCTTACTGGTTGTCACAACACTAATGACAGTGTGGAATATGTTGAGGAGATGGACAGTCCAAGTAACATGCGTATGATTGTATCACTGTCGAGCTTCCTTTCAAACTGAGAGAAAAATAGAGAGCAGCTGCCTGTGAGCTTTAAGAAAGGACTGCAGGCAAATGATTGTTTCGCATCCACTGTTTGGCAATATTCAGGATAACAATATGGTAAAAGACAATCTCAAATTCAAAGCAAACAGATCAAGTAACTTACAAGTGAAATAAAGGAAAACCACATTTGCAACAAGTGTGACATCTGTTCCAGAACTCAAAAAACAAAGAACAAAGGAAAAAGATGTAGCAAAAAGCAAGCAACGTGTAACGAGTTAGCTCAAAGGGGAAATATTTATAATAAATATAATAGAAATACAATAATCATTTCGTCCAACAAACTCTTTTGATTATTCATTTATTCTAAGAAAAGGGTATCTTTCATGGCCAGAGAAAGATAATTATTTCTTAGCATGTACAGCGCTTAGAGCATGTAACAAGATCAAGATCGTAAAATAAACTTAGTTGCAAGCAGAGAATCAGAACCAAATACGTATTTTGCACAAGTTTTATTTAACTAAATCACAAACATAACTAATCGAAACACACATACATACACGCATAGGTAAAGTAGTGAGTGGCAGAATGGAACCGGAAGCAGGAAATGGAACTATGGAAAAGATCCATTTAACTATGAAAAGAACCATCAGCTTAAAATTTCCAGAACACCTCATTAAATGTATACTTGCATGGTCTTTGCAGTGAAACATATTGTGAAGTTCCTGAAGAAGGATTTTTGATAGTCCCATGAGTCTCAATCGATTTCCTCTGCGTTGACTGAAGAAATGGTGATGAACTTGATGAATGGTTGGTTTGACTCTGTTCCCATGGCTGGACTGCAGATTGTCCTGGGCCGGAAAGGACACGCAGAGCAAACAGGAGAAGGGAGGAAGTCGGAAGTGTTAATGGTGGGAGTTACGATGGACTTCTTCTGCATTGAATGAATACGTAGTGCCAAACTCCTGAGGTTGTCCTTGATTCTGTTGTGGTTGAGAGAGTCCTCTTTCTCCTGAATGAGCACATGGCTGGTTGTGAGTCAAGGCCTGCTGCCCTGTGGCCTGGTGCGGCCCCGCAGGACAGCAACCCAAACATACAAGACAAGGCCAAGAGAGGGAAGGGCTTGTGTGGAGACCGTTTAAAGCCTGAGAAAGGTCCCACCTTTCAGGGTTTGCTCAACCAATAAGAAAGGGAGAATTTCCAAGTGGGAGATTCCTATGTTGCGTGATCCTTTGCATGTGCAGCTGGATTGGTTGCTGATGAAGAAACTATGAAAGATTTTTGTAATACTAACATGTTGCGCAGCTATCAACATATAGACAATCATTTAAATCTTCAAAGTACCAATTTATAGAAACCAAACATGATATAGGTGACCATCGATTCTATTGTAAAATACACAGCATCAACAAAATAATAGTATTAAAAGACATTACACAAGGCAGTAAATCATTCACAAAATGTTCTAGTATGCATGGTCATTTATAGATCAGTTCGTCGATAAATGAATGCAGGAAAGTCTGTTTTAATGTTTGTAGGTCTTTCCTATGGCCGAGGCCCTGACCACATGACCACATTTTTCACAGCAAAAAAGACATCTTATCTGATCGTCGTTCTGGCAACTGAAACCTTTCCTGCTCTCTTGTCTCTTTTGGGGGGATGTTTCATTCCTAAGCGTGGTCTTTGAAGCTTATTTGTTAAATGTAACAAATAGTTATGTGTCTGATTTTCTCAGTCATTACACATGGAACCCTCTGCTTATGCTGTAATAAAGACCATGGATTGGATGTTTGCAGCATTCTGAAGCATAAGCCAGACAAAGAAAAACTTGACTTTCTGAAATCTAAGACTTTCTGTGCTATGGTTGCTTATTTACCAGGTCACACGAGTAAAGGTTGTGTGCAAAGACTTGCATGTCAAAAATGCTCATAAAAGCATCCAACCATCCTTCATCTCCCAGAAAAGAAGCCAGTGCTTTCAGAATCTCAAGATGGAACTGTCACTGAGTCATGTACCGTAATCAGCTAAACTTGTGGCTGTACGGGAGCTGGTCATTTGTTGTGCTCTTTAGCCATAGTACTAGTTAGAGTTAAGTCCAAAAAAAGCAATCAGGATGTTTTGACGCCTTCTTGGACCCGGGAAGTTCTGCGACATTTTGCACAGAACAGATAATGAAGTAATTAAAACTAACTGGCAGGAAAACAAACATCCTGCTCCGTACTATGGGGCAGGAAAGATCTGTAAGTACACATGTTTTCACCGAACTGGAAATAAGCAGACTGAATGAGAATAATTTTGTGGATCTCCCTCAGGTGTTCTCACAAAAAGAGATTCCAGTTAAAGGCGAAAACATTCTGCAACAGAAGGATGTTAAGAAATGGAAATATCTTGAAGAGGTGCATCTTCCTCAGATTGATGCGTGTATTGGCTTACTAATAGGAACAAATGTACCCAAGATTCTTGAGCTATGGAAAGTCATCAACAGCAGAGGAGATTATGCCTTATTCTGTCAAGACCATCCTTGGCTGGATTGTAAATCGACCTTTGGAGAGAGAGAACATCCAAACTAACAGCAACACAGGATGGCCACAGGTGATGGCAAACAGGATTTCAGTGGCAAACCTGGAGAACCGAATCCAACAGCAAATGAGTTATGATTTTCCTGAATGGGAACAAGCTGAAAATTTGGAAATGTCCATTGAGGATAGACAGTTTATGGAGTCTGAATCACAGTCCACAAAGCTTTTTGATGGACACTGCATTGACCTTCCTTTGAAAAAAGGGATGTAATGTTTCCCAACAACTATGATGTTGCTTCTCTGCACTCTCAATTTCTGAAAAGAAAATTCAAAAGAAATTCAGCTTTCTACAAGGACTATTGTAGTTTCACGGAGGACATGTTACTTAAAGGTCATGCTGAGAAAATCCCTGTAAGTGAAATTGAAAGAAACCCTGGCAGAATCTGGTACATCCCACACCACGGGGTGTATCACCCACACAAACACAAACTTTGAGTGGTGTTTGACCGCAGCTACCTACCAAGGAAAATCACTCAACTCACAACTGTTGCAAGGACCCAACTTGAATAATTCTCTCATTGGTGTTCTGACGAGATTCAGACATAAGCCGATTGCCCTTGCAGCAGATGTAGAAGGGATGTTTCATCAGGTCAGAGTTCCTGTTAAAGATAAAGACCTGTTAAGATTCCTTTGGTGGCCTAAAGGGGACACTGCACAGGAAGTGGAGGAAAACAGAATAACTGTTCACCTATTTGGTGCTACATCTCCCCAAGTTGTGCAATCTACGCTCTGCAATGGTGTGCAAAAGACAACAGTGCACAGCACAGATCAGAGGTAATTCAGACTGTCCTTAGGAATTTCTATGTGGATGACTGTTTGACTTCTGTGGCTACTGAACAGCAGGGTATTGCTCTAATGCAGTGTTTCCCAACCCTGCTCCTGAAGGACCCCCAACACTGCACATTTTTCTTTGTCTCCCTAATCAAACACACCTGATTCAACTCATAAGCTCATTATCACATGGGGATATATGTGATGAGACACTCTCAGACATCAGTGGAATCTGTGGTTGGCTATTCTTCAGAACTTAAATGACTTTCAGGTTGAAAGATGCATACAGCCACTTGCAGATGTGCAGATGCCAGCATCATATTGCAGATGCCAGTGAGCTGGGTTTTGGCACAGTGTCATACTTGCTCATGGAGAACCACATAGGTAACCAACATTGTACATTTGTTATAGGTAAAGCGAGGGTTGCTCCTGTAAAATTAGTTACCGTGCCACATCTTGAGCTCAATGCAGCTACAATGGCTGCTAGAATGGACAATATGCTGAAATCTGAATGGGACTTGATTCTTCAGGAATCTGTATTGTGGACAGATAGTACTTCAGTCCTGAAATATTTCAACAATGAAAGCACACTGTTCCGTAGATTTGTGGCCAATAGGGTAACTGCAATCAGAGAGCTCTCAAAGGTGTCGCAATGGAGGTATGTGAATTCTTCTTCCAACCCAGCCGACATTGCCTCAAGAGGACTTACAGTAGATGCTTTACTTAAAGCAAATTCATGGCTCACAGGTCCATCCTTTCTGACAAAGCCAGAATCAGAGTGGCCAAAAATACCAAGTCACACTCTTAAGATATCTGTCAATGATCTAAAGTTAAGGAAGTCTGCGTCAATGCAGTGTGTGCAGATAATTCTGACTATACTTCTCAGTTCTTTTCACACTACTCAGATTGGTACCATTTGAAATGAGTCATTGCATGGTTCCTCAAATTCAAAAGCACTCTGAAGGCACTAATGGAAAAAAGAAATGAGCTGTACCACAGTCTAAAAGACAATCTAGCAGTGAATTCTGAACTTGAAAAAGAAAGGGAAAACTTCAAATCTTCACTGTCAGGGTTTACATTGACTGTAAGTGACATTAGAAAAGCTGAGAAAGAGATCATTCGCTACAGCCAAACAGTCATGTTTCCAGAGGAAATCAAAGCCCTCAAGCAAAGGTAAAACTGTAAAACGCAGTAGCGCTCTCTACAGGTTGTCACCAGTTTGGCAAGTCAAAATCCTAAGAGTAGGTGGCAGACTAAGCAGACCATCTATGCCTGAAGAGTCCAAGCATTCTGCTATTTTAGCAAAGGACCATCATGTTTCACATCTGATCTTAAGATCAATTCATGCAGATGTTGGTCATAGCGGCCGAAATCACATGTTGTCAAAGTTACGAGAAAAATACTGGATTTCAAAAGCACAAACGGCCATCAGAAAAATCCTATCTTAATGCACAGTTTGTAAAAGCCAGCGCGGCACTACAGGCAAACAATTCATGGCTGACCTTGCCAGATAAACCCCCTTCACAAATTTAGGCATTGATTATTTTGGCCCATTTGAAACCAAAAGAGGAAGGACATTGATTAAAAGATATGAGGGAATCTTTACTTGCCTGACGTTAAGAGCTATTCAAACTGAGATTGCTAGCTATTTTGATACTGACTCATGCATTCATGCACTAAGGAGATTTGTTTGAGTGCTGCGTTCTATTCCACATTTAGACACGTACTTGCAAGCTTCCCTAAGCACTTCCCCTCGGGGGACTCCCTGCAGCCATTTTGAAGTGCGTTCCATTCGTGAAGTGGACGAGGGAAGTTTATATGGACAGACCCTCGCTCCCTCGATTTTGACTGAGGGAGCGAGTCTACTTCATATACATTTCAGGCAGCTCCATATACCACAATGCAACACAATTGTGACGTCACCGCAGATCTCGTCTAATTACCACCACCACCACAAACAACTCTATGATATATTAATTATATATTTTTTTTATTTAAAACAACCCAAACACACCTATATACATTTCGGATGCTGCATTAAACAAAAATAAATTAATAAATCAATCAACTCCATGGCTGATTCCAAGTGATCAAGGGCTTAGGACGTTCCAATTCAGCCTATTACAGTTTCCGCCAGTAGTGGGCACTCATGCAACATATGCAATGACTTACATCCAAGTGAACGAGATGGAGGGAAGTTAGCGAGTGAAGGGCATGACAATTTTGGACTGGAACGCTGCCCTAGAAGGGCTCAGGCTCAAACAATCAGGTCTGACAATGGGACAAATTTCATTGGGGCAGAAAGGGAGTTGCGAAAGGCCATACAAAGTTTGAATAATGGCAGGATTCAAACCACATTGCTTGCAAAAGGTGCACAGTGGATTTTCAATCCCCCCAACGGCATCCCATGGAGAAGTTTGGGAACAAAATACGGACTGTCAGAAAAATTCTGAACTCCATTGTAAAACAGCAGTCTCTTGATGAATAAAGTCTTCAAACGCTCTTATGTGAGGTGGAGGCAATAATCAATAGTCGTCCCATCACTAAGGTGACCAATGACCCAAACGACTTGGAGGCCTTCACTCCAAATCATTTGCTGCTGTTGAAAGTAAAGCCGCCCGTGTCTCCTGGGGTTTTAGACAAAGCAGACCTGTATTCCAGGGATAGGTGGCGCCAAGTTCAGTATATGGCTGACCTATTTTGGAAGCGCTGGATCAAAGAGTACTTACCAGACCTGCAAGAAAGACAAAAGTGGCAAAGCCTAATGAAAAATCTCAAGCCTGAGGACATTGTATTGGTTGCTGATGATTCCGCACCACAAAACTCTTGGATAATGGGACGTGTGCTACAAACATTCACAGACTACAAAGTCTTGTGCGGCAGGCCCAAGTGAAAACCAACACAAACACTCTTTTTCGGCCTGTTACTAAGCTTTGTTTACTTTTATAGGCAGACTAATAGTCTCTCATATGTAATCCTAATCGAAGGATCTGTAATGGGTTTATCGCCTAAATTCAGGTTAACTTGATTCAGTTGAGACTATTTGGTATCTTTAATTTAAGTAATTTGTTTGGCTCTTTAGTATAAATAGGTTGTTAATTGTTTTGTTGAACACAAAGATAATTAGGGGCTGGTGTGTAAGAGCCAATTTAATATTTAAATAATTTATATGTTAGTATTGTTTGCTTGGAGTGTTGATTTTGCAACAAACTGAAGGTATCATATTTGTATCTTTCTTTAAGAGGCAATTCTGATGTTTCCTGTTTATATATATATATATATATATCGATTAAAGCTCGATTAAAAATGGTAAGCTTGTAATAATGTTTTTAATTCCAGTAGCTCGATTAAAAATGGTAAGCTTGTAATAATGTTTTTAATTCCAGTGGTACTGGTGGATTTCCCATCTGTCCACATAAAGAAGAGCCTAGGCTAGTAGGCTATATCGGATCCAGAAAGGTTCAAACGACAATCACCAGTGACAACTGGAGATTCAACCGATTGTAAAATGCAAAAGACTTCAGAGTGGCTACAGAAAAAAAGAGACTGTCTGCAACCGGCCCATGTATATCGAAAGAGCTTTTGAAAGGTGGCGTGAACTGGGGTTCAAAACGAACGCAGAGACGGCTATTTTTTCTGCTGGACAGGTCAGACATTTCAATGGTTCAATTATGTAACAGTAGCGCACTTGTTCGCTTAATTCATACAGTTACGGAGTAGTGAACTACAGGTAGCCCTAATACACATTAAATGTAGTCACGCAATGCTGATGTTGTTAACATTAACCATTTGAGAACAACGTATAATTTGCACGGTTTGGCGTGATATGATAAGCGATCGTTAGATTTAATCAGCGTGATTTACTGCAATGCTTTTTCCCCTTAGTTGGTCAGAACAAAAGTGGATGTTACTTGTAATGATGACATTTTCCAGTGAAAATGCTTATGTTGGTCATACTTTCAAAAAGTATAATCTGTGATTCTGCGCGGCGACTGACAGCACATTCTCCTCAAAACATTGGATTCATCCCCGCTAACCCACGTAAAGTTGATAATTCCGCAAATAACTGCAATTACAGATTTTGAACAGAGATGGCGACAAAGAGGAAAAGCTGCGGACAGCAACTTTAAGAAAATAGTCAAATTCAAGCATTCACATGCCTAATTTTTCCCAGTTGATCGAATTATTTCAGGTCTACTCCATTTCTTCCACTCTAATCAAAACGTCATTGGGATTGAGCTCAATCAGATCATTTGAGGTGTTCACTTGATTTATAGTCCAGTGATGATGATGAAGAAGAAGATTACAATTGAAACGTGTTTATTAAAACACAGTACACTCAGGTAATCTACATAGATGCGAGACAGCGTACAAGCACAAACAATACTGGACAATGACCGTGAGAAACAGACTAAAGCTAAACTGAACATTATGGTGACAGCCAGAGGCGACAGTGGCAATGATCCCAAACTCCATCTGTGACAGAAATGGAGAAACCAGGCGCAGTCGGGGGATTCAGACTGCATCACAAGTTGGATTGTGGGTTGGTATTATTCCGAATATTTCATCCAATTCCTCCTGCTTGAAGATGGGGATACATCAACGCCAGCATATGGTGGGGAGAAGTTGAAGCTGGCCATAGGATCTGTGCAGAGTGCTTGTAAACATAACCTTTTCTGTAAATTTAGCATTTAAAATATAATTAATTAAATAGATTTAAATTATATCCATCCATCCATCCATCCATCCATCCAAACTGTCCATCCATCTATCCATCCTGTCCATCCATCTATCCATCCATCCATCCATCCTGTCCATCCATCCAAAATGTCTGTCCGTCCGTCAACCAGGGTGTCCCATCACTAACAGACTGCACGAGAAACATGTTTTGGGTGGGTGTTGGTGTTGTCAGCCATTATTTGAAAAGTTCCAGACAACATGAGCAGCAACATTCCCAAATCAATGTCATCACCACTCATGAAAGACAATATAAACAGGAAATGATAGTCAATCAATTTGTTTTGTGCTTATTACACAAAGCTATTGTGTGGCTTTCAGAAGACGTATAAAAGTGTTTACTGTGTCACTCAGGAGTTATCATTTGAATCAGTTTGTTAAGTCACTGACTGAGTTATCAAAACAATATTAAGTTACATTGTAATTCCATTACATGCATATTATAGTATATTACGGGATGTCTACACATTTTTACACATTAAATGCTGTTTCCATTACACTTCAGCGTTGTCTTGTCTTAATTATTATATCATTTAAATAAATAGCAGGGCCTGGTTGGTTTTAAAATAGGCCTACATTCATAATGTAATATTGAAGGTTCAGTGGAGTTCTATATAGGACTCTAGGGTTCTTGACTAGAACGATTTATGCCAGAAAGGTTATATATAAGGAGGAATGTCTTAAAGGATTGCATCTTCTGAGAGTGATTGTTTGTGAGGTCAACGTCATTGATCTTGAACAAGAAGCTATTTAGAGTTGACTGGGAATGCTATATGAGTGTGTTTCCACACGAGGGCAGCACAGTACACAAGAGTGTGGAGAATAACACACAACACAGATCAGGAACAGAGCTGTGTTTACGCTCAATAATCTCCATCTGGGCCACTTTCTCTTTTGGATACAACAGCCAGAGTTATGTTGCTATGAAATAAATTTATGCTGTGTGCTAGACAGTTTGAAAGAGCATCAATGGCTGTCCTGGGCCTCTTCAAACATTCTCTCTCACACGCACGCACGCACACACACACACACACACACACACACACACACACACACACACACACACACACACACACACACACACACACACACACACACACACACACACACACACACACACACACACACACACAAACGGATCCAAGTTAAGAGGAAGCCATGTTTTTTCCAGGGGAGGTGAGGGGGGATTTGGGGTCCGCAGGTCTGGTGACCACATGTCCCCTGTTGGCTTTGTGTTGGGTTATTATTGCTGGGTTGGGTTTCCCACTAAACTTCTATACAAGGTCTGAAAGAAGCCTTCTGAAAACATTGTGAGAGAGGTAGGTGAGGACAGGGGTCTGTCTGGAGACCCTTTTGACCCCTGTATACTACAATACGTATGACATTACCTTCTCTCATCACCACACACACACACACACACACACACACACACCCACACACACACACTCTCACATACACACAGATACACACACACACACACACACACACACACACACACACACACACACACACACACACACACACACACATACACAGATACACACACACACACACACACACACACACACACACATACACACAGATACACACACACACACACACACACACACACACACACACACACACACACACACACACACACACACACACACACACACACACACACACTCATCTGACAATGATCAACTTCCTCTTTTACCAATTGTAAGTGACAAGGTTTCATCATGGGAAAAAAACTAATGGTGCTCCTGGCGTTCAATAGTTTGTAAAATGTATAAAGAATGGCAATTAAATAATTGTTTTTGAAATTGTCATTTTAGTTTTTGCTACTTAATATTTTTGTGGAAATGTAAATTAATACATTTACTGTGAAGTCATGTCTATCATTGAGAGGTGAGCGACACAGGAAGTGATGCGTGTTGGTTAGTGTGTTTAAGTGTTGTGAGTCTGCACATCTCATGTGCTTGTCAGAAACATAAAACCACATCAACATTATTCATGCACTCTCATTCAGCACAGCTTATGCTTGCTTATGGACATGTAAGGAGTAAAAACAAAAAAAATCTGGAGGTCGAAGGTCACTCTACTGAGTAAAAGTGTGTGTGCAGTGAAATGGTCCTCAGCATGGGGTGTGCAGGGAATTTGTGGCCAAATGATAGAGTGACAATGTTGACAATTTACAAATGTATTATAGCCAAGGGCTTAAAGCAGAGGCCGGGAGCCTTTTCAGCTTTTGTAGGTAATTACTAGAAAAGGAAAGCTGGTGTGACTGGTGTGTTCACTGCACACTGAACAAGCCAAACACACAATATAGTAGTGTTTTACATTTTTCAAATCCGTGTGTCATTTGGTGTGTACAATACGGCTAATCATTTGATGGTTTGTGACACCAAAAACACAATTTTTAGAAGAGTTAACATAGTTTTGGAAGAAATGTTTGTTTTTGCAAGAGATTTGTGACAGTTTGCATGTTGTGTATGTTATGTGGTTTTGAGAAATGTAGCCATAGTTTCAAAAATGGTTTCTGAAACAGTTGAAACTGTTAAGTGTAGACAACAGTCTAGTTCCACTCTGCTATTTTTACTCCCACTTACAATGGAAAATGAAATAATGAAATTTACTCTTGCGCTGACTTTGATCCTCCCTCCCTCTCTCTTTCTCTTTTTCTCTTTCCATCTTGTCTGCATGTCCTATCCTTTATATTTTAAGGACCCAGATGCCTTGACTCTGCTATGCTGAAATTGGAAACGCAACGTCCAGAAAAATGTTTTTAAAAGTTGAACTTAAACTTGAGAGCTACGTCTTTAGAACCCGAGACTGCAAATGACGCGAGACGCAAACTCAGCGGTCAAACACATCTATCTAGCATGTGTTTACATTAAAAAACAATGCAAAAGTGGTGCAGTGGAATAGAAAAACGCGTTATGTTTGAAAAACCAATGGAATTAAAATCATTTTGATTTCAAGGCCACACTCTCTTGGACTTTACTCATCTTTTATATATTAAGCATGGACTTTATACTAGAACCATCCTGTATTTAGCCCATGCTAATTAAATAATTTATGAGTAAAGTGCCCTGCCCAATGCACCCAATGATTGGGGAATTTATATTCTTGGCTTTCTGATGGAACAACAAAGAAAGGGTCTCAAAAGATAAAAGACAGACATAACTGCACATAAACCAATGCATCTGCACTCATAGATACAGTCTGGAGGAGACGATTGTCCAAAAATCTTTCGAAAATCAAAAATTCCTTATACACACATTTTCAATAACAATAAAGTGATATAAATATTTAATGTGTTCAGCTTTATGTAAAGCCATGTGCTAAGTATTTCAATAAAATCTATTACATGTTAAAATGTAGTGCAATTTTTGTCTTCATTGCTATTTACATTTTTATATGTATCAATATATAGCCATACTTGGTTTATATTGCATTATATTTTTCCAGTATATCCCCATACATATTTGTTTTTTAAGGGTGACGGCTCATGGCTCACCTCACCTGCAACCTGGCAGCAATACACATTCCCTGATTATCAGAAATAATGCATTTGAGATTTCCTTACTTGGACATTTGGCATAATTCAGCCCAGCCGGAGTGTAACCTTGATCAGTGGCCGCTTTTCCACGGTCGGGCTAATGGCCTTGAACTTGTAGCAAACAAGCCCAAAACCACACTGCGTTTCCACCGTCGGGCCTGACGCTCTGCAGTGCTTCATTAAAACCCGCCCGTAACACACCTGGAAATTTGATCAGAAAATGAATCAGAAAGAAATCACTGGAAACAGCGAGATCGCAAAACGAACATGATAAAAGCGGCCGTTTGTTGCTATTTTTGTTTACTTAAATATTTAAAACCCAAGCATCAATGTTTAAAACAGCTTTACAATAATAAGTGATACATTGATCATAATAAATTAACTTGTGTCAAGATTGCACAATAGTCACAGATGATAAAGTGGTTTTCCATTATTTCACAAAAGAAAGAGGACATACTTATTCAGTCGCGTCTGTTTCTGTTTATTTGTAGTCACAGGACAGTATGTTTACATCACATTTGGAAAGAATGATAATTTATACAAATTTTCCACCAAAAATACGCACTTACGCACTCTCCAGTGACAGTCCCAATTCAGTTATATTTTCAGTCAAAGAAAACAGAGGAAACTCCCAAAACACCAGAGTTGCTTTATTTTATGACAACCTAAATATGGATATCAGACAGTCTGGTATAAAGAGACGTGACGTAAGACAGATCAAATTAATACATGATTGTGATAGCTTATATAATTTGTCTGATTTCTTCAAGCAGTCGTATTTATCATGGCAATAGTGCGCATAGTCTTTTGTATCTGATATAAATATTTCTGCCTTATACAGTGATCAGAATCCACAGTTATTTCAAACACTCACTGCTGTCTGAATGAGTTTTGAGCTAAAATTATGTTATAAGTCTTTAATGCTGATGATAGCTGGTATGTGAAATCATCCGGCGCTGCCGTGTGATTTGGACTACGGTATTAGGCGCACCAAAAAAACCTGGCCGTTGGGCCTGAGGGAGCCCTGACGAGGCCCGATCAAGCACCGGAAGTGACAGTCAAAACGCGCCTGGCCCTGGGAAGCACTAGCATGCATGTTTTGGCCCGAGTGTGGAAACACTGCTATTGTACTGCCAGGTTAGTTACACACATAGATCTCTGTGTCCACTGTGGTGGGGTGAGTGGAGTTTTAGATTATATAGTGATCAAAAGAAGCACTGAATCTCACTTTCTCCTGTCCTGGGAGTGAAATTTGGTAGCTCATCAGATGGCAGCCTTAAGCCAGCCTAAGCCTGGCTGACAGTCCAAATGGGCCGTTGCTCTGGCAATAAAAGATGTGGGCCGGGGCTTACATGAGGGGATGGGCTTCTCCAAATATTTTGATTGGACAGTTCTTTTAAGTCATACATAGCTGGCAAAGTTTAAAAACCAGTAGTCAACTCTTTGTCGTTTGTCAGGACACATCAGGTCCCATTTGTTTTACATTAGCAATTACCTCCAAACGTGTTTTGAGTGAGCGGATCGCAAAGCGTTTTGGACCCACTTGTATTTAGCACTTTTCATGTGATTAGATTACCCTGGATGGAGATGGAGGCAAACAGGGCCATAGAAACAACATCGTGAGACCTCCATGGGGTTAATCTGTTCCTGGTCTATAGTTGTTTAACAATGTTTTCACCTTCTTCTTCTCATGCACGTGTAGGTGCATTTCCCACGTCTATCAAATCTCTGTGGAATTCTAATCTCTCCGAACTCCAAAGGAGCCACACTTGAGCTGTGACCTCATTTGGATTGCCAACAATTATCCCATTAGTGTGAAGAGGTGTACCTATACATCTAAGGCAGTACTGGGTGCAGGAGGTGGGCTGCAAAGATCAATGGTCTCTTCTTGGTTGACAGCACCCAGACAAAACCCTCTCTCACACAGGCCAGCCCTCCTACACCTGGAAAGAGGAATCACTGCAAAAGGAATCACAGGGAAGCGGCCAACACTTCAAAGCAGAGCCGACCACCTGCGCCAAGAGCACTCCCAACCGATGCGCTGTGCAAAGAGAGAGACGCATACCAAAAGAATCACTGTGCAATGTCAAAGAGAAGCAAAATATTAACCTCTTATCACATGACAAATCTTATCTCAACAAACACTGCAGTAGGTCTTAAAGTAAAACACCTTAACATCTACACACAGAGACGATCACTCAAAGGCACCTCAAAGATCGCCAATTGCTGCGCCTGGGAACCTTGCTGTTTGAAGCCAGCTGTCACAACCTGACAGGCTGTTGTTTTAGGGGCCTTTGGTATGGCCAAGGGGCTGAGGGGAGAAAAAAGCTCCAGGAATTTGTGCAAGTCAGGACCTAACAGTAAATCCTTCGTCCACTTCCTGTCCCTTGCTGCAGATGGAGGGGAAAGCGGGAAAAGCAGGATCACCAGGGGAGGGACCAGGGAACGGCCCATCCTGCACGCAGTATACTACAGCATGTGGGTACTCTAGACGTCATCAGACATTTCTGGAGAAGCCTTCACTTTAACACAACACATTTCTCAAACCCCTACAAATACTAACCTTGGTAACTACAGTTCCCACCAAAATACCATTAAAGTTAACAAAAATTTGGTAAAATGGCATGTTTTGACTTGGACTTGTAAGCAATTACCAAGCAGGGGTGTGTTTCCCGTACAACGATGTAACTCAGCAGATGAATGAATGTTTTATTAATGTTAATGGAAGAATGTTTGCCCATAACAAGAGAATTTTGGCAGGGGTGCGTTTCCCGTACAATGATGTAACTCGCTGCTTCACTACCGTAGTACGATGCATTGTTGAAGAAATCAACTAGCTAGTCCCGAAACCATATTGTTGCAAATTGGTCGTTCAACCACGTTGGTTAATGATGTCACACAGGTGTTGGAGTAATAACTAGTTTTAATGCATTGCTTGAAATTGAATTAATGCAAGATGTTTTGCAATAACCATAAAAATTGGATGAAGTTGTGGATTCCATGGTACACTAATAAGTACACCATAACAAGATGCAATGAGCTCTGAATGTGATGTAGAAAATTAAAGCACATTTAACATGCCCGCTAGATAACTGGAAGCAGAAGTGAACATTGAGTGCATGGTGTTCCCAGGACAGACTCTGACTCCGCTCTGCTGTTCAAAACACATTAACACTGACAGCTGCTTTGTGTGAGCAGACGCAGAGAGGAAACAAAGATATAAACACATAGACCCATGCCCTGTACTGCAGAGGAGAATCTAAACACAACAGAGCCATCCCCACCCCAACCCACAAGAATACACAGCCACACACCAACTCACATATACAAACATGTAATCTAATAAGACATTATAGCCAAAAAAAAAATATCACAGTTTTTCTAAACGCTTGGAAGGCTTACCAGCATGAGACTAAATTGAGAAATATATCAGACTATATTTGATGGAATCGTAATGATACAATTAGGACACCTTTAGAAAACGAACCCAAGCCTTATGCAAACACAAACTGAAACGTTCTGCCCGGTTTTGTGTTGTGCTCTACAGCATTGGCACTAGTCTGTGGCTTTTCGGCCGAGTAAGCAAGTTGAATTGCCATCTGAGCTGTTGATGAGAGAGATCAATCTGAATGTCAGTTCAGCTTAGCGAACCATTGCATAAGAAAAGCAAAAGTGACAAAAGCAAGCAAACGTCGAAGAAGAGGGCAAACACAGAAGGCTCTTCTAATTTTACATATTCATCTAATCTGAGCATTCCAACATGCACATATTTTTATAATGACATGGCCATCTGGAATGAAGAAATTAAAGACGTATTGATCAACATATTGGAAATGGCAAGTACTGCTTTCTTCATGGTTTGTATATCCACACTCCTAGTCCGTTTCCGTTTTTGAATGATAAATGTGTCTTCTGCCACCTGCTGGTATAGACAGTGGCCGTTGACTGTAGTCTTTGCAGTGTTTTCAAGAAACGTCCTGATTTTGGCCAACATATTTTGTTGATCCTGGAACAACATTCCTCTGAAGAAATTTGACAATAACACTGATGTAGAAGCACCTAGCCCTGTTTGTAAGCCTAAACTTGTCCCTCAAATCTGATTGGTTGATTGTAATGTTTTTTCAGGATCAACAAAGATGATGACTCGAGAACATGTTGCACTTGTTTCGAGTGCACCTTTTAGGTGTCAGCTTTTGTTGGCGCTAGTTCTTTGATGCCAGCTTGATGTGCCACAGATTTTACATTGCTGTAGCAGTAACACTTCAGAAATCAAAGGGGCTATAGAGTTTCCTTCAAATGTCTGTGCTATTAAACTGGGCATGTTATTATTGAGCAAGAGATTTGCATGACAACAGTTTTATTTTGCTCAGCAATATTCTCCACAAACTTTAGCTTTGCCGTGACAAAATAGAAAACTGATCATCCGAGCTTCGTGTGCATAGCCAGATATAGCCATTTGTAGGTTGATTCCACTGAAATGTGTAAAGGGATGGTCACATTTGACTTTTCACTCTATTGACTTCTATTCATACACATGTGAATTCTGGAGACAGGAAAAACTCTTGAAAAGATTTTTTTTTTTTAATTTGTCCACTGCATACATAAGATCAAATTTGATGAACCCTAAACCGTGACATCATAGTAAGCTTGTTTTAGGCATGTGTGACCGTGACAACACTGTTCTGTCCAAATATTTGTCTTTATGAGTTTCACGACCAGGAGGATGACGTTGGCTCAACCATCTCTTTGCCGACCAATGGCAAATGGGAGGAGTGTTCAGGAACCTATTTGGTGTTTGCACATAAATTAAGCACTTAAGCTTTAAATTCATTTTGAATCAAATCAATAATTACATTTTTTACATTAATACCAAACATATTTCTTTAAATAACTTTAAACCTGAATGTCTGTCATTACTTTGAGACTCTTTGCAAGAAAGACAGACAGAGTGAAGGAAGTCGTGTGGTAGTATCATTGGTAACACTTTATTTTGATAGTCCACTTTAGACATTCTACTAACTATAAGTAACTTTGCAAGAACATATCAACTAACTGTCATTAGAGTATTAATAGACTGTATGCTTAATATCTGCTAATACTTTATTTTGATGGTCCCCAACAGATATTCTACTGACTATAAGTAACTTGGCAACTACAAGTCAACTTATTCTACCAACCCGAACCCCAACACCTAACCATAACCTAACAGTCTACTACAATATTGTAATACTCTAATGAGAGTTAGTTGACATGTAGTTGCAAAGTTACTTATAGTTAGTAGAATGTCTAAAGTGGACTATCAAAATAAAGTGGAACTGTATAATTTATAATATTTCTACTTGCCAACAAATCTCAAGTATTTAGAGCGCCAGACGCAGCTGGATTATGTGCCGGGCCTCCACACGCTTCTCTGGCCTTTGACCAGGCCCCGGAGATCCGACCGGGCCCCGAGTGTACTCTCCTATGGCTTCCACCCACAGCGCCTGACAAATATATTTAGCTGAATTTGTGTCTAATCCACACTTCCATGTAGAGATCCCATTACGGCTTGACTTGAGTGGCCCAGCTGTTCAAACACAGTGATTAATTAAAGGAATTCTGTTTGTAAAACAATCCAACCCCCCCCCCCCCATCTCATGAGAGCCCATCTGGAAGTATTGCTGCAACTCCAGCAGTGTCCGATTGGCTGGTCTCCTCGCATTAAAGCAGACGGTCCCCGAGGTGTCCCGCATTAGCAAGACAAACACTTCAGAGCTGAGTGGGGGAAGGGGTTGCGTGGATGGTTTGGACAGTTTTAGTGATCTGGACTGGGGCAGGTGAGCTCTCATGTTGCAGATTATGAGCCCAGGTCACTCTCGTGAGCAGTGCAGGTGTGCGCTATTCATCACACTGGGAGTTATGCTTAAAATCCCATTAGGCCTCAATGCGTGCTGACCTGCTTTTATAATAGCCTGCGGCATGGCTTATCTGAGTGCCCCAGTGTACTCCGCATCCTGAAAATATTAAAAGGCCAACAGGCTGCCGCACTAAGAGCCGGAGATGGGGCTAATAATGTGGACAATTAAACTTGCTGTGTGCCTTCTTAAGTATGCACTTGATTGTGAAGTACTCCTCTGCTTCACCTACTAAAGATATTAAAGTTATTTCTAGTATCCCACTTTAATATGCAGTCAATTTTAAGTAAGCTATTGGTTGATTGACTTGCTAAAAAGTGTAAAGGCTGTGGTGATTTCCCTCTGCCTCAGCCTGTTGGGAAAACATTTGCTATTTTTTAAATTTTGTTTGGCGCCACTATTGGCGCAAGGAATTACAAATGAGAGGCTCATGTATCTATAAACCCTAAAGCACACATCCCTGCTGAAAAATCCAGCATAAACCAGCATGGATTCCATGTTAGTCCAGGTTGGTTTATGCTGGTATAGTGCTGGTCTAGCTGGTGGACAAACATATCCATGCTGTTCTCAAGCAAACTGTAGCTGGTGAAGCTGGTTCCCCAGCATGGTCTTGCGGGGTTGAGGGTGAGTAGGCCAGCTGTCTGTGTGCAAGCAGTGTTTTGAGGAAAAGCATTGTTTTTGCTTGCATATTTCTATATTTAACACATTAATGATGTAAAGGAAAAACAATATAAGGTAATTTTTTGCATTATTTGATTATAACTTTGTACAGTAGTCATTTTAAGTAGATCCAAACCTTTCATTAATGTTATACATTCATTTTGAACAATACCCGTGTTCTTGTCTTAGGACAACTTTGATTCTACCTTTTTTGGTCCACTTCAAATGTTGACTACTGTAATTGATTTTGCTCCCTTTGTTGTCTTTGCTGAAAATTTTAATTATTTCTATCATGACAACTCTCGTAAGATTTTTAGCAGGGTAATTAATATGATAATGTTAATATATTTGGTCTATTTGCTTATGCTGCTGCTGAATTGCTGCTGCTGTTGATTATTGCTGTTGTTGTAGATTACAAGTACAAGAAACTTTACTCCGATACACTGCTGAGAGCATGTAAGACATACTTCTGCTGCACAAATACCATATATCAATTACCCATAGTAGATCTATACAGGTGGAGCAGGGGAAGGTGAAGGGGTCTAGACTAACTGCTTTAGTGAATAGTGTTGAGCAGCAAGCTCATTGGCTGCAGATGCGTTAATCAATGTCACTGGTAAAATGTTTCAAAGAATCAAAGGAATTGCCTTCTGTTTCAAAGGACCTGTACAGTCAGTTAAAATCAGTTAAAAAGAGCTTGTGTACATTGCAAAACAAAAACAATAAGAGATATGAAAACCAAGTCAAATGCCTAATAAAAGCATAATCATAAGCAGTTTGTTCAATTACGAGTTATAAGAAGAGCTCTTTCGATGTGACAGTATATAACAACGATCGGATTGAAAGGGGTGGTTTATTCCTTTTGTAATCCGATCGAGGGAACATGTAAACACTTGAACGGATTGAAAACCAAAACTAAACGGACTGCGCATGTGCAATGACGTTGAAATAGCGCAATGACGTATGATGCACAAATGTAAACACCGTGTTCGGATTCATCAATCGGATTGATTTCATTCTGATTTAACCATGTAAACGTAGCTACTGTATCCGCGCCACCGATCGCAGCAGCAATAATCACTTTTATCACTTGATTTCAAAAACAACACATTACAGTGCTAGATCGCCTCTTATTTAACAAATGAATGAAATGAATGCTCTGCTAGCTGGAGATGTTTTATTTATATTTATTGTTACATCCAGTACATGTTTTGTTATGTTAAACATGTAAGTGATGTTACATTGGTACATCATCCACAACAGGCGAGATGTTTTAAAAAGTGGTGGGGACAATATCAACCCTGGCAAAAAGTGGTGGGGACATGTCCCACCCGTCCCACCTGCAAATTACGCCTATGTATAATATATATATACACAAAAGAGAGATGTCATGAGTTAGAGTGCAAATCTGTGAGCACCATGTTGGCAACACAAGGTATCAGCTTTAATGTTCTTTTAACTAGGTCTAGATGAAATCTTGTAAAAGATATAGACCGACCAGGGTGTCATGTGCAAAGTCATTTTGGAGAGCAAATATACTTCAGATTTCTGTGGTTAGTGTTCATATCTCTTAGCTCTCACATATGATTGAGTCTGCAGCTGGCCGAATGAGACCTCAGAACATGTGTTACGTGTTCCTGCATGGAGGAGTATTTCAATATATCATTTTATAATTGATTACAAACTCACTGAGAAAAACTGAATCGATGAATGATTGGAACAGGGTTATTATAGTTAACTAAAACAAAAGCCATTAACATTCTTTACTTGAAATTAAATAAACAAATTAAATGGTAAAACTAAATCTGAAAATAAAATGAATACAAATGACAATCATTTTTTTTTCACATTTAAAAAATGCCTCAGGTTATGTATGTAACCTGGTTCCTTGAGAGGGGACGAGACGCTGCATCATGATGTTGGCGCTATGGGAAAGCCGGTGTGTGAAGCACGTGTGGATCTGTGCCAATCCTTATTGGCCAACAGCGTGACCAAATTATAGATGCCTGAAAGCATGTGACCAAAAGTATGACACCAAATTCTAATTGTCTGAAGGAAGACATTTTCAGGCATTTCAATGCATTCCCTCATTCCCAAGGTAAGCACCCAGGGACTGCTTCACAAAATAAGGGTATAACCCTTTTTTTCTCAGGGGGTTTCACAATGGGTGGAACCCCCTGCTCTTTCAACTGAAATAGCCTCATGTGCAGGAGCAAAAAAGGTCTTTAGTACTGGTGGACAGAAATTTCTTAAGCTTGAACTCCTTCAGAGTGGTTAAAATAGAAACAACTCGAGCAGGAGACAACCGTGCCTACATGGAGGTCGAATCCCACACACCCCTAAAAAGGTTGTCCTCTGAATTTATTTTCAGTCTCAACCCCAATCTTCTTAAATCGACGATATAATTAAGTACATGGATGCCCTGGAGTTGCAGAGGAGCCAGAGCAGTATCCATGAACTTCATGAATATGCAGGGTGATAAGGCTTGGCTGAAAGGAAGACGCCACACTTTGCCAGAACCAAAACATGGGCTGACCAAAATGGAGAAACAAGCAATAAGCAAACTTATGGGGGCAATCGGGGGAAAAGCGTACAGTCATAGCATCGGCCACGCCTGTACAATAGCATCCAGCCCTAACAGAGCTGGAGGTATAGGGGACAGTGGGTCGATTCCTTGGAGGCGAACAGGTCTATTTCCACTTTGCCAAACCTCTGCCAAATTTGCACCACTACTTCCGATAGGAATCTCCATTCCCCGGGCCTTAGCCCCTGCTTTGACAGGATGACGGCTCCTACATTTGTGTACCCTGAAATGTAGACTGCTTTCAGAAAAAGCAGTTTAGGACCCATCCAGAATCAATCCCCAACTAGTAAGGGAGGCATTTGTCATTACTTACTGTAGTTACTTGTAACATGCCCCCAATATGTGTCCCAAGGTGAGAAACCGGTGACTGTTTCAACAAGCAAGCCGGGCCCTAGCTCCTCCTGGAGTTGAAGGGAGGGGTAAAAGGATAGTGTGGCAACCCGTGCTTCCACCTTCAAGATCACCTTCCCTTAAGAGAGTCGGGCTTCTACGTCTACTATTTTCTCATTCTCAAGAAGTCCAATTCTAGTTTAGAGGGCTTTGAATTGTACTCTGAAGACTTACAGGTTCAAGATGCTAACACTCAAAGCTATCATGTCTCATATTCAATCCGAGGATTGGATTGTCACGATAGATCTAAGGGAACATTTTATTTTAATGTTGAGATTGTGCAACAATACAGAATAATACAGGTTCTGTATTAGGTAAATAATTATCTGTTAATCTGTAAATAAGGGTTGTACACTTACTAGAGGAAGCCTCCGGCTCAAGAGGTAGTGAACAAAAGCTGTGTTTGGGTTGCCTCGAGACCTTAATAGCTCAGTATGGAGGTCAAGGAAGAATGGCAGGTTTCTACTGGGCCGCAATAGTGAGGAAGCGTTCATCAAGCTTATTTCTCCTAACATTTTTTTTCTCCTCTGGCCATTCTAAATTTAGCTTGTCTACGGAACGTGACACCACCTCAAAGAATTCTTAAAATGCACAGGACTGTGCTGTCTACTCGAGACATCTGGGTCGCCACCCAGCTTCTCAGAACCAAACCGAAAGTAGGTCCTCGTTTGGTTCGGAAGAAATCACTAAGCGGGCTTCCAGATCCAAATCGCAGTCCTTGAATTCTGGCGATCGAACAAGAGAAAGTGCAGAGCCCTTCTCAAACTCATTTAACCAGATCCTTCTGTGATCCTAATAATTTAAGCCTCCACACCGCCTCGGCAGATGTAGGAGCCGAACCACGGGAATCCCACACCTGTCCCCCATGGCTCACAAAGTGAGCCAGACGTTAGCAGAGCTACCTCAAAGTGAGCTCCTCACAGAGCCTGTTAAGCATGGTTTGCTCTTAAGCAGATGACACAACGATTGTGTTTGTCATCCCTGGTAATTAGAGCTTGACATTAACTTTTTTGCTCACCAGCCACTGTGGCTAGTAGTTTTCTAAAGTTACTAGCCACTCATAATTTTCATTGGCCAAATTTTTGACAGATACCATAGGGAAAAACTGCCATATATATTTTTTTAATATCATCTCAAATTTGGCAGCTGGTACATTAGGCTGCTCTCACTTTAAGACCTGATGGACGGACCCATTATACTGTTTTATATAGCCAATATACTTCTTTATGTGTGTGCACTTTGGGTGTGAGCACAAAATTTGCGGTAATGAGTAAAATTATGCTCAATTATGCGCAATCCCTCGCGAAAATCAAGCATTGTGGCTGTAACACCAAAAATATTCATCAGGAGCAAATGAAACGAGTGAGTAAAGGGATGCGAGTGTCAAGGAACGTGCAAGGCAAAAAGGTGTGAGGACTTTAGTGCAGGAGAAATGATATTTATTTACAAACTAAACAAACACAAAACAAAACCCACGAGGGGGAAAACACAATAAATAAAGATAAAACAATAACAGAACCTGAATGTGCTGGGTATTCACAGGGAACTGGAGACATAAGACAACGTACCGACCAAGACTGCACAAAAGAGGAGACTTAAGAAGGGAAACTAATCAGGAGGGAAAAGGTGGATTAACTCAAACAATAATCAGATAACAAGGGGGAGGGATCAGACAATGACAAGAGCACATGGCCCAAAATAACAAAACACCCATGTGCATCACAAGACAGGACAGACATGTGACATTACCCCCTCCCTACGGAGCGGCTACCAGACGCTCCATAAGACCAGGGCGGGACAGGAAGGAAACACCAGGGCGGGACGGGAGGGAAACACCAGGGCGGGACGGGAGGGACAGACGGAGAGATGAGAGAAAGAACGCACAGCTGGTATTGTGTTATCTGCGGAAGAGTTTCAGATATTTCAGAATCGATATGAGTTGAAAAAGCTATATTTTTGACTACACTCGATTGCACAGTTTATTATTATAGATACCTTTTTAAAAGGCTACAATTGTAAAATGTATTTTATAAAATTCAACCCAACAAAGTGGCTAGTAAGAGTGACTGTGTTACATGCCACCGCTGATATCCACCCACATTTGGCGGGTGTTAATGTCAAGCCCTGCTAGTCAAATAGCTAGGGCATGGCAGAACACACTGCTTATATTTTTTATGCCATTTCTTTCACATAAAACAGTAGACAAATTTTTATTTTGAACTTCTAACTCAGAGACAAGACTTCCACACACATGAAAACAAACAGCTTTCTGAAGAAAAATAAGCTGTTGACTATTTATCCATCTATGGTCTTGGTGACACGCTTGTGCTACGGCAGCTGACCACGCTATTGGCCAATAAGTGTTCCTATAACGTCAACGTCATGACACAGTATTGAGATCCACTCAAAGTGAATGGTAACATTTTACTTTATGCCTTATGGTGTGTTCACACCGAACGCGAACAGAGCGTCAAATACGCATCTTTCGCGTCTAGTTAGACGCTTGAACATTCGCTCGAGTTCAAATTTTTCAACTTGCGCGGAAGACATTCGCGGCAAACGCGTTGCCCAATTCGCGTAATTCGTAACGCCCGGTGCGAATGATGCGTCTATTCGCGTCTTTGCATTGACTTTGTATGTAATCCACTCGCGCAAATAATTAAATTCGCGTTCGGAGTGAACACACCATTAGGCTTTATATACTGTATTTAGTGCATTATAAAAGTATTTTTTTATGCATTAATTATGCTTTGTAATGTATCTTATGATGTATTGTATGATCTCATGAATAATTGTAACCACAGTTATAATACATTATAATACTTATCTATTCCTTGACCACACCTATTAGATAGTCTAATGCGTTAAAACACAACACTCAACCAATTTCAGATGGAACAAGGAATCAGCAAATATTATAATGCATTTTAACTTTGTTTACAATTATTTTTGAAACGATTATAATATACATTATGACTACCTTTATAACGCATTATACAAATACAGTACATAAAGTGTTACCAAAATAAAAACAACACAACTAAATGACTAAAACTTTAATAAAAATGAAAATGGAAAATATAAAAATATAAACTAATTAAATATAAATATGATTTAATAAATCTTTAATAATATTTCAATGATACAAATAAAAACACTTTTTGTAAGGTAGTTTGTACTGAGACTGCTGTTCTCCACATATTGCAATTACTATGGTCAAAACAGAAGATAAGCCTCACACCGCAGGAATCCGTCATGCCTTTGTTCGCACTTCACAGAGAAACGTGTCGTACTGGAGCTGGGAAATATGATGCCCATGTTCATCTTGTATCTGCACAGATATCAAAGAGCCAACACCATCTTAGCTTCAGACACTGTTTTCCTGCGTGTGCTATGTGGGCATTTGGTCTTTTCAACACTAAACTTTGATAAGATGTGAAATAATATGCGATGGATGATGATAAGAACTTGAGGAACTTCTTATCAGAAGCATGAGGGCCTCTCCGTCCTGGCCCGTATGCCACATTACAAACCTGGAAGGGGGTTTAAGAGGGGCTATGGCTGCTTGTTTCATGTTGTGCAAGGATTCCTGTCTTTGTAGTTTTGTATGAAAGCAGTCCAGAGACTGTTTTGGACACAAGTTGTAATTTCTGCTCATTTTGAGCTTCATCCTGGTGTGTGTGTGTGTGTGTGTGTGTGTGTGTCGTACAATGACAGTGGATAAATATTCCAGGCCTCTGTCCTTGGGTGCACCTTTTATTTTTGGATGTAAGCTCTTCCTAAAATAAGCTAGTTTGAGCCCAGATTTTAAAGGTGGCCAAGGGAGAGCAGATCTTCTGATAAACTGCCAGACAGCAGATCAGTCTGTACGTAAAAACAGGTTCCGTACAGGTGAACTTCAGAGCGTTTTCTCCAAAAGAAAAAACTATGATCAAGAATTCAGCAAAATACTATTCTCTTACGAGAGGTTCTCTCGTATTGCGTAAGTTAGCTTACGCTATGGGAAAGATTCATCTTTCTGAGATATTGAAGCCAAAAATGATCCTTAATTTTGTATTTATTGTCAACGCAGTGCAGCAGCTAGCAGACCTAGAGCAGGCTGTCTAGCGTGCTCATTGGCTGCCCTGCGGCAACTGCAGCAGCCTACCACTGAGCCTGACGTGACGTCACGTCCAATGAAGGGCGCTCGTGCCCTCATCGCGTCTCAGCCCGCCAGAATGGGCGTGGCCTAGCGTATATAAGCTGGGCTCGGAGGCTACTTCCCTGATTTTCATCTCTTCAGCGAAGCTCTTCGCATCCGTGCGAGCTATGCTATCTGGCGACATATCCTTTTGAGCTCTATACTGTGTGTGTGTGTGTGTGTGTTCGCCGCTGCGACATCTCCCCCTTTTCTAAAAGAGCACGAGACGTTTTTCTAAAAATGTCTCGCATTTTCTGTGGCTCGTGCCGAGCCCCGCCCAGCGCCGAAGACCGACCGCCATGTATCTGCGCTCTCTGCCTGGGCCAGGAACCTCCGATGTCGAACCTGCGGGCTTGACTCGAGGTTTTAACACTCCGCCCCTTGTAGGACCGCGCAAGAAGAAGCGGCGTTCTCAAAGGCCTCCGGAGCCTGTGGCCACTGCGAAACGCTCGCCGGAGTCCCTCCTCGAGCTTCGTTTTCGCCTTCTCCGCCCCTCCTCACCGACGCGCAGCCGCCGTCACTCCAGTTGACGAGGTGGAAGGAATCGACACAGGGGACTGCTGTTACATTCTGGCATCGTGGAATGCACCATTCTCCGCGAGGCTCCACTCTTACGTCTCCGCGTCGCTCTCCCAAGTGGACGGCGCCGCCGAGAAGGGATACAACTCTATCCCCCCCGTGGAGGAAGTGGTTACTAGTGCACCTTCGTCCGCCCTCCGCGAGATGGCGCTCAAAGTCTGCTCTTTCGTCAGAAGCAAGAGGGAAATGACGGCTGAGTACCGCCGCGGCTGGACCACCGTCAAAATTCCTCTCCCTGTCAGTCCCCTTCGAACAGGCTACTGAAGTGGTACATTCAGCAGCCAATGAGCCGGTAATACGACCCGCTCGCCTGCACACAAACACCGTCTTTACGGCAACCCAGAGAAATCTCAAAAGAGTATAATGTCTGGTTATCTGGCTCATGCCGATGGTGTTTTATGTGTAGATAAAGTGCCCACATCTCAGTGTTCACCCCTACCCGCACAACACTTCCCGTGTCACTCACAGAGCCCACTCTCGTAAAGCCGACAAGTGCCGCTCGAGTGTTAAATGTAGGACATGTGCCCAGGAGTCCGTGCTCACGCCTACTCTGTGCCCGCTCTGTCACACGGCCAAATCAGCCTCTTCGATCAGGCTACGAATGTAAGTCCCGTGCCCGCTCACGAGCGCTCACGCTTACTAAAAACACTTTGCCCAAAGCGCTGCTCGCTCATCACGAGGTGACTGCAAAACACTCCTCATTCACATAGCAATCGGGACGTCATATGAATGTAAGTCCCGTGCCCGCTCACGAGCGCTCACGCTTACTAATAAACGCTTCGCCCAAGGCGCTCGCTCATCACAAAGTGATCACAAAACGCTCCCCATTCATAGCAATCGGGTCGTCCTATGTGAAACAGCCTGCCACCGCTTTCAGCGAGCCGCTGTATTCAAGCATCGAGGGCGCGCGCCCGCTCTATTACACAGCCAAGTCAGCCTCATATCAGTCAGGCTATGAACGTAAGTCTCGTGCCTGCTCACAAACGCTCAGGCTTACTGACATGCACTTTGTCCACAGCGCTGCTCACGCATCACAATGTGCAGCCTCATATCGGTCAGGTTATGAACGTAAGTCTCGTGTCCGCTCACAAGCGCTAACGCTTACTAACATGCACTCCGCCCACGGCGTCGCTAGCATATCACATAGTGCAGCCTCATATCAGTCAGGATATGAACGTAAGTCTCGTGCCCGCTCGCAAGCACTCACGCTTACTGACATGCACTTCGCCCACGGCGCCAATCACGCGTCACAAGGTACAGCCTCATATTGGTCAGGTTATGAATATAAGTCCCGTGCCCGCTCACGAGCGCGCACGCTTACTAACATACACGCCGCCCATGGCGCTGCTCGCGCATCACAAAGTGATCACAAAACGCTCCCTATTCATAGAAATCGGGGCGTCATATATGCAACAGCCTGCCACCGCTGTCAGCGAGCCGCCTTATTCAAGCACAGAGAGTGCGCGCACCGCGCCCATTCCTCCGGTTCAGTTTCTCGAGCCCGCGCAGTGCGGCGATCAAAACCCGGAGACCATTCTGCCCTTAGTTGCACATATAAAAGCATGGGAAGCTATTCCAGGGGTATCAGAATGGGTGCTAAGCACAATAAAGCAGGTCTATGCATTACAGTTCGCTCGCCGTCTCCCACGCTTGAATGCGGAGCGAGCATATCTACTCAGCTCAGAAATAGCAAAGCTGCTGTGAAAAGGGGCCATTGAACCGGTACCGCCTTCTCTGAGCGAGTCAGACTTTACAGCCGTTATTTTCTCATCCAAGAAGGACAGGGCTCTCAGACCTATTTTGGATCTGAGGCATTTGAACAAAGCTCTCATGAAAAGAACGTTCAAAATGCTTACAACCAGGAAAATCCCCGCGCACATTCGCCCGTGGGACTGGTTTATCTCTCTCGATCTCAAAGATGCCTATTTTCAGATTCAGATAATACCCCGTCACAGGCCATTCTTGAGATTCGCCTTTGACGATCAGGTATATTAATACACCGTCCTGCCTTTCGGCCTGTCCTTAGCACCCCGTACATTCACGAAGTGCATGGACGCTGCTCTCGCCCCCTTGAGAAATCAGGGCTTGCGAATTGTGAATTATCTGGACGATTGGCTGATTATGGCACATTCAGAGATGGAACTTTATCTCACAGGACAGTGCTCCTCAGTCATCTAGAAAGCCTGGGTCTCACGGTCAACTGGACCAAGAGCTCATTACTGCCCAGCCTGTCAATTTCCTTTCTAGGAATAGAACTGGATTCTGTGGCCATGACGGCTCGCTTGTCAACACAGCGCGCGAGCCATGTTCGACGCCTGGCCACATCTTTCCAGAAGGGCAGCATCTCTCCTCTGAAAACATTTTAGAGGATGCTGGGCTATATGGCTTCAGCCGCTGCAGTGCTTCAGCTAGGTTTAGTGTGCATGCGCCCACTCCAATGCTGGCTGAATGCGTGAGCGTCTCGCCGAGCCTGGGCCTCCGGCTGCGAGCGAATCAGAGTGACTCAGAGCTGCGTTACGGCTCTGCAGCCCTAGTTAGCGGCCGACTGGTATCAGCGTGGAGTAATAATGGGAGCTGTCTCGTATCGAAAGGTCATTTCGACAGATGCATCCAACTTGGGTTGGGGCGCGCTCTTCGAGGGCAGACCGGCCTCTGGCCTGTGGTCAGACCAAGAGGAGCTTTTTCATATCAACTGTCTGGAAATTATGGCGGTCGAGTACTCCCTGAAGCGCTTCCTCCCTTTCATACAGGACCACCATGTTCTAGTCCGCTCGGACCGCATGTTTGTGGTTTCATATGTGAACCGTCAGGGCGGTGTCAGATCCAGGAACCTCTGCGATCTTCTAGCAGAACGCCTCCTTGTTTGGTCACAGCACCATCTGCGCTCGCTGAGAGCAGCGCATGTGCCAGGCCACTTGAACGACGGCCCACACAAACTATCCAGGGACAACGTTCCCCCGGGAGAATGGTTCCTGCACCCCCAAACAGTCCAGTTGCCATGGCGCCTTTTCGGCAAAGCGGTAGTCGACCTCTTTGCGTCGGAAGACAACGCTCACTGCCCAAAGTTCTTTTCAAAGAGCGAGGACGCGCTGGCCCAATCATGGCCTAGCCGCCCGCTATACGCTTTCCCTCCGGTCTCATTATTGCCACAGGTGATCAATAGAATCAGGGAAATGCGCCATTCGGTGCTCCTCATAGCCCCGCGATGGGAGAACCAAACGTGGTTCCCGGACTTGACGCGGCTGTCACAGACAGCCCCGTGGCCGATTCCGGTGAGGACAGATCTCCTCTCTCAAGCTCGCGGCTCGATTTGGCATCCCCATCCAGAGCGCTGGTCTCTGCACGCATGGGTGATCAACAGATACCCGTTGTCCTGCCAGAAAGTGTGATAACCACGATCACGCAGTCTAGAGCTCCATCTACTAGAAAGCTCTACGTGTCTAAATGGTCTGTGTTCTCCAAATGGTGCACCGACAAAAGTCTGGACCCACGTACACGTGGGGTATCGCGATTGCTTAGCTTCCTTCAAGAGCTGTTGGAAAAAGGGAGGCCCCCTTCCACGCTTAAAGTCTATATGGCAGCCGTCGCAGCGTTCGCAGAAACGACGTGGTCACTAGGAAGGAACGAGCTCGTCATCCGCTTTCTTAGAGGATCTAGGAGGATGAACCCCCCGCGCCCCCTGTCGGTTCCTGTGTGGGAACTTTCGTTGGTCTTAGAGGCCCTGAAAGCATATCCCTTTGAACCGTTAAGTTCCGTGGATCTAAAGTATCTATCACTAAAAAACATTTTTCTGATTGCCTTGTCATCAGTCAAGCGTGTGGGAGACTTGCATGCGCTGTCTGTCAGCGCTGCGTGTCTTGAGTTTGGATCAAATGACTCTAAGGTCATCCTCAAACCTAGACATGGTTATGCCCCAAAAGTGATTGACACTCCTTTCAGAGCGCAGGTTATTTCCCTATCGGCTCTGCCAGCATCCGATAGCGAGAGTGAATCTCCTCTGCCTGGTCAGGGCGCTGAGGGTTTGTTCAGACGCTCGGAGCAGCTCTTTGTTTCGTTTGGTGAGCGCACTAAAGGTCTCGCCGCCTCGAAACAAAGCCTGTCCAGATGGATAGTGGACGCTATCGCAGCTGCTTATGCGTCGAAAGGTCTGCAGTGCCCTTTGGGCATCAGGGCTCATTCCACTAGAGGCATGGCCTCGTCGTGGGCCTGGTCCAGCGGAATTTCTATTCATGACATATGTGTGGCTGCGGGCTGGGCTTCCCCGTCCACCTTTGCTAGGTTTTATAACCTAGAAGTTCCCGCCCTGCAGGCTAGACTTCAGAGGTGAGATGCATGCCCTGTGAGATGCATGCCCTGTCCAAATCTGTTCGTGCGCAGGCTACTCTCACATGTTATTAGCTCTATTGGGCTAATGTGCTATACGCCGTGTGAGTGTTTATGTACATGTGCCGGCCCGCATTGCTGGCCGCCTTTATTTCCCGCTTATTTGGGATCCCTGGGATTCCCTGGGACTCATAAAGTGGATGCTTGGCGCGCATGGCACTGACAAAGGTGTAGCTGTAGCTAACTTACGCAATACGAGAGAACCTCTCGTAAGAGAACGTATCGGTTACCTAACGTAACCTCGGTTCTCTCTAGAAGTGGGAACGAGTATTGCGTAACCTGCCTTGCTCGCGCCACGAGCGACTTTCGCTTCAGTCGATGAAAACCAGGGAAGCAGCCTCCGAGCCCAGCTTATATACACTAGGCCACCCCCATTCTGGCGGGCTGAGACACGATGAGGGCACGAGCGCCCTTCATTGGACGTGACGTCACGTCGGGCTCAGTGGTAGGCTGCTGCAGTTGCCACAGGGCAGCCAATGAGCACGCTAGACAGCCTGCTCTAGGTCTGCTATCTGCTGCACTGCATTGACAATAAATACAAAATTAAGGATCATTTTTGGCTTCAATATCTCGGAAAGATGAATCTTTCCCGTAGCGTAAACTAACTTACTCAATACTCGTTCCCTCTTCTAGAGAGAACCCAGGTTACGTTAGGTAACCGATACGTTTTTTTTCTTAACTTTGTCTTTTTAAGTCTCAAGACTTAAACATTGTGAAATGTTGTTTGAAATGTTACTTCTTAAAGGGTTAATTCACCCCAAAATTTAATTTCTTTCATAAATTACTCACCCTCATGTCTTTCTAAACCCGTAAGACTTTCGTTCATCTTCGGAACAGAAATGAAATTCTTTTTGAAGAAATCTGAGAGATTTCTGTCCCCTCCAAAGACAACTGGGCAACCCACTTTGTTGGCGGCAGTGGCTCAATGGTTCATGTAGGTTGTCTACAAACCAGAAGGTTGGTGGTTCCATCTTACCAAGTGTCGAGGTGTCCATGAGCAAGACACCTAACCCCAGCTGGACGGCGAGCTGGATGATGCCTTGCATGGCTGACACCTCCGTCGGTGTATGAATGAGTGTATGAATGGGGGAATGTGAGGCAATATGTAAAGCGCTTTGGTGGCCATGGGTCTGTTGAAAGTGCTATAATTTACCATTACCACTTTGATGCTTCAAAAAGTTCAAAAAGAGATAACTAATAAATTAAATTGAATTGAGTGATTAAGTCCAAATGTTCTGAAGAGACTTGATTGCTTCATAAGATAAAAAGATTTAATTTAGGCTTTTATTCACATTTAACTTCAAATGAATAAGGTTGTGTTTGCTGTTTTAAAAGAACATCCTTGGAACGTGGGCAAGTTTTTTAACCTTTCCCATAGTTATTGCTCCTAACTTTTCCCTTAAATGTATGTAAAGTTTATGCACGTGTTAGAATTAAACGCTTTCAAAACAAAGTTCATGAAATACCACATACCTGTATTGTCATTCGATTTTGATGAATGTTCTCAATGTTGGCAGAAATCATTCTTTGAAAAGAAAATTGGAATTTTCTTTAAATATTAAGGATCACTAACTTTCTAGCTTAAAATGGCTTAAGGTTGGATGTGTTAGGGGGTTGCTAATACAATGCTAAATCAGATATATAATCTAACTGTTTACGTATGTACTTTAATGGTCCAGTGATAGAACTTTTGCCAAGCATGTCAGAGGTTCTGGGTTCTTTCTCTCATCCAAACCAAATATGTTCATCCGTTGTTGTATTATATCAAGCAGGGACAAGTTTGTGTGGATTTTGTTTTTGTGATTTCACCGGTACGAATAGAGAGTCTCCGCAACGGATTGAAGAGCGCGTCCGTGTGCGTGAGCCACAAGATGACACTGTATCCTCGCCACCGATCGCAGCGGCAACGAGCACTTTGATCACTTGATTTCAAAAACAAAACATTTCAGTGCTTGAATGCTCTGCTAGCTGGAGATATTTTATTTACTTGTATTGGTACATCCGTGCCGCAAGATGTTTTAAAAAGTGGTGGGGACAATATCGACCCTGGGAAAAATTGGTGGGGACATGTCCCACCTGTCCCACCCACAAATTACGCCTATGGTGTCCACACTACAGAGTGTTTATATAAACCTGAAGCAGTGCTGGAGTTTATTAGATAATTCAGTGTAGATTGAGCATTAGAATGGCACACTGAAGGAAAGAGGAAAAAACATCATTGTGGTGATCAGTGTTTCCTGTAGTTGGGCTATTGACTCTTCATTGGTTTTCTGAACAGTGTGTTCAGAACACACTTTTACTGCATCAGAAAAAGTCGAGACAGAAGACAGCATCAGGTGATGTTGGCTGTTAAAGGAACACTCCACCGTTTTTTGAAAAAGGGCTTATTCACCGTCTCCCCTACATTAAGATAGGATCAGTCAACATACCGGCGTGAACATTAGCTGGCTATCTTTCCGACAGTAGACATAGTGAATGGCGATGGACATGGGGGATTTTGTGTGAGACGAAGAGGGTGACTTCTCAGACAGTCAAGATCCAGAACCATACCTCTACGAACCAGAGTTTTCAGAAGAGGAGCTGTGTGCAATGGAAATAGACCGACAGAAGTAGGAGGTTGCGATCGCTCAACAGCCTGAGGACGTGAGGATTCGTGTATGTCCTGTGCTTGTTCTCGCAACCTTTTCCTATGCAGGTATTTACCATGTTTGCTGTAACTTCTCAAACTAAACACAATCCAAAAGCGAAGATACTCTGTGCAGGTCAGGTCATGCCGGTATGTTGACGGAAGTTGGGGGATTTCGGCTATTGCGTGATATGACTGCGTCTAAGTAGCAGTGCTTCATTTGTGATTCACCCTAATATAGTCCCTAGTCTTAATCTGAATTGCTGTTTGTACTCGTTGTGAATACGCAGGCCACAAGAAGTAATTAGGATTTTTTTTGTTTTGTTTTTTATCACTTTTACTCACGACATACTCACAACATAGGATTCCATTCATTATGCTAAGCTAAGCTAGTGTCGGCGCTGCCAAACTAAGACAATGCATGTTTTTATCCACCTATCTTAGGCCCTGTTTACACGAGAATGATTGCGGGTGAAAACGTAAAAATATTTTATCGGATGTGCCTTTCGTTTACACGGCGACAGCGTTTTGGGGGCTTAAAAATTCAAAAAAGTGAAACCACCCTCCTGAGTGGAAATCTTAAAAACACTCCACCGTCGCGTTCCCGTCTAAACAGTAAAAACGCAAATCTGCTCACGGTGGCTCTCGTCACGTACGTGTTTACGTCACAGGCATGTGCCAGTACAGGAAAATAACAACCAACATGTCGGATTATTTCCATACGTCGGACCTTCATGTTGCCCTAGCAGCTCTGATAAACGTACAAGAGTCTTTTCAGCAGTTGTACAAAATATTCTCAGATATTGGTGTTATTGTGTGTCAGTGCTTCACATTGCCACCTAGCCGCCTGGAGTGCATTCTACATAGAATTTCACACACTTTTGTGTCACCATAAGCACGCGGATTTCCCCCCCATAACGCTCGTCTAAACGCATAATAATAGTGATAACGCTACGCCACTGTCGCGTTTTCTCTTCAGATCGTTTCCATGTAAACATAGCCTGAATGTAGGGGAGACGGTGAATAAGCCCTATTTAAAAAAACGGTGGAGTGTTCCTTTAATTACTGTCATCATAAAGTGCCCTGATTCACTGATCACATCTGAGGTCTAATCACTAATCAGAAAATTTATTTTATTAATTTGTTTAAATATTGTGCTACTGACCATGTGATACTACCGTGACAATAAGATAGTTAGAAGAATGATGAAAACATATTTTGAGCTGAAGAAGGTTAATAACAAAGTGCTATTCTGAGACATCAACAATCAGCATACAAAACTCATTCATTGCGACATCAATGAAATAAGCTGCTGAATTCTTTTACTATTTATATTTGAAAAAAAAAAATGTTGTCACCATTGTCGAGGTTTGTATGATGGGTGTTGATGTGTAAGTGTGCCTCAATTTTTTCACAACAGGTTGTTGCATTTTTGGAAGATCTCCTACATATTTGTTTTTATTTAAAAATGTTTCAACTACATAATCATTTAATTCAGTCATTAAACTCCAGTGAAAACAGCTGTTTAAACCACCTTAATGCAGTTTTTTAATGACATGTTGATCTGTTTTTCATCTTTCTCCTTCTGCGCAAAAGTTGTCTAAATAGTCCTGTCAAGTCACCCTCATTTATACAGCGCTTTTAACAATATAGATTGTTTCAAATCAGCTTTACAGTGATAATAGGAAATTACAGTAACAGAGATTGTTTTGGCTTTACAGCAGCTCTAGAATAAAGTTATTGTCCAGCTAAAGTTAGTTTTGATTGATTCACTTCCATTGCAAAGATCATTAGTTATTAACTTTGGGGCCTCTAACATGACACCGTTCTAACAGAAAACACTCAATGTGCTCCGGCCTGCTCATCCGCACAAAACAGTGCCTGGTGGCTCAAGAACGCAAACCCTGAAATAGATTCCAAGGTGCAAGCCTTGAAATTTTTAGAAAAAAGGTTATCTCTGCGCAAACTTCAAAAACGCAAATCCACGAAAACCCAGATGATGTGCACATGCGCATCACGTGTTTAGTCTATGGTTCCCTTTCGAGAAACGGTTACTTCGTATTGCGTAGCTATACGCAGTGGGGAAACTCCTTTTCCTCAAAATTCTGAAGCTTAAAATGTAAAACGCATTTTGCAGCTGCACAGCTAGCACAGTGAGTGTCTGGCTCACTCATTGGCTGTGCTGCGGCAACTTCTGCACGAGGCCGACAGACATGCTAAGTGCATCTCATGCCTAGGAACCGCCCATGCTCAAGCTCCACTTTCTGCCGGGGGATGCTCGGTCTGTGAAGGCCTGCCTCTCGCAAGATGGCAACGCCGCTTCTCACTTCTCACTTTTCCCGCTCTACTTCTGCCAAGGAAAAAGAAGCGCCGCAGCCAGCGTCAACCAGAGGGAATGGAAGTTAGCGAACCCACGCCGGCTTCGCTTTCTCCTACCCAGACACCGTTTCCGGTCCTGTTCGAGGGAGACCAGCGCCCAGACCTCTTTCGGCGGATCGGTCGACGACTGCGACGACAGGCTCTCCATTGCTGCTTCTGAGGAGGATTAGGCGGGCTTGGCTGACCTCGCCATCGCTTCTCAGTCGGGCGCCAGCACCACAGCTACCAGAACTAACTCTGACGCGGAGATGCTGAGGATCCTCACGAAGGCCGCCCAAACCTCGGGCTCAAGGACGTGGATAGAACGGTGTTCCTCGACGCCCCTGTCTCCAGTTCTGGCCTCTTTGGCCTGGCGGTGAAGGGCTTTTCGGAGAGATTCACAGAGGCTAAGAAGTCATCCCAGGCAATGCAGCACTTCTTGTCTAAGCGCTCTAGCTCGGCCTCGAGCAGGCCCAAGACCGCGCCCTCTCCTCAGCCAGCGAAACCAGCCAAGCAGGCCTGCGGCTGATGCCCGCCGTCAAACAAGGCCGGCTAAACGCTACCCGCTGCCCCGGCGCCAAGGCCCTCGTTCCAGTGGCACATCGGATCCCAGGGAGGGCTTGTGTCTCACGCTAGCCGGATCACCCTCGAAAAGGCCCAGAACACTTCTCACAGCTCCCTGTTTAGTTCAGGCGGCTGGAGATTTTACTACTGTAAACAGGTCGGCTACACTGCCAAAACATGTGTCAAACCCTAGCCACACCAGCACTGGCCTGGAAAGCCATCCCGAGCCATGTGTCGAGTTGGGTTATAAACACAATAAAGCGAGGCTACTCATGCCAATTCGCTCGCAGACCCACAAGTTTCAGGCGGTTGTAGAGACTTCCAACCCCCCCCCCCCCCCCTCCCCGCGCTACAGCACTCAGGGTTTCACAACCGTTACTTCCTAGTTCCGAAAAAAGGCGGTATCAGACCCATTTTAGATCCGAGACATTTGAATAAGGCTCTCATGAGACGGCCATTCAAAATGTTGACAATAAAACAAATCCTAGCGCAAGTTCGCCCGGGGGATTGTTTCTTTTTACTGTGGATCTGAAGGGCGCTTACTTTCACATTCAGATAGCCCCCCGTCACAGGCCATTCTTGAGATTCACCTTCGAGGGGCAGGCTTATCAGTACACAATTCTGCCATTTGGCCTGTGTCTGGCACCCCATACATTTACGAAGTGCATGGACGCGGCGCTGGCGGACGCTTGGCATGTTTTTATTTTTCGTGGCATTTTTACTGTGGATCTGAAGGACGCTTACTTTCAAAAAGGTTTCAGAGACTTCTAGGTCTCATGGCAGCCGCATTGTCAGTATGGGACAATGTATGGGATTACTGCGCATGCGCCCACTGCGACACTGGCTTAAGCGCCGTGTGCCAGCCCGTGCGTGGCGGTCAGGTAGCCTGTAGGTCATGGTGAATCACGGTTGTCTACGGACCCTGATTCCCTGGCAGGCTCAAGACTGGTATCTCGAGGGCGTGAGCTTGGGGGTGATTTCCACTTGGAAAGTGGTTTTCACAGATGCATCCAACCAAGGTTGGGGAGTGTTGCACGAGGGCAAGCCTGTCTCCGGCCTCTGGTTGAGCACGGAGCAGAGCTTACATATCAACTGCCTGGAAATGAAAAAAGTGTTTCTGGCCCTCAATGCGTTTCTGCCAAGCATCAGGGTACACCAGGTGTGAGTCCGGACGGAAAACACATATGTGCTGTTATACATAAATGGTGAGAGACCTCCTTATTAGGGCACAAGTCAATTTGAGCTCTCTGGGAGCACCACATATCCCGGGCATCCTGAACACTGGTGCGGATATGCTGTCACAGGGCAACACTCCCCTAGGCGAGTGGTCCCTGAATCCTCAGACTAGTATCTGTAAAACCGCATTTTTCCATCTAAAAAATATATCTAAATTACACCATATGCTCTCATTGACAAATACGGAACAATTAGTTTATGCGTTCATGACCTCAAGGCTAGATTATTGTAATGCTCTACTGGGTGGTTGCCCTGCAAGCTTAATAAACAAACTACAGCTAGTTCAAAACGCAGCAGCTTGAGTTCTTACCAGAACCAGGAAGTATGATCATATTAGCCCAGTTCTGTCAACACTGCATTGGCTGCCTATTAAACATCGTATACATTTTAAATTTTGCTGATTACTTACAAAGACCTAAATGGTTTAGCTCCGCAGTATTTGAGCGAGCTCTTAATGCATTATAGTCCTTCACGTCTATTGTGATCTCAAAATCCCGGCCAGTTAATAATACCTAGAATATCAAAATCGACTGCTGGCGGTAGATCCTTTTCCTATTTAGCACCAACACCTTGGAACAGTCTTCCTACAAATAACATTATTCAAGAACCGCTATAAAGCCAAAACAATCTCTGTTACCTTAAATTATATGTTTATCTCTGTAAAGCCGCTTTGAAACAATGTACATTGTTAAAAGCGCTATATAAAAGGGAAGATGCATTTCTATGCATTTCCCCCCGTCTCAATGATACCCCAGGTTATCAAACGGGTCAGGGAGAGCAGATGCCCAGTCCTCCTAGTAGCCCCCCTCTGGAAATCCAGACCGTGGTTTCCGGAGCTGGTTCAGATGATGGACAAAGTCCCCTGGCCTGTTCCGTTGAGGAAAGATCTCCTCAAGCAGGTGGAAGGGACAATATGGCATCCACGACCCGATTTATGGGCTCTCCATGTGTGGCGCCTCAATGGGTACCCAGGGACCTTCCTGAAAAGGTCCTAAGCACGATCAATGAGGCCAGGGCCTCTTCTACTAGGCGCTTGTATGCTTCTAAATGGTCAGTATTTTCCAGCTGGTGTCTAAACAAACATTTTGAACCCAAGTCATGCGAGGTACCAGTGGTGCTCTCCTTCCTACAGGAGCTACTAGACACGGGCAGGACCCCATCTACGCTCAAAGTGTACGTGGCAGCCATCACAGATTATCATGCTCTGGTGGCTGGCCGATCGTTAGGAAGAAATTACTTGGTGGTACGGTTTCTGAAAGGAGCCAGGAGGATGAGCCCATCCAGACCTCCATCTGTTCCGTCTTGGGACCTCTCCACGGTCCTTCAGGGACAAGCTACATTTGAACCGCTCCAGTCAGTTGATCTCAAACTACTCTTGCTAAAAACTGCTCTCCTGTTGGCACTGGCATCTATCAGAGGGGCTCTCTGTGAGCCCCTCTTGTTTGGAGTTTGGTGTCAGCGACTCGTTCTCAAACCCAGACACGGCTATGTGCCTAAAGTGCTTTCAACACCGTTTAGCGCACAGGTGACTTTATTGACTCTTCCCCCTTCCACAGAGGATGGAGAGGCTAATCTACTCTGTCCTGTCAGAGCACTGAGAATATATCTGGAGCGTTCTGTGTCTTTTAGACATTCAGCTCAACAGCTCTTTTTCTGCTTTAGTGGTCGGTCCAAAGGGTCTCCTGTCACAAAGCAGAGAATATCCAGATGGATAGTAGATGCTATTTCTCTAGCATATACCTCAGTGGGTCAGGTTTTCCCTATTGGGACTAGAGCTCATTCGACTAGAGGCATGGCCTCGTCTTGGGTTTGGTCTTCTGGGTTTCCCATTCAGGATATTTGTGCGGCGGCCGACTGGTCCTCTCCTTCTATGTTTGTGAAATTCTATAACATGGAAGTACCTTTCCTGCGGGCAAGGGTCCTTTCTGTATGATTTAGACCCGACATGTGTCCGGTCTTATCAACATATTATGTCAATGTCATAAGCACACATTCATTTAATTGTAAAACCCGCCTCTGGCCGGTTATGATATCCCTTTTATATAAAAGACCCGACGGTGTCTGGTCTTATTAAGTATGTTAGGTTGAATATGGATGTATGGGCATTACATATTTATATGTGTATATTATGAGGCCCGACCGGTGTCCGGTCTTCCTTAATATATATTGGTTTCTGGCTGGTTCTGTGGACTGGTTTTACATAGCGTCCCCACTACGTATAGCTACGCAATACGAAGTGACCTTTCTCGAAAGGGAACGTACTCGGTTACTTTCGGAACCTCGGTTCCCTGTGAGTTAGGGAACGAGTATTGCGGAGCCGGCCGCACTGAGTAACATGGCAGTATGTCAGAGAAATAAACTAACATTAAGTCAAAGGTCAAGAGCCCAACTTAAGTTAACACTGATCAGCACAGTGGTGACTTTAAATGTATGACAGAAATACAGTCAAACTGGTTAGTAATAAGTGAAGCTGGTAATTCTGTTTGTGGAGAGGTTTAATCCTCCTCTGCTGAGATCTTGAGAGATTTATTGTCTTTTATCTTCAGTTGATTTAATCTAAGAAGTAGAAGTAGTTTCATTTCACTCTTTCCTTCATTGATTTAGCTTGTTAACAGCTGGTATTCGAATGTTTGAAAGAAGGTTACAGGAACATCATACTAGTGTTGTCAAAAGACCCGGTACTTCGATACCAAGTCGGTACTGAAAAAATTTAACCGTTACGGTACCAACTTTTCTTAAGTACCAGTGTTACCGAAGTGCCGGGTTAATCCGGTTCTGTCCGAAAGTTGCACATCTTGGTCCTCTTCATAAAAACACCGAGACATGGCGACCAGCGGCCCTGCTAATGTGGTGGCTCTGAATCCACTTGTTGACAAGAATGGAAGAAAGAGCCACATATTGGAATATTTTGGATTAGGCCAATGTCACGTTGCATTAAGTGGCCGTTCACACAGCGTGTTTTTTTACGCGTGCAAATTCGTTATTTCAAATGTAGGTGTGTGGCAAGTGTGCTCACAATAGAAGCGATGCGGCATGTTCGTTTTTCCAGGCGCGCCTCTGTTCATGGTTACATAGCAACGACAGACGCCACGGGAGAGCAAGCGCTTGTGGAAAGAAAGAGAAAGCGGTGCGAACTGCTCTCTCCATGATGACGAGAAAGTATCAGCAAAGAATTAATTGATTTTTAGCCCTTGCATTAGCTTAACTACTAGATATATTTATGGAGATGAGAAATAAAAAGCTGCCCTGTACAGCTATGATCAGCTGTTGGGGCAGAGCTTTCTATGTTGTTACGGAAAGGCCGAAGCTGATGGTTGTTTTTTGTCACATGACCTGTTGATGAGATGTTGAGATGTTTTCATCTTGCTTCTGTCACGATAAGCCACTCACTCCCTGGGTTATCACGGACTACATTTCCCATCATGCACCTCCCTGGACTGATTACACCAAACACCATACACCTGCACGGCGCTGATTACACACACCTGCATCTCATTCACACACACACATATAAACCACTTCCACGCACCACACGAGTGCGAAGTCTTGACTTTCCTGGCTGTCATTCTGAGCGTTTATTACTGTGGATTATTTATTGCCTTGACCTTGGACTGTGTACCCAGTTTCTGATCGTTCTCTGCCTACCTCGACTTGGATTGTTACTGGACCTTGCTTCTCGCCGCCTGCCCCGACCATTGCTTGTTATCTGGTTTATCTCTGCCTTGTCTCCATTGCCCTGTTTGCTGTTGTTGATCCCCTCCTGTTTGACTACTCTATAAATGCTGCAAATGGATCCCCTAGTGTCTGCTGCTTCATTACAGCTGTGGCATAGCCTACATTTGAAATAAAGAATTTGTGAACGGCCCTTAAAGTGGTATCGGGTGCGGTTGTATCGGAGTAGTTTTACGAGTACATGAGCACAGTATCGGACCGACACTCAAGTACTGGTATCAGTATCGGTGCATCCCTATTAATGTCATTAATATCAATCCGTCAGAAAAGGCTTATTCTTGGCTGGATAACTCTTAGCAGGTTTAAAAAGCCCTTTTAAAATTAATTAAATCTGAACGCAGTTTGGGATTAAATAAAAAGTACAGTCAAGTCAAATTAAACACGTTAATAACACATACTAATTTTAGTTTTTTAGATAATTTTTTTTGCCTAATTGTACAGCCCTACAAACAAGCATAGCAAACCTGAAGATTTAAATTGCATTTTAAATGCCAATTACTTTTTTTTTTTTATTAAAACATTTTAAAAATATAAATGATCTGAAATGGCATTAACCTCTGTAAATATGTCTCTTTTTCATGAGTGATTTTATGGGGGATGTGAATCCTGATAAAGGTCTAAGTCATCTATCAGAGCTGTGAAACTCCACGCTTTGGCGGATGGACAGCTGTCAAGATTACAAGGCTGTGTACTGATGGAAAACCACGATGAAGAGCCATTTTAAAAGAGCTCGTCTTCAAAACACACGAAAACCTACAGACCGAGATGAGACAAGATCTTCCTAGGTGTTTTGTAATGTGATTCTCATTTCATATCCAGGAAGTTTATCAGTATCAAAATACCTCTACAGTGATAATGTGGATCATTAGCAGGAATGAGAGAATCTCTGGAGAATCTCAGGATTGACTAAGACAGATCTGTATCTTCTCTCTTTGCTGGATTTTAGATCTACTTTTTTAGATGGCTTGCTGTCACGTAACTGGCTTCATGGTCTGCAGGAAACACTCCCATCTCAAACAGCGTTATCTTCCTCAACAGTCAACAGGTAACGGTATCTGTTTTCATCTCTGACCGCAGTCTAACAGGACCAGGTTTTTCATTGTGATAAGCATATTTCTGTTCTGGCATTCAGTGCATGTGTTCTAGACTCAAGAACGGCCTTCAATAGGAGTGGAGCCATCCTTATGTGACTGTGTGTGTTTGTGTGGATGGAATCACACTGAGAGCAAGTGGATGGTCACTCAAGGTTTCTCTTTACTGAGCCTGGGACAGACAAAACTGGGACAAACACGACCAAAAGCTGGTTAGTACACAGTGCATCAACGTTGCTCAGAAGTCAGCAGCGAGAGATGTGAGACTCTGCTGAAAATACATATTTACAAGGTGATCCTGAACATAAGGTCACTATTTTACAGTGTCCTTGTTACATATGTTACATGTACTTTTCATAGTAATAGTAATTACATAGTAATAACAGTAAATTATGCATAATTACATGCAACTAACCCTCAACCAAATCCTAATCCTACCCTAACCCTATAGTAAGTACGTGTAGTAGCTTAATATTACTCAGTATTTAAATTTATAACTACACTGTAACAATGACACCTTAAAGTAAAGTGTAACCCCAATTTGCATATACGAGTAACAGTGGTACTAATTATGCTATTTCTACAATAATGTGCCTTGAATTAAAGAACCTTGAAAGTCTGGTTGCTTATGCTAGGTTGCTTTTATTGATTTTAGTCCTGCGTTTAAAACAATCCACTCACATATCCTGCTGTAGAAAATAGTTAAAGTCAAATCAAGCTTTTAATGTTGTTTATGTCTATGTGGTGTTTTTAATATGCTTTAAGACAAGCATGTGTAAGTTCATAAGTCGACAGCATTGCTGAGTATTATCTGGTTAAAACTGCAGTGAACCAAAGACAGTCTCAAAAACACGGTGTGAAATCGCTGGTGTTTCTGACGTCACAAACGACCTTGTAACCAATCAGATCAACGTGTGCTCATCAACCAATGGATCTCTGAGTGAGTGGGTGAGTGGAGGCGGGGCTCATTTGCATATTCATACAACCGCGTATACTAAATGATTCAAGGGTGTCGATTTACATTCAAGATATTTTAAGGCATGACAAAAAAATCAAGGAATACATTTTTAAATATGTAATTTTGGTGATGAAAGATGAGTTTTAAGGGATAAAATGATTGACTACAGGGGGACTTTAATTTAAAAGTCAATCTTTTTATGATTTTATGATTCATTATTAGTTTTTAACAAACAGGACACAACAAGTGAAACTTAATTCAGGGTTGTGTGATGTTGTCTTAATTCAGGGTTGTCTTAATTCAGGGTTGTCTGATGTTGTCTTAATTCAGGGTTGTCTTAATTCAGGGTTGTGTGATGTTGTCTTAATTCAGGGTTGTCTACAGGGTTGTGTAAGCTCACCATTCCCTTTCTTTACACAAACGATTGCGTTTGACAGCCGTCAAATCAAATCATAATGAAATTTTAAGATGATACTGTAATTCCGTATACTAACAAGAGATTCTAGTATTTATGACTATATATTTTCCATGCAAGGGATTTCGGGCTGGTGTGAGGACCATAACTTGCAGATGGTTGATTATGATTTCACTTTCCTAACTTTAGTTAGTGTGTAATGTTGCTGTTTAAGCATCAACAACATCTGCAAATTTACAATAATCAAAGTTCAAAGCAAAGGAAGATACTTGGTTTTAAAGAATTTTTTTTTAAGGACTACATCAAACGGCTGGGTGGGACTACACACATTCCTCACGGGTTAGTGACATCACAAACCCTAAAATTTACATAAACCCCGTCCCCAGGAACACACAGTCCATGTTGAGAAGAGGAAAAGTTGTAGTCGACCACATTTGTGAGTCAGCTCAAACTTTAGCATCGTCTTTTCACATGCAATAGAAAGTCACTCTGTGTGCATCTCACAACAGTTCCTAAATGAGAGATTTATAGATGATCATGACAGAATATGCTAAATGAAGATAGTTAACTCCACATCAGCAACATAAATTCATCAACTAACCATTCAGAAACGTCCTGTTGCATTCTACGTGTTGTCACTTCTTCTCGAGTCTCTCCATCTTTGTCTGACTCCGTTTAAACATAAAAGGCAGAACAGTTTCTGACATTTTAGTGCGTCTGGGTGAGGTAATCGCAGCTGTTAACACACACACACACACAAGCTCTTGAAACCCGCCTGGGAGAAGCAGCTCATTTGCATTTAAAGGGACACAAAACAGTGTGTTTTTACTTTAACATGCTATTTAAAATATTTGTGGGGTATTTTGAGCTAAAACGACACACACACACTCTGGCGACATCAGTGATTTATTTTACATCTTGTGAAAAGGGCATTATAGGACCCCTTTAAGAAAACAGAAGAAGTCCTCACAGAGCCCAGATCACTTAGGGATAGGAGCTCTGCTGTAGTTCACGACCAGGACATTAAACAGGTTGTTTGGGGGGTCCACATTGAAAGTGAGCTTAAACAGCACACACATGTGTCGGGTTCGCCTGTGCCTACACTTTTTGAGAAGACTACACTGTTAAAAATTGCTGTAAATTTACGGCAAATTTTCAACATTATAATCCTGTTATGTTCAAAAGCAGTACATTGCCGTTTTTTTGTGAGATGACGTAGACAACGTATAACTGCATTGTAACGTATTTAGGAAACAAAACGGTACCTAACAGTATTTTTGGCTAACCTGAGGAAGACTGCAGTGAGAACACATGGATTTTTTTATCCGTCTTCATACTGACAGGTGAGTTCCCTTTTGCTTTGCTCGTTGTAATAGAAAAATACGATACATCTGCAATTGTAACTAACTCGTATTGTGGATATTGGAACTGTAAGTTTTTTTTTATTCACTCGTTTCAGTGATAAAAGCACCAACTGCCTCATTGTGAGTGAAGTTGGATTTCTGACACCACACGGATCATTCACGATTACAGGGTGAGTGAGTTTCATTCAACATAGTTTTAGTTATTCTGCAAAGTTTCTGCAAATCCTTCAGTTCAAACACTGTTGCATTTAAATTACATCTATGTCTCTGTAGCGCCCAGAATGGCCGGTGTTGTTACCATGCATGCAGCTTGCTTTTTATAATTCGCGAAACCTCCCAACGTTAAAAAAATACAAATAATTTGGGTAAACTTGTTGTAATCTGTATATCTCTTTTCTGAGGGTGATTTTTTTTTTTTTTTTTACTAATAGTGTATTGATGGGCCTATTTTATTTTTTGCATCGATCCAAGTAGTTTGATATAAGCAAAGTTTAGTGATAGAATAATCATAAAGAATAATTCAAATTCAAAGTTTCGTAATTGCTGCTGCAATGTTACTTTGCCCCGCACTTAATTTAGACTAATCTCTAAGAATAGTTCATATTCAAAGTTTTGTTACTGCTGCTGCAGTGTTACTTTGCCCAGCACATCATTTTTATGGATATTATTTTTATTATTTTTATTTCCTTAGATTGTTTTTACGCCCAAGGACTGTCCAGTTTGACTTGTCATTGTGTTTCCATGTCAGTTCTGTGGACATCAATGTTGTACTACAGTGGCCTATGTGAAGCACATGAGGATTCATAGCAATATCCCTAACTTGCTTCTTCATTGTTGCATCCAAGCCTGCAACAGAACGTTCACAAAATTAGCAGCTTTGAAATCACATCTTTATAGACATCACAGGGAGTGTGTGATGTTGCCTAGATCACATTTGTGCCATGCAGTAGACATTGCATGCCATGTTGACTTGTGTAGTGCCAAATGTGATACACTGAGTCAGTTTTATTCCCATCTTAAAGTGCACATTAAAGAGGGACGGACAGTGGCATGCCCCTTTAAGCAGTGTGATGCATCATTTACAGTAACATCTACATTTACCTCTCACCTGTCAAGAAAACATAAAAATGTAACTGAGGTAAATCTAAATGAATCCATTGTTACCACAGCACATATGACTGAAGCTGAAAGCTTTCACATATTGACATTGATATGATAACAGATGAACATATTGATGCTGGAAACAGAGAGCATTTGGAGGTTAGTTCAGAAAATATTGATGAGACATTATTTTTGAAGAATCTTGGAAAGAAAGCTCACTTTTCCTGACAAAGTAAAATGAAGTGTTCTTAATACAAGAATAGTCAAGAATGTAGCAAATGTATATGTTCTTCGTGAGTAAACTAATTCTGAACACATTTGTTTTTCAGGCGATTCATCGGGATAAATCCAGAAAAAGGCACCAAGGCTGGAGGAGTCATATCAAAGCGGACAGGGCAGGTTGCCCAGAAGAAAAAAACAGTGAACCCTCGTGTCTCCAGTCTGCTCAAACAATTGATGGATTTTGAGTGGGACTTTATATAAGTATCTCACTCTCACTCTCTCACACACACACACACACACACACACACACACACACACACACACACACACACACACACACACACACACACACACACACACACACACACACACACACACACACACACACACATGTTGGTGCAACAGCATTATGAGGACTCTCCATAGGCGTAATGGTTTTTATACTGTACAAACTGTATATTCTATCCCCTTATCCTGCCCCTATCCCTAAACCTACCCATCACAGGAGACATTCTGCATTTTTACATTTTTAATAAAACATTGTTTTTTATGTTTTTTAAGCTATTTGAATTATGAGGACTTTTGAAATGTCCTCATAAACCACCTATAAGTTGTAATACCAGTGTAATACACATGTCATTATACAAATTTGTGTCCTCATAAATCACATAAACCAACCCACACACACACACACACACACACACACACACACACACACACACACACACACACACACACACACACACACACACACACACACAACACACACCCACACACACTCGTTCTCTTTCATCCTATATTTTGCAGGTGTTCACCTAAATTCAGGTGATAGAGTTATTCACTATGTTTGTGTCCATAGTTAAATTGTTTGGACAGTATTTATTAGTAATTTGTTAAAGACTTAGTAATTCAGAATCTTATTTGGGGAACATCTTGTTGATTTTAGTTTGTTGTGACGTCTAATCCTTAAAGAGCTGACATTTTTGTTATGTCCTTTTTTTCACAAAACAAATTCACAAGTTTAATAAACAAGAGGCATGTTTTGAAACAATACTTAAAGCTGCTTTTCTTCTGTTACATTTTAAATTATCTATTTTACTTTTACATTTATTCACTGTATTAAAACAGGTATTTTATAAGACTGCAACAGGGAAATTTATTATATCACAAGGTTTAGAAAATAATATATAAAAACACAGGGGCAAAAGTTGTCCTTTTTGCTAGCTCTCCATTACTCAATAGATTACACACTACCATGTAGTATATGTGTGTTGTAGTTTACACTAATTTCACTAGGAATAAGAGCAAGTAAGCGTCCACTAACTGCCACTGCTTTTCTCAGAATATTACTGTAAAATGTAGAAACAGCTTTATGCTGTAATTACAAAAACAGTAGCCAACTGTAAATTTCACCAACAGTAAGACACCGTTAATTTAACAGTAACTTGCTGGCATCTGTGCTGCCAGTTAATTACTGTTTTTTAATAAACGGTAGCCAACTGTAAATTTCAACAACAGTAAAACACTTGTTAATTTAACAGTAACTTGCTGGCAACTGTGCTGCCAGTTCTTTACTGTTTTTTAACGGGAACATTTTTTACAGTGTACGATTATTTTGAGTGAGTACCAATATAATGCTTATATTTTATATAGCGACGATAGTGTCTGTTTTACGATATGGAATCATTATTTGGTCTGGGAATCATGGGAACACAGGCACTCAGTACCTTACATTATATTTTTGAGCAGTGATCCAGCAGGCAAATAAGATTTGATTATTTTTTCGCATGTATTATATCCTGAGCATGCGCTGATGAACAATGCTCCGTTATGTAAGCATAATAGTATAAATGTTCATTTGTTCCACTGTCAGTTCAAATGATTGAACTCCAGCAGGGTGTTGAAATAACCACAGGTACTATTAATGGTTCGTAGGTAATCCAGCTTGTTTTTATAAGATTTTTGTTTTTAAAGGGGAGAGTGTTTGTAAGTGTGATGGTTTATTAATGTTGAATGTTTTTGTGGGTTGATGTTGCAGCAGTTCTCTCATTCAAAACAAATGTATCCTAAGGGAGACAATAAAAAGTACCTTGACCTTACCATCTTTAATTTGTTGTGTTGTAATGTTATATTTTCATGATCATTTCCGAATCATAAAACAGTTTTACATAGTAAAAATATGAGAAATATGTATTAATTTAATAAGACAGATCCTATGGGTAAAATGGAAAGGAAATGAAACATTAATGTGTAAGAAAATGTAATTCAATTTAATAGATTGGAACTTATTTAAAAAAAATAGAAGCTCAAAGTTGCCCCGTGAATGCTGAAAATGTTCAAATGTGTTTTAGATATAACACACCTCTAAAATAACACACATAACGTGATACTATAAAGGCATTTAAGGAACATCGTTTGTTTGGCTCAGTGTATCAACATCTGGTTTGTATCAATGCAATGTATACATTAAAGAAATATTTCCTTTCAGGACATTTTGAATGATAGGTGGCCTCATAAACCTTTTAATGAGACTGTGTAATGCCCTTTTACAAAGTCTTGCTATTGTTTTTGGGCTCTACTAGAACTAGTTTTCATGCTTGAATTTAAAAAAATATATATTCTCCATTATTGCAGCTCTCTTCTCAGGTAGCAACATGTTTGATATTTTAACTTTTTTAAGGCTAAATTATGTATTTTAAACATAATTTAATTTGATTACATAAAGCACATGTCCGTATTTGTACCTAATAAGGAATTTACCATTCGTAATGTGTTCATTTAAAATGTCAATTAAAAAAATTTTTTACAAATGTTTTTCTTGCTTATGTGAACTTTTAGGAAATACTATATTTGATCATTTTGCAAATATTATGGAAACGTTACTTTTGAATGTTCTTTGAACGTTCTAAAACAAATAGTAACATTTAAAAAAACGTGAATGTATAAATACATGATGTATGATGTATAAATGAGTCCATTATTAAGTACAAGATAACTTTGAGGAAATATTTTATTAATGTTACTGGAATAATGTTTTTGTTTTATAGCTTTGAGAGAACGTTGCCAGAATGCTAGTCCTCAAAAATGTTCTCTGTTAGCTGGATTTTTTTTTTATTTTCTGTGTTAATTTTAATTTTAGTTAAAGTTTTAGTAATTGGTTGGGTGTTTTAAACTTTTTTTTTTTTAATATGCCTTTGTAATTTTTTTTAAATTAATTTCATTTTTATATCAGTTTTAGTTTTGTTATTCAGTTTTAGTTATTTTAGAACAAAGCCCCTATAGGGGGTAAAAAATATGTCAATGCTTTTGCATTTCCTCGCAAAACTTTTGTGTTCTTTGCAAGCAAATGAAAAGTTCCTCGGCGGAAGGCAAAAGCGGTGACATATTTTTTCTTGATTAATCAAAATCATGAGTTTATAAATTTAGATATATGTCTAGTTATGTCTGCTGCTGCTGCACATGTAACAGACATGATTTAATCTATTTGATTCAGATCTATACAGGTGGAGCTGGGGAAGGAGCAGGGTTTCTGAAAGCGCGCTGCAACTGCTAACAGCAACACCCCGGTATTGTTTGAATGTTGAGCTGCAGCTCATTGGATACTGATGCAACAGCAGCAACCAATCAGCTGCGCTATGTAGATAATGATGTAATCGCTACCAAATGAGTTAAAGACCCATCAGCCTGAGCCACCTAAAGTTTCATGCCAGAACTAGGTAATTAAACTAAATGAAAATGAGAAATGTTGCTTTAGAAAGTTCATTTTAGTTAATGTTTGTTTTATTTTAAACAAAGTTCTTATATGATTTTAGTTTTAGTTTGCGCCTCCTGCGTGTTCAGTAGATGTGGGACAGGTGGAGTGGTTGAGGGTTGTAGTGTGCACCTGTGTCTGGCAGGAGTGTGTTTGAGACGCCTCAGACACCTGCTGCTTCACTGCTCATGTGTCTGTACTGGAAGAGCATGTGCACAATTGGTCAAGATTTTGTGTGCTTGTTCATGTGTATGTGAATAAAAGCCTCGGACATCATAAGAAAATAAACAGAAAAACATTATATTGTTTCTAAGCCACAATATGACTTGAGTGATTTGATTATACAATGTTTTTAGACCCTGTTTACTCCTGTATTTTGTGCTGACCATTTGCCATCTGTGATCAGATGACATGAAACATGTCAATAGGAGGTGTAAACGCGCCATGTGGGGCTGTTTTACACCGTCCCCTCAAACACACACAGATAGAAGAAGAAACAGCGTGCCGGTCGGTCCAGTGTTTATCTCACCCTCTGTCTAAAACACAGCTCTCTTTTTCTTCACATTCAGAGAAACATGGATGTATGGAGCAGGAATGCAGATTGTATCCACTTCTTCTCACTGTAGGAGTGAATCATGAATGTATGATGAAACTCATACAGAGCCGATGTAAGCAGAACCGTGTTGAGAAACACCAAACGCTGTCAAACAGTTGAGATGGGCAGTCAAAACTGCAGCTGTGGGTAACATTTTAGCACTGGCTTTCTCTGGACGGGCTGTTTGTCTTTTTTTCCCCATGAGCCCTCTCACGTAACACCCCCTCCCACCCAGGTCAGTGCTTGTAAGAGTTGCATTACCTGCGCCCTAATGCACTCCAGACAGACACACTTCCTAATGACTTGCTCTGCTCCGAGCCTTTCCGGGCAAGACTGTGGCCACAAGCCACCTCACACATGGTAACCAGACACACACGCACGCACACACACACACACACACACACAAAGGCACCTGATAAGAGCACTCAGGTTTAGATCAGAGGTTCAGCCTGACGGCGCAAACTCACAGTGGTCTAAAGCATCCAGAAACTATTGCGGTAAATCAGAACAGGGGATAATCCTGAGAGAGCCGGTGCCCCTCGCCAGTGTCTGGTCTTCATTAAGCCACATTTCTCTCCACCCTCCTTCTAATTCTGCTCAGCATTATGGAGAAGAGAAAAACAGCGCAGTGACCTTCAAATAAACCTACAGGCGAAAACAAAAAGACATGTCAGGAATTTCCCTCATCATATCCTGGTAATCTGTAGTAGTTCAATCCCAATGTTCCATACCTTTACACTCTCTTCCATATTTTTAGTTGTTAGTGATAACAAGTCAAGCTCCAAAAATGACAAAAACAACTTGTTTGCTATAACTATAGCTATAATTTAATTTGGATCCTCAAACAAAGCTCTCGTATGGGTTCACTTAGAATCTTTGTAAAAAAGATATACACTTTAGCATACTTTTTAAATAGAGTACTTATCATGTAAATAATACACTTTAAAATAATATACTTATGCGCGGACCGAAAGTAATGTTTTACGTAATTGCATCTCATCAAACAAGGGACATTCTTAGATTTTTAGTTCTGAAGATAGAATCTTAGATAGAACGTTCTGGCAAGGTTCTCTCAAAGTTATGAGCAAACGTTCTTTCAGTAACATTAATATAACGTTCAAAGTTATCTGTTCTTTAATCCCTTAACTGACACAACCCTTTTTCGCATTGACATGAAAACGAACTATCCAAATTGAAATGGTTGTAATTCAAGAATGCAGTGAAATATAGACCTAAAGTTGATCTTGTTTTAATATTGTTCTCCAAATGTTTGCACAAAACATTTTAGGTTACGCATGTAACCATGGTTCCCTGAGAAGGGGAATGAGACGCTGTGTCCCCTAAACTAGAGGACACAATGGGGAATGAAAAACCTATGCTGCCATGCAGAAGGGATGAGTGTCCTATTGGCTGACCTAGGTCAAAGACTCAAAGACAGTAGTGAGAAAGCTAAGAAAGAGTTATAAACTCAGTCTCACTGTCCCGCAAAGCTCAACAGAGTGGAGGCCTCAATACAATGACTTTTATAATGAGAGGAGGACTAGCAACACACCACACCAAGGTCAGTAGCCAAGGAGACACCCAGAGAGCCTATCAACTTAGTATACTACCCTACCGTTTTTATTTTTTAACCGAGCTCTAGGAGCAGAGGCTTCAGTATGACAACTCTCTAAATCAGGAGGAGACCTACCTCAGGGTATCTTGCAAGGAGGCTCAAAGAGAGCCTACGACTCACAAATGCTATCCCAGTGGAGCTCTAGGGAGTGCAGGCCTCAATAAGATAGCTCTCTCTAGCGTGAGGAGGCCTAACAATGCTTGCAGTAGCCAAACAGGCTCACACAGAGTCTACCAACTTAGCAAACTGCCTAGCCGAGCTCTAGGAGCGGAGGCCTCAACATGGTGACTCTCTAAATCTAGAGGAGACCTAACTATGCCCCATCCTCGGGACGTCTTGCAAGGAGGCTCACAGAGAGCCTAACAACTTAGCCCCAGGTGGAGCTCATAGGATATGATAACGACTCTCTCTCTCTCTCTCTCTCTCTCTCTCTCTTTTTCTTATTGTGCATCCCATTGAATTACTGGACCGGTTACAAATCTCGTGCCATTAAACCCGATGTGTTATTTTACAAGTAAATACATGGCGATAGATTAAAGAACTTTGCTCGGAGAGATTCTCTGAAGAAATGTGTGCTGTGTTTGTTAAAGAATGAAACATGACTGCCCGCTACTGATCATGTCTTTCCAGCACCACGGCACGTCACGTGAAACTACATGAATTTGCAGGATCCGTTTTCCCAACCCAGACACGTTGGAAAAATGTGCGTATGGCAACATTTCTGGAAAATTATATTATGTTGCTTGCATGTTTCGCAACACTCTCAAAGTGAAATGTCCAGTGAGTGGCGCTAAGAGCAAGATCAGTTATTTTTTTTAAACAGATGAATGTGAATCTGGCAACATTTTTTGTTAGTTGTTGTACGTATCACGGCAGTTAGGAAATGTCTGTTGAATGGCGCTAAAGGGTTAATGCTCTATTGTGTAAATGTACCACCTACACTAAACCCTATAGCTAGCCCTAACCGATTGTGTTAGCAAAACTAAACATGAGATAAAAATGCATTTACTCAAGAAACCATGCCATTTTAGCTTGCTTTTTTACAAGACTTTCAGCTCTTTTCTTCTGACTTGTGTTACAAGTGCAATGCTGTACCAGCTGGGCTACCGAGCAAGTTTACTCTGTCAGAAAAGCCATACATATGAAGCTGGTTAAGTGATGCAAAAACATCAAAGTGTATTAGTTTAAAGTGTTTTGAGGTCATAACATAATATTGTGCAAGGAAACGCATGAAAATTATATTTATTATTGATAATCTTCCCGTGATCATAATTTGTGTGAAAAGGAATAAAAGTTGTCACTGTTTTGCCACCTCTAGTGTTCATTTCAGCTGAAAACTGCAATGAATTGTATGTATTTGTAAGTGTTTGGAGATTTGCACAAATGTAGGTAGAGACATTTCTCCAATGAGTCTATGTTGCGTTTTCCATTGACAGTCTTTAATACACTTTTTATTTATAAAATCTGAAAATGTAAAGCATAGCTGCACAGTTATGAATGGCACTCTGACACGTTTCAGAATCTAATGGCATGTGAAACTTGTGTTAAGTTGCTTTCAAGTGACTAACGTCAGTACTGGATATTACATTGGACTCTATATGGAGCGAAGAGTCAGCGTTGAGTTATTGTTGAAATAATTATTCACATAATTTCAAATTCTAAGCACCAGCCCCCTTTTTATCTCAGCAACTAAAACTAGTTGACATGTTTTCTGTTCTAGTAAAAAAAAATCTGATTTCATAACTGACCATTTTTTGCAGGATCCTTATAAAGTAGCCAAACCATTTCGACATCAAAAACACAACATTTAAAAACATCTATGAAACATTGCAATGCTAAACATTTACATGTTCATTGCATCAAGTCCACTTGAACTTCTTGATTCCTCAATATCCTGGTGATCAATGGTCTCATACACTATAAAGCCCCTGTATAGCCTATGTGTATTTTACAACAAATTCTATTCTATTAATTAATTTGTTTGCAAGAACAAGTATTGCCTTCTACCACCAGATGGTGCAAAGATCTGCCCATCTCCAAGTGTTACTGATGCCACAAAAGCTGTTCTGTTGATATTAGACTGAACTTTCACACATAGCCTACATGATGTCTCATTCCTTGCAGAGTTTCAAACACGTTGCCGTGTTTAATGCGTGTGGTTGTTAATGGTGCTCAAAGGCCTGGTTGCGTCAGTCACGTGTTCATCACAGCTGTCTTTCCTTAAACACGTCCCAACTGATGTTTGAAAGCAGTAGAGCGCTCCTCCCTGCTTTGATTTTTTTCTTGTGTAAAATTTTTCACATTTGTTTCATATTTGGCTCGCTCCCACACCAAAGTGAACATCTGCTCGCGGCCCTGTGGAGGGATTGGGCTGACCTTTAGTTTGAGCTGTACTGTAACAACATGGAAAGTATACCACTGAACGCTTATACTGAACATTTATGTACTCCCTCGTGCCATTCCAAACCTGTGTGCTTTTTAGTGGAACATAAACGGGCATTCGGGAGAATTCCCGTTGGGCTACTCATAAATTGGGCGGCAGTAGCTTCCACTTAAGACATAAAGGCAGTTTCACACGGGACGCGGAAAACATACGTGTCTAGTTCATTTTCAAGAGACACGCGGAAAGCGGCAAATTGCACATCTTAACTTTGTATTTAAAGCAGCGCATCAGTTTTATGTTTTGCAAGTGTTGTGTCACTTGGCAGAGAGCTTGCATGCTCTCTCTCTCACACACACACACACACACACACACACACACACACACACACACACACACACACACACACACACACACACACACACACACACACACAGACAGTGCTTCAGAAGTACATATAAGCATCAAATGAACATGATAAAAGTATCATAGTGTCCTTAATTGACCCTTCAGAGGGATCTTGATTGACAGGCGCTCTGACCAATCATAATCCGCCATCCGCCGAATCCGCCATTTTTGTCCGACAAAGCAGTCAGTAGAGTTAGTAGATTAACGTTGGAGGATTTGAACTTGAAAAATGTGTGTACTGACATATTTCCGCTTATGTTCTTATTATGTTTATTTGATGCTATAAATGAACTAGAAGGAAGAGATGATCGGTTCACGAGCAGCTTTCACTGAGGCTCTACAGCGATCTGTCACGACACATTAAAGAGCCACAAAACCGTATTTATAGTTTAAATTTCTTTTTTTTAAAAAAATGACCAAATTTGAAAGTTGAGACTTTGTTTCATCTCAAAAGTAACCTGGTCTGGTCTGTCCTGTGTGTCGGTGTGTTGTCAGTCTCCTCTCTGCTCCGCGATGTGTTTTTCACTGTGTGAGAACATGGTGTGTGTGAGAGCGGCGTGGCTTGTCGGACATAGCAACAGTAACTAAAGGGGGCGGGTTTTTGCGAACGGTCTATTCATAGATGCCACCTACGTCACTAGAAATAGAACGCCGCCATATTGACGACCGATCTCGCCCGGTATTGCCGCCCAAACTGCCCATTTGAATGAGAGAGAAAAACAGAGATACATGGATACAATTTTAATTTTAGGCTCCGATCCTTGTTACCCCCTTCTTTTGTCCTTTATTATCTGCCCCAGACTTGCCCCAATTTATATATATATATATGTATGGGGAGGGGTTTTGCACAAGATATATATATATATCTATATCTATCTATCTATCTATATATATATATATATATATATATATATATATATATATATATATATATATATATATATATATATATATATATATATATATATATATATATATATATATATATATATATCTTGTGCAAAACCCCTCCCCATACAGTGGGGATCGCTTGAAGGCTTTCAAGAGTACAGACGCGTATCAATATGGCTGCAACGCATTCTCATCCTTTGGCGTCATATAGGTGACGCCATATGACATTTCGTCGAAATCATACGCACATGGCACCCTTTAGCGTCAATATAACCTATGGGTAGGTTTAGGTCTGGGGTAGTTAGGGTTATGACGCCTTGGGATCTACGTCTCATGTTGAAGCTAAAGGATGCCATGTGCGTCAGATTTAGACGAGCGTCACATGTATGACGCCTTGGGTTCTGCGTCTCATATTGCCGCTAAAGAATGCCATGTGCGTAAGATTTCGACGAAATGTCATATGGCGTCACATGTATGACGCCTTGGGATGAGAACGGGCTGCAATATGCTGTGGCTGGATATAGGTAAAGGCGTAAAAGTGCGGCACCTGGCCACCAAGTATTCATATTTAATCATGGGAAATGTTGGTATTATAAAAAAATAAATAATCAAATGTATGATTTTGGTGGTAGTTGCTCTGATTAGGTAGCGAGTTCTTAGCTAGTTAAGTGGCTCAGCTGGTAGCCTGCCAGCTGTTAGCCACGGCTCACGGCTAGCTGTCATTAACCTGGATTAGGCCTGTCGTGATAGTCAATAAATCAATTAATTGCACGATAAAAAAAAAATGAGCTCGATAATTTTTCCGGCCACGATAATTTCCATTTGCATGCATGCATGCTTGTTTCTCTCTCTCTCTCTCTCTCTCTCTCTCTCTCTCTCTCTCTCTCTCTCAGATGGCAACTGGATGGCAACTCTGTTTAGACATAACCGACAATTTAACGTGAATACTCTCCAAAACGGACATTTAAACATAATGTTGTGTGTATTTGTCCATTCAGACACGAAACAGAGCTCAATTCATTAACGTTACTCGCGCGCTGTATGGGGTCTATGGCTGCACGCTTCGGGTCGGATGTGTGCGCACAGAAAGATGAGACATGATACAATATGAGACATTTATTCTATCCTTTTCTTTTGGTATAGAATAAAATACCAGTTCGGGGTTCCTCTTTCGGCTGTTGTTGCTGCTCCTGCACAACATATTGCAGGCATTACCGTCGGTCGTCAAGATGGCGGCGCAAAGCTACAGTGACGTCATGTGAACCGAACGAATTGTAACTTAAATGCCAGATCTTCTGAAGCCAAATGACAGCTTGAGCCCTAATTGGACAGCAGTAATTGTTTCCCATGTAGATTCCTGTAAAAATATTTTTGCATGCACATCACTGATAAAACTAATTCATTGTTTAATGTACAGTTGAGGAGCAAGCTCAGCTGTAAACAAACTGTCATGCTTGGAATAATATGAATAAATTCATATTTCATGTAATTCAATTTATTATTTAATTATTTCAATCTATTTAAAAATAGGAAAATGTATGCACTGTAGTTGACATGGTTTTCTGTCATGCAATTTATCTTGTATACATTTGACTTGTTCATCAATGTAGTTGTGCTAATTTATATGTATATAAATATTGTAAAATATTTTTGCACACAATAATAATAGCCCATTTCAAAAGTTTCATTTGTGTGTTTTTTCTTCTTCTTCTGAACAGCGCCAATTCACTGTAGTGGGACAGTGACGTAATATTCTTCTTCTTAACAGTTCCCAGCATTTCAAGCTCAACGTTAGTGCTGGCAGTGGTCAAAAATAACATTTTACAGAACGACTTGATCCCTTCTTGTAAACTCAGAGATGTGGATTCAGACAGCAGTCATATTACCACACACACTCTGTGTTTGTCAAAAAACAGTAGCTAATTCGGCAGGGAGTTTTTATGCGGGTGGTGGAAGAAAACACTGATTCCAGATTTGGATCCCAGTGAAATGCCTGTGAATACTGATATGACTGAAATACTCCCTGAATAGAGCTTTAGTGTGAGAAACAGAACAACATGCAGGTCTTTATTCACTGATCTCTGCCTCTCCAACTCACTGCACCAGGTGTGACGTTACTGACACCAGACACAGGTGTTGATCTGCCAATGGGGTATATACAGGTCCTTCTCAAAAAATTAGCATATTGAGATAAAGTTCATTATTTTCCATAATGTAATGATAAAAGTTAAACTTTCATATATTTTAGATTCATTGCACACCAACTGAATTATTTAAGGTGTTTTATTGTTTTAATACTGATGATTTTGGCATACAGCTCATGAAAACCAAAAATTCCTGTCTCAAAAAATTAGCATATCATGAAAAGGTTCTCTAAACGAGAATCCCACCGGTCACAATAGTGACCGTAAAAAAATGTTTCATTTCTAAGGCTATAAAAATGTTACTGAATGTTCTATCAATGCATTTCCAGCAGATATTGAAATAATAAAGGGTCTCAATGAAATATGTGCAGTGTCGCATGTTTACTGTAAATTGTCACATGACCAGAGCAGTTTACTTCCTCTTTGCGCCAAGAGAAGAGGATGGCAGCAAGAAAGCTCCCAAAGAAAAGGTTATTAAAGTATGTTAACATTAAGATAGGACATAGATTTTTGGTACACATCATGTTTAAGGTGTCTAGTATTGATATATGCATTTGCAATTACTCAACTTTGTTTAATGTGGTCATAGAACTCACAAACATGTCACCGGCAACAATTGTGACCGGTGGGATAACCCATTGTATCTACATGCTAATACACATAGGCTAACTGTTCTACCTTACTTTCTGCTGCTACCTAACTTTGTACGTAATTTTACACACGGACACACACAGAAAAACACACACACACACGCACACACACGGACCCAAGGAAGACTAGCTAGCTAGCTAATTCTGCTAGCTAATTCTGCTGCTACCTAACTTCCTACCTACTGCAACTTTCCACACACACACACACACACACAAGATACTATCCCGTGGCCTCAAGATACTATCCCGTGGCCTCAAGATATTATCCCGAGGCCACGGGATACTATCTTGAGGCCACGGGATGCTATCTTGAGGCCACGGGATGCTATCCCGAGGCCACGGGATGCTATCTTGAGGCCACAATATGCTATCCCGAGGCCACGGGATGCTATCTTGAGGCCACAGGATGCTATCCCATGGCCACGGGATGCTATCTTGAGGCCTCGGGATGCTATCTCGAGGCCACAGGATGCTATCCTGAGGCCTCAAGATACTATCCCGAGGCCACGGGATGCTATCTTGAGGCCACGGGATACTATCTTGAGGCCACGGGATGCTATCTTGAGGCCACAATATACTATCCTGAGGCCACAGAATGCTATCTTGAGGCCACGGGATGCTATCTTGAGGCCACGGGATGCTATCCCGAGGCCACGGGATGCTATCTTGAGGCCACGGGATGCTATCTTGAGGCCACAATATACTATCCTGAGGCCACGGGATGCTATCTTGAGGCCACGGGATGCTATCCCGAGGCCACGGGATGCTATCCCGAGGCCACGGGATGCTATCTTGAGGCCACAATATACTATCCTGAGGCCAAAGGATGCTATCTTGAGGCCACGGGATGCTATCTTGAGGCCTGGGGATACTAACCCGTGGCCTCAAGATACTATCCCGAGGCCTCAAGATACTATCCCGAGGCCACAGGATACTATCTTGAGGCCACGGGATGCTATCTTGAGGCCACGGGATGCTATCCCGAGGCCACGGGATGCTATCCTGAGGCCACAGAATGCTATCTTGAGGCCACGGGATGCTATCTTGAGGCCACGGGATGCTATCCCGAGGCCACGGGATGCTATCTTGAGGCCACAATATACTATCCTGAGGCCACAGGATGCTATCTTGAGGCCACGGGATGCTATCTTGAGGCCACAATATACTATCCTGAGGCCAAAGGATGCTATCTTGAGGCCACGGGATGCTATCTTGAGGCCACGGGATGCTATCTTGAGGCCTGGGGATACTATCCCGTGGCCTCAAGATACTATCCCGACGCCTCAAGATACTATCCCGAGGCCACAGGATACTATCTTGAGGCCACGGGATGCTATCTTGAGGCCACAATATACTATCCTGAGGCCACAGGATGCTATCTTGAGGCAACGGGATGCTATCTTGAGGCCTCGGGATGCTATCTTGAGGCCACGGGATAGTATCTTGAGGCCAAGGGATGCTATCTTGAGGCCAAGGGATGCTATCTTGAGGCCACGGGATGCTATCTTGAGGCCACGGGATGCTATCTTGAGGCCACGGGATGCTATCTTGAGGCCACGGGATGCTATCTTGAGCGTGTGGTGCCGCATTCCCTAGGTCAAGCCACTTTTGAACCAGAAACATCGGCAGAAGCGCCTGACCTGGGCTACAGAGAAGCAGCACTGGACTGTTGCTCAGTGGTTGCATGTCATTCGGAAATCAAGGTGCCAGAGTCTGGAGAAAGACTGGGGAGAAGGAAATGCCAAAATGCCTGAAGTCCAGTGTCAAGTACCCACAGTCAGTGATGGTCTGGGGTGCCATGTCAGCTGCTGGTGTTGGTCCACTGTGTTTTATCAAGGGCAGGGTCAATGCAGCTAGCTATCAGGAGATTTTGGAGCACTTCATGCTTCCACTTGCTGAAAAGCTTTATGGAGATGAAGATTTCATTTTTCAGCACGACCTGGCACCTGCTCACAGTGCCAAAACCACTGGTAAATGGTTTATTGACCATGGTATTACTGTGCTCAACTGACCTGAACCCCATAGAGAATCTGTGGGATATTGTGAAGAGAAAGTTGAGAGACGCAAGACCCAACACTCTGGATGAGCTTAAGGCCGCTATCGAAGCATCCTGGGACTCCATAACACCTCAGCAGTGCCACAGGCTGATTGCCTCCATGCCACGCCGCATTGAAGTAGACATTTCTGCAAAAGGATTCCCGACCAAGTATTGAGTGCATAACTGAACATAATTATTTGAAGGTTGACTTTTTTTTTGTATTAAAAACACTTATTTTATTGGTCAGATGAAATATGCTAATTTTTTGAGATAGGAATTTGGGGTTTTCATGAGCTGTATGCCAAAATCATCAGTATTAAAACAATAAAACACCTGAAATATTTCAGTTGGTGTGCAATGAATCTAAAATATATGAAAGTTAAATTTGTATCATTACATTATGGAAAATAATGAACTTTATCACAATATGCAAATTTTTTGAGAAGGACCTGTATATAGGCTATGCCAATATATGTATAATTTTTTTTTTTTTTTTTTTTTTTTTGCTGTGCCTAAGAGATTGAATAATATGGGGTTAGTACAACATGATTAGGAATAAATCGTTTATATTTTGGTGTGAATTATTGAGTTAATTTATGTCATAATATTTATGACTTAGAATATCTTAATTTTGACAGTCAATTATGATGTTTTGTCTCATAATTTCGACTTTATCTCATCTTATAATTTTGACTTTTTATGTCATGATTATGACTATCATAATGCTGACTTTTTATCTCATAATTATGGCTTAATATGTCATAATTTTGACTTTTTGTCAATTTTGACATTTTGTCTCAGAATTTCAACTTTATCTAATTTTGACTGTATTATATTTTTGACTTTTTATGTCATTATTATGACTTTTTATCACATAATTCTATGTATATCAAAATTATTACTCATATAATAACTCTATAATTTTCATTTGTCTCATAATTTCAACTTTATCTAATTTATCTAATCTTATCATTATGACATCTTTCTCAGAATTCTGACTTAGTATTTCATATTTTTTGCTTTTTATATATGATTATGGCTTTTTATCATAATGTAGACTATTTCTTGACTTGCGGTCAATAATGACGATTTGTCTCATAATGTAGACTTTATCTCAATTTTGACTTTTTATGTCATGATTATGACTTTTTAATAAAAATTTATTTGACTATTTATATCAAAATTATTACTTAGTATGTCATATTTTTGACCTTTTTGACCTTTTTTCTCCTCTCACAAAAGAGCTTGTACGCGGCACGTCTTTTTAAAGACGGTTCGCCCGTGCATTTAAAAAAAAAAAAAAAGTGGCGGCAGATTGGTATCGGACTCTGAGGGGCACGAGCGCTGTCTAGTGTGTGGGGCTTTGATCATGCTTGTACAGCGCTCGTGGGTGATTCATGTTCTCTCTGGGAACATGATCATCGCGTCATTTAGGTCGAGACTCAATGAACTCGCAAGAGTGAGAGTCCCCTCATCCACACCCCGATCTAGCGCTCCCCTGAGGGGTGCTACTTCGGCTGGTGGCCAGGGTGACCTGAGGGTTACAGTCTGGAACAAGGCGCCGACTATCTGTCCGCGACCCCAGCCCCCCTCCTGTGTGACGGTGCCCGCTAGTGAACCTCCGATTCCCGCGAGTCGACCTTCGGGTGGCCCGCGAGTTTCGGTTGAAGCAACAGAGGAAGATGCTATGTCTGTAGCAGCATCACAAGGTGGGCTTGGTTCTTTTGGAAGTGACGACTCGTCACAGCTGCCACCTTCTGGTGTGCTATGCTGTGCCTGAGTCTGATCCGGAGATGACGGCCATGCTTTCCTGGGACGATTGGTTTTTGGGTAAGGCTGCTGACCCGCGTCCACGGCAAACGCCAATATCTTTCTTCCCGGACGTGCATGATGAGATCTCGATGTCCTGAAAGACCCCCGTGTCTTCTCAGGACCGCTCGTTGGTCTCATCCGCCTTTCCCCCCTCACGGGGCCGCTGCCATGGGTACACTGGGGTCCGCCCGGTTGAACGCTCTGTTGCGATGCTACTGTGTCCTCAGAGTGCTTCTCGGCGCAATCCTAAGCACCCGTCCGAAGCCTGTAGTTCTTTACGTCTACACTAATCTGTGGCGAAATCCTATAGTGCCACAGGACAGGCAGCCGCCTCACTGCTTCCCATGACCGTTCTGTGGTCTACCTGGCCCAGATACTCATGGTTTTGCATGAGGGCGGGACTGACTCGAGGCTCTTTAATGAGCTACCAAAAAGCGCGCCGCCACTGACCTTGCTCTCCGAGCGACGAAGGTGGCCGTGCGCTCTCCGAGTCAGGTGATGTTTACCACTCTGGGGCTGACCGGTCTGATGTGCTGGATGTCGGCAGACTCGTCTGCTCGACACCCCCACATCCCAGGTCGGCCTCTTCGGCGGTGCGGTTGAGTTCTTCTGCCCAATAGTTCTTAACCGCCCGGGAGCAGATTGAGGTTATTCTGCCGACGGCCCCGCCGTCCGCTCAGGTCCCTCAGTCTGCCAACCGCCGAAGGCACCCGCCCGTTCACCCGGGCTGGCTTTGGAAGACCGTGGGGGGATGCCTCAGCCCTCTCCAGCCCCGCCCCCCGCTAAACGCCGGGTTAAGCAGCGCTTTTGAGATGGGCTGCTCAGAGATGGGACTCAGTTCTTTCCAGGAGTTGGTAGCAGGGCCACTCCTTTCCCCGGTGGAGGGCTGGGGAAGAATCCTTATTCAGAAAGAACTGACTCTCTCGTCTCTGAGCACACAGAGTTCTCGGACGACACAGAGCGCCGCCCACAAGCCGTGCTCTCCTCGTCCCCCTCTGTCCCAGAGTTGGTTGACACGGCATGCCGTCCACGGACCGTTTCGTCCCTGTCCCACTCTGTCGCCAGACCCCTGGCAGAGCAGGCCCCCGTGGAACGCTGGTCCTTCCCTGGCCTCCTCTGTCAGGGCGCGGATGTTAACTGCGCCCCCACACCGGATCGCTATGCCGTCCACGTCCGGGCCAGTTACTCCGCTTCGCTGCCCCTCCGGGGGGACGCCTGTGGTTCGCATCACCCCGCTGGTACAGTTCCTGGGAGCCTGGCTAGAGCTCCCCATCTGTCCCGCTGGGTCGCCCGCACCATCAGGTTTGGCTATGCGATTCAGTTCGCACGGTCTCCTCCCCGCTACAGGGGAGTCCGCTCCACTTTGGTCGGTGGCAATGCCCCCATCATGAGAGCAGAGATTGCCACCCTGCTGGCGAAGGGTGCAATCGAGACTGTCCCTCCAGCCGAGATGAGGTCCGGCTTCTACAGCCCTTACTTCATTGTCCCCAAGAAAACCGGTGGGTTAAGACCAATCCTGAACCTGCGCGTGCTGAATCGCTCCCTTCACAGGATGCCGTTCAAGACGCTCACCGCCAAACGCATTTTCGAATGTGTTCGGCCCCAGGATTGGTTTGCAGCGATCGACCTTTCATGTCTCCATTCTTCCTTGATACAGACCGTTCCTCCGGTTTGCTTTCGAGGGGCAGGCATACCAGTACGCGGTTCTCCCTTTCGGGCTAGCCCTGTCTCCTCGCGTCTTCACGAAGGCCGTCGAGGCAGCCCTTGTTCCCCTTCGGGTTCACGGGGTTCGCATCCTGAACTATCTCGACGACTGGCTGATCCTAGCTCACTCTCGAGATCAGGTTTGCGAACACAGGGACCTTGTGCTCCGGCACCTAGCTCGTCTGGGCCTTCGGGTCAACTGGGAGAAGAGCAAACTTTGCCCCGTGCAGAGGATCTCTTTTCTCGGTATGGACATCGACTCGGTCACCATGTCCGCGCAGCTTACGAGCGAGCGCGCGCGGTCACTGCTGACTTGTCTGAGACAAATTCAGGGCAAGAGTGCGGTTCCACTGAAACATTTTCAGAGGCTCCTGGGGCATATGGCATCTGCAGCCGCGGTGACGCCGCTCGGATTGCTTCATATGAGACCGCTTCAGCTTTGGCTTCGCGACCGAGTCCCGAGGTGGGCATGGCAACAAGGCACGCTCCGAGTACCAGTTACTCCGACCTGCCGTCAGACCTTCACCCCGTGGTCGAACCTCCGTTTTCTCAGGGCTGGTGTCCCCCTGGAACGAGTTTCCCGGCATGTTGTTGTCTCAACAGATGCCTCCACCACGGGCTGGGGCGCCATGTGCAATGGACATGCTGCCGCGGGCTCCTGGACAGGACCCCCAGCGCCTATGGCATGTCAATTGCCTCGAGTTTCTGGCAGTACGCCTTGCCCTGCACCGCTTCCGGGCGCTGCTCATGGGTCAACACGCACTAGTCCGATCAGACAATACCGCCACTGTAGCGTACATCAACCATCAAGGTGGTCTACGCTCCCGCCGTATGTCGCAACTCGCTCGCCACCTCCTCTTATGGAGTCAGAGGCATCTGAGGTCCCTTCGTGCCATTTACATTCCCGGAGCCCTGAACCGTGCTGCCGACGAGCTGTCACGGCTTCAGCCCCTCCCTGGAGAATGGCGACTCCATCCCCAGTCGGTCCAGCTGATTTGGGACCAGTTCGGGGACGCACAGATAGATCTGTTTGCCTCCCACGACTCGACCCATTGCGCCCAGTATTATTCTCTGACCGAGGGCACGCTCGGCACGGATGCTCTGGCGCACAGCTGGCCGCGGGGCCGCAAATATGCGTTTCCCCCAGTGAGCCTTCTTGCGCAGGTCTTGCGCAAGGTCAGGGAGGATGAGGAGCAGGTCCTTCTGGTTGCGCCGTACTGGCCCACCCGGACTTGGTTCTCCGAACTAGTGCTCCTCGCGACAGCACCTCCTTGGCCAATTCCTCTGAGGAAGGACCTCCTTTCTCAGGGACGGGGCACCCTGTGGCACCCTCGTCCCGATCTCTGGAACCTCCACGTGTGGCTCCTGGACGGGACGAGGCAGGTTTGAGTACCCTACCACCTACGGTGGTGGCTACCATCACTTCCGCTAGAGCGTCGTCCACTAGGCACGCCTACGCGTTGAAGTGGAACCTCTTCACCAACTGGTGCTCTTCTCGCCGAGAAGACCCCCGGAGGTGTTCGATCAGTTTCGTGCTTTCCTTCCTTCAAGACGGGTTGGAGCGAAGGCTGTCTCCCTCCACCCTCAAAGTTTATGTTGCCGCTATTGCCGCACACCACGACTTAGTGGAAGGTAAGTCCATAGGGAAGCACAACCTGATCGTCAGGTTCCTGAGGGGGGCGAGGAGGCTGAATCCTCCTCGTTCTCCTCTCGTTCCCTCTTGGGACCTCTCAGTGGTCTTAAGTGCCCTGCAGAGTGCTCCCTTTGAGCCTCTGTAATCAGTGGAGCTTAAGTTCCTGTCAATGTAGACAGCGCTCCTGGTTGCATTGGCCTCTCTCAAGAGGGTCGGGGACCTGCACGCATTCTCCGTTGACGAAGCGTACCTGGAATTCGGGCCGGCTTACTCTCACGTGATCCTGAGACCCCGGCTTGGATATGTGCCCAAGGTTCCTACCACTCCCTTCTGGGACCAGGTGGTGAACCTGCAAGCGCTGCCCTTGGAGGAGGCAGACCCAGCCTTGGCACTGCTCTGTCCAGTACGCGCTCTCCGCGCCTATGTAGACAGGACGCAGTGTTTCAGGACCTCAGACCAGCTCTTTGTCTGTTATGGTGGGAAGCTGAAGGGAAAGGCTCTCTCAAAGCAGAGGTTGTCTCACTGGATAGTGGACACCATTGCTTTGGCATACCAGCAGCAAGGTCGACCGTGCCCCCTTGGTGTGACTGCCCACTCCACCGGAGTGTGGCATCCTCTTGGGCTCTAGCGCATAGCGCCTCGCTAACAGACATCTGCAGAGCTGCAGGCTGGGCGACACCGAACACATTCGCCAGATTCTACAATCTCCGAGTGGAGCCAGTGTCCTCTTATGTACTCGCTTCAACTAGCTAGTACTGGACCCGCTCAGGTGTCTTCGCTTGCTCGCCATTCCACTCCACGGACTGGATACGTGCGATATTCTGCTCAGGTGAGCTTCTCCGCAAGCCCTCCAGCACCCCTGATGCTAGCGCCAGTGTCTATTGCCTGGGCGTCGGCTAGGTGCCTCCCGTGTGCATGGTCCCTCCCCGGAGCTACCCCCACACGTGTATTTCCACTGTAAGCCTCTCTGAGCATGTGTCTTTCCCTCGGCAAGCCACCTTGCCACCCCTGAGGTTGAAATATTCCACCTGCGGCTGGACACCTCAGAGTTTCTCCATATGTTTCCTTCGGGTCATATGTGTATTTTCAAATGCCCCCCCCCACTGGGTTGGTGATAATTGCATATGTCCTCTAAAGCTATGGGATATGCTTCCCAGTGTACCTTGGTATTCCTGTGTTAAATAGGAGTCCTTCGTCATAAATCTCTCGAGGGCTCAGATTTACGCAGGGCACTGGAAGACAGCTGTGAAGGTGGCGTGATTAGACTGGTAACCCCATTCGTCGTCATCCGACGTAACTCGGAGCGACAACGAAAGGGAACGTCTCGGTTACGTATGTAACCCTCGTTCCCTGAGTAGGGAACGGAGACGTTACGTCTTCCTGCCACTTCCGCTGTACCAAGTTCAGTCTTGGCTCCTCAGTGAAGAAACATAACTGCATGTTGCCGGCGTCCTCCTTTTATACCCACGAGGTGGGGCGGAGTTACGTCATGCAAATTCCGCAGACCCATGGCATTTCTTTGCCATTGGCTCGTTTTTGTATACTCGAAGTCGATAGGTGTTCTAAGCGAAACCCCATTCGTCGTCATCCGACGTAACGTCTCCGTTCCCTACTCAGGGAACGAGGGTTACATACGTAACCGAGACGTTTTTATCTCACAATTATGACTTTTTATCTCAGATTTATAACAAAACAAGAGAATAATATTGAAACAACAAGAGAGGGAGTAAATAGTACGAATTTTTGTGTGAATTATTGAATTTGAATGTCATTTATTTAATTTTGACCATCTTATAATTACGACTTTTTAAGTCATGATTATGACTTTTTATCACATAATTGACTATTTATCTCAGTATATCATGATTTTGACTTTTTATATCAATTATACAATAAAAAAGATTGTTGGAAAAACCTAAGGAGAGGTCAGTAGTGTGAATTATTCCTTCTTTTAGCACGCTGGTCAAGAAGCTCTTTGTCAACAGTGTTATTTAGCATGATGTGGGTGTTTTTCTTGGTCAGGTAACTGTAGCACAGCAGGAGCAGCGAGCTGTCAGACACATCACAGCACCTCCCAGTCTCGTCCAGCATCCTGGCTCAGTCCGTATCCCTATAACCTCCCCTGACACTTCAAAGACAGAGTCACCGTAGGGCCTGGGGAATCACGGGAGACAAAGGAAGCAATTAAGCGATAAAGATCACTCTGAGATATGACATTTCATCCCAGGCGGATCCGGTGGTCACACTCCTTTCAGAGAAGAATACTAGCAGAAAAAAGGAAAAGGGTGGGAATTGCCCCCTCCTCCTCCGACTGCCATTCCCGTCTGTCTACAAACATGAGAAAAACTTGACTGCGGTGCGCTTCCAACCCTTCTCCAACAAAACCACTTTAACCCCTGCTCAAGGATGGAGCAATGAGGTGACACCAACTCCAAGAAGAGAAACTGTGTTCAAATGACAAATGCGACATGCACAGAGTCTACATGTGAAGCTCGTTTTCCTATTGTTTTCTTAAAGCGTCATTTGAAAATCAAAGAAAGTCAAATAAATAAGCATTCTATTGTGGCTCTAATTGCCCTGGGATTGAGTTACGGATCTCGTTTCGCATCTGCGCTTTCAAACGGCAGCGTTCAAAGCCTCGTTCACCTGTCTGTGAGGAGAAAAAACATCCACTGAGGATCTCTGAGAAGCGTTCTGATTCAAGGCTTTTTCAAACACATATTAGCAGAACCTCAACGCTATAACAGACCTAATGGGATCACTTGATTGTGTGCTTTGAAAGAAATAGTTCACCCAAAAATTCACAGTAAAGACAGCCGTTCAGCTTCTAAACTATCATTCAAACGTTCGTGGTCAATTTTTTTTTAATTTTTTTTAAATTTTTTTTTAAAGCAATTCACTCTTTTATTCAGCAAGTACACATTAAATCATGGAAGCCCTTTTCCACCACATAAGGAAAAAAAAAACATGCTTTGGTAAATGATAATTATGAGATTTAAAGGTAGAAATTCTGACATAAAAGTCATAATTATATAAGTTGAAAAAATAATAATAATTATGGCATTTTTCTCATAATTATGACTTTTTGTTTTAGAATTTTGACTTTTTATTGGAATTTTTACATCGAGTCTATTCATTTTTTTCCTCCTAATTATGACTTAGTATGTCATAATTTTGACTTTTATTAATTGATTTTTTGGTAACACTTTACAATAAGATTTAATTTGTTAACTTGAAATAATAAAATTAACTAAAAATTATCAATACATTTGTTACAGTATTTATTAATCTCTGTTAACATTAGTTAATGAAAACACAACCGTGGGGGGAGATCCACTTTCATGTTGCACCGAGAAACATCCGACAGGCTTGAAACAACACAAGGGTGAGTAAATAGACAGAAACGTCCATTAGTCAAAATGCCAAATGCCTAAAAACAAGGACTATTTTTGACTGCTGTTTGTTGAGTGTCTTAAGCGCCACGGGCAGGGACTTCAAACATGAGTGAAGCACACCTGTTTGAAGGGTTAAGAGGGATGATGGGAAATAAGTAGAGACCAGTGGACAGTCACCAGTGGGGATATCCGAGGGCCATCTTTTCATTAGTTGTACCTAATGAAACTGCACAACAACAGGGAAGAGATCCCCACCGCTGTGACATGCTACCGGCTCCCAAATTACACTGAAAACAAAAGGGCCTTTACATCTTCACATCAAAGTGTTTCCACTGAAAGAGAAATGACAGGTCGTTTAGAGCAATCAGAAACAAAGTGCAAGGTACCATAACGTGATCACTGCCACAAGATCAATCTTTTCAGATCATTAATGTTTTATATACACATTACATGTCAGAAGTATGTGAACAGCCCTTCTAATTAGTTCGTCTGAATTTTCCAGACAAACCCACTGCTGACAGGTGCATAAAGCAGACAACGGAGCAGCTTTACCCAGCATCCGAGATCTGAGAATGTCCCAAAGAAGAAATGGGGTTTTTAACCATAAGAAAGGAAATTAATTTATAGGGTCTCTTTGATATCTCAATAATCTTTCTCTTAGACATGAGACCAAATTGAGACTTATTTGGTCAGTTTCTCCAGACAATTGGACTCAAGCAATCTTAAATGCGTCTCAAAGATCTCGCTTTTCTCATCAAATTGTCTCTCTGAATAATTCACTGAACTGTTCGGCATTGACACTCTTGAATGAATATTAATAAAGCTGGTATTTGTCACGGTTTGAGTTCTGTGTTTCTAGATTAGTTTTCCCAGTGTTCAGTTCAAGTTTCCCTGTGTCTGTATCCCTGTCACCTGTTTATTCATTATCTCGTTAGTCATGTCAGCTATGTCTTGTTTCGTTGATTAAGTCCCTGTGTATTTAAGCCCTGTGTTTTGTCCTGTTCAGTGGTTGGTTGGTGTTGTGTAATGCTAGGTTGTTCTGTTCCTGGTTATACATGAGTGTTTATTCCTAAATGTGTGTTTGTTTCTTTATGTTCTTGAAAATAAAAACTATACTGCTGCAATTAGATCCTCACTTCATCTTTGTAAACCAGTTGTGACAGTATTAAATTAATATTCTGGGTTTAATGCAAGTTAAGATGTGTGTCCCAACATTAAAGTGTGGCTTTAATGTTGATTACAGAGAAAATAATTTACATTCATCCCTTATTTTTTCACTTATCGTTACACCTATATTGAATGTAAAGAGCAGCAGGTAATAAACATTAAAATACATGCTGTAAAATCACTTACTAATTCTGTGTTTCCAATTGTGTGTTTTCATTCTGTTCCCTCTGTTCCTTTGCCTGTGTTCGCTGTCTATGTTTCTTAATTATAGTCACACCTGTTTCTATCTCCCTGTTTTATATACCCTTAGTTTCCTCAGTTCCTTTGTCCAATATTGTTTGCCCATCAATGTTTAGTGGTTGTGTTTTATAATATCCAATGATCTGTGTTTTGGTTTTGTGAATTAGAATAAAGATTATTCTGTATACTACTTTGTCATGTGCGTCTTGACAACAGTCAAAACGCTACAGAATATCGGACCGTCAAAGCGGATAGAAGATAATGGACTTACCAGTAGTCTAGCTGCTCTGCATGGAGCAGGGGCAGCAATCCCTCCAGACCCACAACCATGGATTTTAACATCTGGCCTGCTGCACTAATTTCCCGGATGCTCCTTGTGCACGTTCTACCTCACAAGCCTCAATGCGGAAAATAAAGGTCCTCGGGGGAATTTCGCTGAGTTTGTGGAGTGGGTGCTGGTGAACTGCGGGTCCCCGTACACCATCTGCCCTGCTGAAGAGGCCGTCACAAACCCCGCTCCTAGATCCAGAGCACAGCCAACCATCACCCTGCTGCACGGAGTGGATACCAGAGTCCAACTTAGATGGAGAGCTCGAGCGAGCAGCGATGTACGTGCCAGAGCCTGAAAGAAGGACTGAGACATCCATCGCCCCGGAGCCCGAGCCCAGCAAAACGTCTGACCAGTTGCGTGAGCCAGCTAGATCTTCCGTCCCAGTGGGGTTGTTTGCGGAGTTCAAGGGCATCGAGGGAAGCCCTGCTCACATACCCACTGCTGTGGATGTGTTGTGCCTGGCCTCTGGGAAATGATTTTATTTGAAAGAGGATAATATCCTGTTTCTCTTGTCCCCGCTAGTCCTGTCCAGCATGAAGTCTCTTGTACCCCAGCTGGTCCGGTCCAGCATAAAGTCTTCTATGCCCCCGCTGGTCCTGTCCAGCACAAAGTCTTCTGTGCCACTGCTGGTCCTGTCCAGCATAAAATCTTCTGTGCCCCCGCTGGTCCTGTCCAGTACAAAGTCTTCTGTGCCACTGCTGGTCCTGTCCAGCACAAATTCTTCTGTGCCCACGCTGGTCCTATCCAGCACAAAGTCTTCTGTGCCACTGCTGGTCCTGTCCAGCACAAAGTCTTCTGTGCCACTGCTGGTCCTGTCCAGCATAAAATCTTCTGTGCCCCTGCTGGTCCTGTCCAGCATAAAGTCTTCTGTGCCCCCACTGGTCCTTTCCAGCACAAAGTCTTCTGTGCCGCTGCTGGTCCTGTCCAGCATAAAGTCTTCTGTGCCCCCGCTGGTCCTGTCCAGCATGAAGTCTTCTGTGCCCCCGCTGGTCCTGTCCAGCATAAAGTCTTCTGTGCCCCTACTGGTCCTGTCAAGCACGAAGTCTTCTGTGCTCCTGCTGGTCCTGTCCAGCATTAAGTCTTCTGCTGGTCCTTTCCAGCACAAAGTCTTCTGTGCCGCTGCTGGTCCTGTCCTGTCCAGCATAAAGTCTTCTGTGCCCCCGCTGGTCCTGTCCAGCATAAAGTCTTCTGTGCCCCTGCTGGTCCTGTCGAGCGCGAAATCTCCAGTGCCCCTGCCGGTACCATCCAGCACAGTTCCCTATCCCGCCTCCTCTTCCAAAGACAGCCCAAGCCTTCGGTGGTCCACTTCAGCCCCCCGACTCCTCCGTCGTTATTCCACACGTATGCTCTGCTTTGGTTTTGTTTTCGTTCTGTTCCCTGTATTTCTTTGTCTTTGTTTGCTACCATTAGTTCCTATGATTCTTAATTATAGTCACAGCTGTTTCTATTCTTGCTAATTATCTCCCTGCTATGTATACCCTTAGCGTATACTCACACTAGGCACGGTTGCCTTTGTACTGAGCCCTGGCACGATTGTCAATCCTCCCCACTCCCCCGCTGGCCCTAATTCACATTGCACTTAACTTTCCTTGCCGGAGCACACTTACGTCATTTCTGATGTAATTTTTTGTTTTGATGAAAACAGGATGAAAAGCACTTTTGCTTATAGACTGCCTAATAGATTTATCTTTTATGTCATGCAGCAAATTTCACTTGATTCACTTGAATTATCCAAGTAGTAATAGAAGTTGTTTGCTGTCGTAATAATGACATTAGCGCACACAAAAGTAGTAGCTGTTCTGTGCTCCGGCGCAGTTAGCGATCACACTACATGCGTACCACGCCCGATCCAAACTGAACCGTGCTCTGGCCCACCTCTTGCAAGCGAGCCAGGGACGGTTAAACAAAGCGATCACACTAGTGAAACGTACATGAGTACACCCTAAGTTTCCTCAGTTACTTTGTCCGATATTGTTTGCCCGTCAATGTTTAGTGGTTGCGTTTACTATAGTCTCCAATGATCTCCTGTATTTTGGTTTTGTGAATTAGAATAAAGATTATTCTGTCTACAACATCCAAAACGTTCCACTATTCCGTTAACAAAAATATGTTTTAAGAACGTTTTACTAACGTTCCCATTAAGTTATAAAAATGTTATTTCTGAATGTTCTCTGAATGTTCAAAACGTCAAATTTTTAAAATGCTTTCAAAAGCTTTTTTTTATTGGTTATGCGAACGTCAAGGGAACATTCCATTTTATTATTTTGCAAACATTATGGGAACGTTACTTTTGAATGTTCTCGGAACATTCTGAAACAAGTAGTAACATTTAAAAAAAAATTAGACAAACATCAAACTAAACGTTTTAGGTAAAAACTTTCCTATGTTTTTGTACTAACGTTTTGAGAGCATTATTAAAGACCAGATATCTTTGAATTAATGTTTTATTAATGTTACTGGAAGATTGTTTGTTCATAATTTTAAGAGAACCTTGAACCTTGAACGTTAGCCAAAGTTCTGATAGTGTTCCCTGTTAGCTGGGTCGTCAATTGAATTGGTTGACTCAGACCCCAGAGCAAAAAACCAGGCTGAGGCTGTGTGACATGAATAACCCTGCAGTTGCAAAGATGCAAAGCAGCGGCTTCTAGTGTATCACCCGCTTGGCTCCCACTCCACACACTTGGGGCTTCGTATGAATACGGCACAGTGAGCGGGGGAGTGAAACAAGAGGATCTGACCTCCACCTGCACTGACATCAGCCGTTACTAGCCAACTGATCCTCGCATCAAAACAAGCCACACATCCACTGCTTAGTAAGAGGTGCTGCAAAGGTGCATGATGAAACAACTCTGAGCTGAGGACCGCACAGAGAGAAAACTCTCGCTCAACAACACACAATCAATCTACTGACGGACAGCACTTTATCTACACTAACAACTTTTAAACCAATCCTCCAACAAGGGGAGAAACTTGCACTCAGATGTGCTATTGTCTGTTGTGATACTGATGATGTTGTGAATCGAAAACGTTTTGTCTTTGCACTGAGAACATTGCTTTTTTTGCCTATGAATAAAAGCATTTTGTACGCATTTTTCTACTATTATTACTTGGTTATAATTTTTGCCACCATGTACTAAAGTGTGATTTGGCACAGATGATTTATGGCTCTTTTACTAAAAATTTTACTTTCAAAGATTGCACCAGAGTTGTTGTTTGTTTTGTTTAAACTGTATCAAGTGACTGTAGGCATCTTTCTGAGAGTTTGGTGTGATTATGAGCGATGCTATCTTGATGGAGGGAGGCCAGTTGATGTGCATCTGCTCCAAGAAACCTTGGAAAATCTCGGCCTCTGCCCTAAGCCACTTCAAAATGAAATTCCTACCTTCCCTCATCTGACAAACCTGTGTCTGATATAGTCTTCAAAGGAAAAGTGGCAAGCCTCTACCTCCAGGCTGAGGTAATTTGACTAAAGCTTTACAAAGAGAGAAGACAAATGTTCTGTGCTTTTTTCCTCTTCAAAGATTAGATATGATGCTAACTGCACAAGGCAGTTTTCATCTTTGCAGTGTATTTGGGGTCTTTATCGTGCAGTTCTGCCTAGTTTCTGAAGGGAGGGCGTCATGTTCTGCTTCAGAATGTCACAGTACATGTTGGAATCCATGTTTCCCTCAATGAAGCTCAGCTCCCCAGTACCAGCAGCACTCATGCAGCCCCAGACCATGATGCTGCCACCACCATGCTTGACTAGGCACAAGACAATCTTCTTGGTACTCCTTACCAGTGCGTCACCACACATTCTGGACACCATCTGAGCCAAACAAGTTTATCTTAGTCTCATCAGACCACAGAACATGCTTCCAGTAATTCATGCTCTTGGACAGGTTGCTTTCAGCAAACTGTCTGCGGGCTTTCTTGTGAGCCAGCTTCAGAAGAGGCTTCCTTCTGGGACGACGGCCATGCAAACCGACTGGTTGCAGTGTGTGGCGTATGGTCTGAGCACTGACAAGCTGACCTTCCACTTCTGCAACCTCTAAAGCAATGCTGGCACTCATGCGTCTGTTTTTTTTAAACCTGACGCACAGCACGAGGACTCAACTTCTTTGATTGACCCTTGTGAGGCCTTTTACGAGTGGAACCCGTCTTGGAAAACCTCTGTATGACCCTGGCCTGTACTGTAACTCAGTTTCAGGGTGTTACCAATCGTATAGCCTAGGCCATCTTTGTGGAGAGCAACAATTCTAATTCTCAAATCCTTACAGAGTTCTTTGCCATGAGATGCCATGTTGAACACCCAGTGGTCAAAATGAGGGAATTGTACTCAAAGCACCAATTTTAACTGCTCTAATACAAATACACACATTTTTATGGTCCTGTCAAGCAGACAAAAACATGAACATGATGAATAGGACATGTGGCTTTGCATGGTTAAACGACGTACAGCTATTATCACTTAGGGTGTTCTCACTTTTGATGCCAGCTATTTTGACAATAATGGCTGTATGTTGAGTTATTTTCAGAGGACAGTAAATATATACTGCTATACAAGCAGCACATTGACTACTAAAATATATCCAAGTTTCATTTCTATAGTATTGTCCCTTGAGAAGATATACTAAAAGGTTTGCTGAAATGTGAGGGGTGTACTCACTTTTGTGAGATATCTACTATAAACAAACATTATATATATATATATATATAAATCAGTCAAAAACTGAAAAACGGATTACTATGATTTTGTTCCATAAGTTGTATTTTCACCAAATCTAAACTAATTAATAAATAAAAATATTAAAAATAAAATAAAGACAGCATATATTTCATTAATGTTTACAAACAGAATTTCGTTAATTTTGGTAACAATTATGTGAGTGAAATCTTGTCAATTACATAAGTAGTGAATCACATAGAGAAACAACTGGAAACTTTAGACTACTGACTAAAGAACATTTATTATTATTTTTTATTTTTTTTAGATGTATTAATCAATTAAATCCTGACAAAATTGTTTTGACTGGAGCGACTATGTTTTTAAAAACAAAGTCAATTTTTTTTTTTTTTTTTTACAGCAGTCATCAGGCTGTTCCATCATAATTTCCTGAATTCTAATGGATATGACCAATATAGTGATAGGCCTACGATATCTACTGAAACTTTCGAATAAAAGGATCCTATTGGCATTTCACTTTATCCATTTTTATTCTTAGAGATTCTTTTTAGACCCCATTATCATAGAATCCGATTATGATGGAAATCCTTAACAGTATTTTTGACACGTGTTTATTTTCGCGCGAGCTGTAAGTAGCATCAGAGGATCTGTCAATTTAAGCCTTAAAGCAGAAAAGCATTTAACAAAAGAGTGAAAGATGATCGGACAATGATGGTTATTTATTGACAGTTCAAAGGGCTTCCGTTGGAGTGCTGGAAAACAGACAGTAAATGAGTGATTAGAGCCTGACAGGCGTCTGTATTCAATCTGCTGATGGAGACACGCCGTCTCACCTTTGATTTGCGCTCGCGTCGCGTCGCCAGATCCACTCCATTCAGACTCAGCGGTGCGCGTGCGTCACGCAGTCTAGCCGCTATTGTGCGGGGCAGACGCGCTGGTGCTGCAGGCCGCACCTGGAGGAGGACTTTTATTTGAATTTTAATTATGCTTTCATTTTCATTATTATGCTTTAACAACACAAACAAACAAGATACATTATCATATATCTGAATATAATCGCAATTGTTCAGCCTTAGGTTGAGCATATAGTAGACTACCAAAACAGAAAAATCACAATAAAATAATTAAAAATGAATAGCCTACAAATAAAAAAAAATAAATCAAAAGGGGCTTTTAAAATACATTTTTACTTTGGAATCGACTGGCAACATGCTGATATTGTTATTAGTTATAAAATCAGGTCGTCATGTTAACAGTTTCGTTTAGGTAATCTCTGCAGTGTTATGTCTAATCTTAGCTTTCTGCGGTGCAGGCATTTGTCTAATCATATAAAGACTGCATATTCATTATTAATATTAGTAATAATACAATTTTGTTGGTATGCAAACCTGATCTTCTCTTAATTTAGCCTAAAATGCCTTCCACTTCCAGAGAGGTGTTGATTGACAGCTCAAATCCCATTACAGCCTTTGATTCCCTGTTCAGTGCTGATGAAGCCAGTCAACTTGTTTTCATACAATATCACACAGATGCTCGTCCGGATTACATTTCACACCAAGATGAAAGGTGAACATTAATAACTTTTTGCACTGAAGCCTTATTTTCATGAGTAGTGATCATTCTGATCAGTTAATCATTACTGTAACAAAGTCATTTTTATAGTATTATGGTAAAAAAAATCTTCTTGCTAACATTTTATTTTTTAGGTGACGTACTTACACGTTACTACATTTACTTACTATAGTAATAACAGTAAATTATGCATAAGTACAAGTAACTAACCCTAAACCAAACCTAACCGTAACTCTATAGTTGCAGTTAATTAATATTACTTATCTGAGGAAGTACAATTTAACTATACATCACCATAAAATAAAGTGTAACCTTCTTTTTACCCCCATTAAAATAATAAATGTGGCATAAAATGTGCTTAATTGTCATTAACAGGGTTCTTAACATGTTCTTGGAATATTTTTTGAGTTTGATTTCTTGATTCAAAATAAGTAACACAAATTAATATTACTATAATGAAACTTTATAGAACTCTCTCATGGCATATTTGATCAAACATTTGGATGTTGGTTTACAGAAGCCCCCCCCCCCCCCACACACACACACATTAGGCTATCCATAACAAATTACATTTATAATATGAAATAAATTATTACTTTTTCACTTATATCATATCTATGTAAAAACCGTTTGTGATTATAAGCGTAATTGAACCATGCAAATGAAAAAACTTTAAAAGTGTGCAATTTAATGACAAACATATAGCAGAGGTTTTAAAATGCAAGAAATGCTGTTTCAGCATTACACAGTTCATGTTTGAACTCAACAAAATATGTTTGAAGATGGCTGGCATAGATACACAAGCTTTTAAAACTGCATTTGTCATATATACATATATATATATATATATATATATATATATATATGTATATATATATATATTTATGGCTGCCTTCCAGTGTGTGTGAGAAGCCAATATCATCCTTTAGTTCTTGAACCTTTGAAACAGAACAACACACTACCTTTGATTAATCTCACATTGTTTTTGGAATGTTTCACAATTTATTTAACAACAAAGTTGTTTTGGGAACATGTAAATCACATGCTGATGCAAAACATTAACTCACATCAATACATATCTGATTCCTTTTACTGATATAGAAGAAAATCAGTTTTCCTAGGATTTCACACAGTGCTCTATTTTAAGTACACAAACGATGCGTTCTGATCAAAAGGGGGTTCGTTGGCTACGTATTTCTATTTTCGTGAATGTATATTGTATTAAAGAAATAAATACTAGCAGTAAATAAACTTTTAGTGGCTTCTAATTCTTCTAGCACATAGAAAAACCCTTATACAGTCTGATATACATTATGGAAAGCTGTACAGCTGAATTAGCATTAAAAAGAGGACACTTTTAAAAACTTTTTTTTTTTACTTATGTTGATATAAATATATTTATATATACTTTTTGTCAAAATATATGATCGATCAGACAAAGACTGAGACAAACACACATGTCAACACAGAAGTTATAAATAAGTGTCCACACACAGGGTTAAATGTGTCCCGTGTCTAGCGGCATCCGCACCCCTCCACCACCATCTCCTGATAGTTCTTCAGCACCACCCGGTCCGTCTCGTCCAGGTACAGCATAGAGATCGCACTGAGCTCGGTGGGAACACAGCAGGCTTTGGGAATGTTGGTGTTGACCGAGTTAACCAGCGTCTGTACGATAGCGTGATTGGTGGAGTTCAGGTGATCGGCCAAGGGAAACGGACACTCGCCGTGACAGTAGTACGCCTGGTATCCCGGTGGAGCCACGATCCAGTCGTTCCAGCCCACGTCGCTAAAGTCCACGTAAAGCGCGTGTCTGCGACAGTTGCGGTTGCGCTTTCGGCCTCTTTGCTTGGGGCTTCGCTTTGCTCGCCGCGTCAGCGGATGACTTTTCCCGTCGTGCCCGAACGTGACTAGCAGTGGGCGGAGCTGGTCCCAGTCTTCATCCGGTATCGGATGCAGGGAACGGCTCACGCGTACATGGCGTTCCTGGTGACGCCGGCTCGGGCTCAGGTGCACGAGCTCCACGGCCAGCCCGTGGTTTGAGCGTTTATCACGGGTCCAGCGCAGCACGGCGGGACTCACGTCGAAACTCTCCCACCGGGACGTGTTGTAGCGCACTAGCCGCGTGTCCAGGAGCTGCGTGATGAGCGTCCCGGGCCGCGGAGGCTTCAGCACCTCGTATATGTTTATCCGCTGGAGACCCTCGTCTCCCGTGTGTGCAGGATCGGAGGTTGCGTCATCTATTTGTTGCCTGTAGATACGAAGCTCTGCGGTGGAAATGAGCTCCTCCTCTGGGATGCTGCTGAGATTGAAGATGAAGCGAAGCGGAGTCTCCCGAGAGCCGTCTGACTGCAACTCCTCCATGTGCTCTAGAGGAGACATCAGAGAACAGGGCAAGGTCAAACGCAGACAAACCCTATTAAACCCACTGCATCGTGTTTCATACGCACATTTCAAAGGCCTCTAAATGATCAAAACTTAGAGAAACTAAGGTTCACTAGTAAGGTTTACTTGATGTCTTGATCTATCCAGACATCTTTTTTTTTTTTTAGAAAAAAATCTGATTGTTAGTTTAGACTCTTTTATCCAGTAAAAGTCTTTCAGTATAATTGTACAAACGTCCTCCTTCAGCTCGAGCTTCACGAGTCTTTCTGTGTCAAATCTGCCCTGATTTATCAAGCAAACGCAAGAATAACTTTCATATTGTTAGTAATATTTCAGCTGGACTGAAGCAGCTTCGCTTTACTTGATTATCATACATCATTTATTATCATAATCATGCGTATCAAATATGATCATCAGGCTTTTGAGGAAGGTTTATTTGTTCATCTCTCAGTCATCATTGTATTGCATTGCATTATATGTTTTAAAACACTTTGATCATAAAACTAACATTTAAATATCAGCTTACTAAGAGAAAGACTTCAGTGTTTCTTTATTGAATAGACGGCTAGAAACTCCGGAGTCTCACTGAAAACATAATTCAGAAGAAGAAGAAGAAACTGGCAAGAGACTCACAGAACATTAAATCATTTGGATTTTCAGATTAATAATAATATAGAAATTAAAAACGTAATATTGTTGGCATGTTTGTCTTGTTGCTAGGCCAACCTATTTATTTCTTCTCAGCAGAAGCTTTCAAGATTGTTCTTAATAATTTAATATTAAAATATTCACTTAATTGGTATTGGTCCGAATGATAATCGAGTCATGGAACTAATCGCCCAATGGGGTTTAATTTTGTGATAATGACAGACAAACTCTTTATAAGCCCATTTATTATAATCTCCAGGAACAGGATTTGAAGTGCCTTCACATTGTCTGTCCAAATCCGATTATTTGTGCATCCGACTGGAATCTGATCTAAATTATTGCCGGTCTACAAAGGATCACAAGTGTTCGGATCTGATTTGCGTGTCGGAATATCTGCATTGGTTTCTAGGCATACGCCAAAAACAACATCAACGGCAGCGACATGCAGGGTTTGCAATTGTCTTATTTACAACATGACAATGTGTCGCGACTTTCAGCATGTTTCCTATAACAACGTCTGGCATGTTTACGTTTAATGCGGCGTGAGAAAGTCACATAAACCACGCGTAATCCAATCAGAGTGGTCGGGCTGAAATTGATATCCAGAAATGTGATTTGAACAGGATTTCAAACCCCTTATGAATGGAGCTCAAAACGGATTCATAAAATCGCATTTGATGTGATTTTTTGCAGTTCACACTTGCACACATGATCAGATTTCAATCCGGATTTGGACTGACAGTCTGAACGAGGCTTCATTGTCATCCAGGTATTTTTTAAATAATTGACTTCAATAGTAATCAACAGACATTCAAAATAACACTCATTTAATTTTTTGTTTGTTTAAATAGTATTTTTACTTGACAGAGTTGTTGAAGTGCAGAAAACTTACTGGCTATAGCTTTACTGACAGCAGCAATTATTCATTTAAAAACAGAAAAAATGGTGGATATTTAAAAATTACATCATAATAAACATTAATGTCTTTTGAAGTTGTAAGTTTATAGTAAGTAAACTAAATAATTGACTAACACAATCTCTCTCTCTCTCTATATATATATATATATATATATTGAACTACATTAAGTCATTTTGGTTGGTGTCTAATGATAGTATGACAACTTAAGGTAACAACTGCAGGTTACCACATTTACAGTGAAAGTAAGAAGGTAAAAACATGAAAAAACAAGAATAGACTGTTTAAGCGTGCCGATGGCCTTCTATCACCCTGAATCTGAACGTTTTTATTCTAGGAATCCAGTCCGCCTAACAGACCACATGGTTGGCAACAGGAGTTTATTTAGAAATCTGTAGAGTATAGCATTAAAAATAATTACATGTTGAGGAAAGTCCCTCAACAGGATCCACATGAAAAAGTATAAACTTTTTAAAATTCTTTTTAAATGCTGGGTTGAGTTTAAACTATCCCAACGTTCTCCGAACTGAGTTATGAACAAACGTTCTTCCCTTAACATTAATATAATGTTTGTTCAAAGTTATCTAGTCTATAATCAAATGAAGGCACAAAAACGTTTACATCTGTCATTTCTGAAATGTTTTAGTAAGAGGTTTTTAAATGTATCGGAGCATTCAGAGAGCATTCAAAACTAACCTTCCTAACCTTAACGTTCACGTAACATTTAAAAAACTGGACATTTTGAACGTTCACAACTGAATGGAAACATTAGCAAAGCGTTCTTAGAACACATTTTTGTCGGCTGGGCAAGTACAATGCATACAATTCAATATACTTTATTGTCCGCTTAGGGAAATGTGTCTTGGGCTCAGTGTATGCTGCATTTCCAAATAACAGACAAATCAACCAATCAATCAAGCAATCAATCACATGTACAGCTGAAACTCGAAAAATGTGAAAATCGTGCAAAAGTTCATTTATTTCAGTAATTCAACTTAAAAGGTGAAACTAATATATTATATAGACTCATAACATGCAAAGTATAATTTTGATGATTATGGCTTAAAACTATGAAAACTTTTTCACAATATTCTAATTTTGAATTTGGGGTTTTCATAAGCTGTAAGCCATGATCATCATACTTATAACACATAAAGGCTTGAAATATATCACTTTGCATGAAATGAGTCTATATAATATATTAGTTTTGCCTTTTAAGGTCAATTACTGAAATAAATGAACTTTTGCACGATTTTCACATTTTTCGAGTTTCACCTGTATCTCACCTAAACAACCCACAGAGTGGAGCAGAACATGTAGACGGGTGTCATATTGCACAGCTAAAAAGCCCACTGTTTTTGCACAAATAATAGGTGCATCCACCATAAGACCAGCCATAAATAGTTCAAATCTCTGCTGCTTTACCTTCATGATGGAATCCCCTCACAGTGTTTGCCCGACTGGTGGAGCGCTCGGGATAGCGGAAGCTGAGGTCGTGCGCTCCGGCCTCGTCCGCCTCCCCCGACTGCAGTCGATACAGGTCCAGCAGGTACTGGGGCACGACCGTCGAGGTGCTGGGTCGCGGCCGCCTCTGAAGCCCAAACATGTGCAGGAGCGTGGCCTCAAAGTCCCGCAGCAGTTCATGACTCTGACCCAGGTGCTGAGCCGACACTTTCTTCTTCCCTTCCTCGGGGATTAGACTAGCATAGCTGCTCTCTCCCAGTAGGACTTGGCATAATAAAATAACCATCAGCATTCGATTACCAGGAATCATGATGTCTCTGCCGTTGAACAAGGGAACAGAAAAGCAAGACTTCAGTGAAAGATGCTTGCCTCTTCTTTGTCACATTCAATGATGAAACAGCATACCAAAAACACACACTCATTTATGTCAGAAACATACTTTATGCAAGTGTTCAAAAGCTGAGTTGCGAGTCTTGTTGAACACGCTTGGTGTGACCTCCATACTCAAGGGGGCGACAAAGTTTCCTTCAAATAACTACGTGTTTTTATTCAAGTAGCTTGTTATGAATCTTTTGACTTAATGTACCGTTGTTCAACCGATTTCCCCACAAAGTGACTACAGTGTTAGCTGTACAAAATACATGGCTATGTATATATATTAAATATATTTGCAAATATATTAACCTTTTTTGACCTCAAAATCTTGCAAATGTGACCGGATCTTTTCACTAACTTTAACTAACTTACTGAGCAATATTTACTTCAATCTGTTGCTCCACCATGACACTAGTTGAACTGAAAAAAAATCATGATAGTCTGAAATGCACATTTCAGAATGCAACAAAATTACACTGGAGTAAGATTTACTTAAAAAAACACAGAAGTTCCTAGTAAATTTCACAAGAAATTACAAAGAATGGGCAAGTAACACATTAAATGTGTTTTATTAAATGTAATTGTAAAATTTTAGGTCTAGAAAGACTTAAATAGTATATTTTCGTAAAGCTACTCCAATAAAAGTACTAAAAATTACTCTAAAAGTACTCGATTTATGTACTTGCACAGAGTATGTTTTGGACCTCATTCATAACTTATTTATAATTCAAGAGTTTACAACTATATAATGAAATGAGATGAGAAATTTGAGGGATCATTTAACAAACAATGAAATATAATTCTGTCATAATTTACTCACCCTCGTGTCATTATTTCTTCAGAGAAAAAAATATATATTCAAAGGGATTCAAACAACTTTGGACTCCATTAAGTTTCCAAAAAGGAATTTTCGCAGCAAAGCCATATAAGACCCATTTTTGGTTCCCCGAAGAACCCTTTTTTCTTAGTCTGAAGAATGCTTTAATAATCTGAAGAACCTTTTTCCAATAAAGTACAAAAACTGCATGGATGTTAAATGTTCTTCTTGGAACCATCAATGCCAAAAAAAACTTTATTTTTAAGAGTTTATAACCAAAAACAACACAAAAATCCATACAAGTTTGGAATGACGTGAGGGTGAGTAAATGATGACACAATTTTCTTTTTTCGTGTGTGAACTATCCCTTTAAGTGTCAAACCAAACAGCAGTTCACGAACTGCAAGATAAAACAGCTTAAAGCAAACCTCCTGATTGACCACTTTAGTAAAGAATGACTAAGCCTTTTAATTTGCAGCAGAAATGTAACAACCCCGTCACACAATTAAGACTGGAGAGGCGTGGTCCACTTACCGACAGAAAATAAAGCATGGGAAAACAGTCCATGTTTGTAGAGAGGTGATCCAGGACGAGTTCCTCAAGCGAATGTTACGTCGTCCTGCAAGGCTGTTTAAGAACTGCGGTGAGATCCTTTTCCTGAAACACAAGGGTATATTTGTAAATAGGTTAAACATTTCAGAATAAGCATGGCATGATTGCAAGGCAAGAGTATATTTTCACTAAGAGCAAAATGCCAGTTTAGGCCAGACACCTTTAAGCAACTAAAATGCTGCCTGTGCAACACGTAATCTTCGCACATTTACAAGACCAGGTGTGAACACCTGAAAGGATGGCAATTCTAATTAACATACAAATAGAGGTTCGTCTGTCAACAAAGGGATCTCAGAACTGCCTCTTTTATTGATGGTCTTCTTACAAGTCCCTCTTAAAGAGTCTTTAAAAATCCCCCAACCCAGACTGGGCATGCAAGCGGCACCGTCCTGGTTTGTAAACCCGTAACATCCAAATACGTGGCAAAAGCAGAGTGCGTTGAATAGATATCTTGGTTGCAACCGTGCGACTCCACAAATTTGATTTTCAACACATTATCCGAGTACAGAGTAAATGCGCTAATAACAATCACAAGTGCTTGGGAAAGGTCTCAGAAAACAACGTCATCACTGAAACCTTACCACAGCTGAACTCAATAGTTGTATTTTGTCATTTCTTGGACTTAGTTGTACTGGACCAAGTCCAACCATTACAGCAGGAATGATGCGTTTTAACAAGAACACCGTGTGTGTGTGTGTGTGTGTGTGTGTGTGTGTGTGTGTGTGTGTGTGGTCACGAGTGTATTTCTCTCTCTCCCCGTCTTCACGGTCAAGCAGCAGTTGTAATACTAGTGCTTGTCTTTCTAGAGTGATATACCTTTAAAAAGATTCATAGTGTCTGCAGTTTTAACAACAATTTTCAGTTCATTATGTCGAGAGCAAACCATAAAAATGAGCGTAACAAAGACTTTGATCAGCCATGCCAGAAAACATGTAACAAAGCACAAACAATTGGTTTCTTCAGACCACCTACTCTTGTTTAAACGCCTACAGATACTGCCCTAAATATTTACAGAATCCCTTTTTGATGTGTTTGAAGATGGAGAGCAATGCATGTGCTTTAGCGCAGTGTGGGTTTACAGACCTTTAAGTTCGTGTAAAGCTCACAGTGCTCGATTTTGCTCTACCCTAACCCTGCTTAATGAGATTAGGTTATGCACATGGTTCTTCAGATGTGTGGGACAGGGTATGGGGGAGTAACAGACAATATTGAGCAGCCAATGTTAGGATTTAACCTCTGACAAGTTTTATTCAGAAATCAAATCTGGAAGCCTGAGTAGCATCATGTGCATTTAGAAAACAAGACGGCTTAACTGCAGCTAATGCAACGTAGCATATGGCCTAGCTATCAAAGGTCATAGGACACGTACATACATCATCTTATTGTTTGATCCCAAACTAATTTTTACGAAAACAAAATAATAAAATTGAAATATCCATTAAAACGAATGACGATATTAAAGTTAAGAAAGCAACTAATCTAAATGTGTTGTTGTCTCTCCCACATTAAAATAAACTAAAAATTACAATGTACACATCTGTCCACCAATAACAAGGATTTTAATGGCTTTGCAATATAAGCAGCAGAATTACAAAGTATGCAAGTACAGTATTATAGTACTATAAGCAAATTCAACAATAAGCCCTTTCTTGGCCTACAAAAGGTTCAAGACCCCTGCTCTAGTCTAGACCACAACATCTGTTGATCTGTAGTGGACTGTCTGACTCTTACATCAGTTTACTCTTAATGTCAAGTATTTGGTAAGAAAAGATATTTAGAGTATCTTATTTTTTCTTTTGCTTTCCACCTCCTTGACCTAAAGACAAAGATCCCTGCCAAATGGCTCATGGTTGCTGTGTCTGTTTATGTCATAATGTACCTCATAAAACCTTTCAGATGTGTTCTTATGCTTGACTGAGCGCCACCACTCTTCACTACAACCCATTTAAGACAAAGTACAAGTCTTCAAAACATTCGTGGAGGTCAAGTTTACTAGTGCATTCTTACACTGGAGACTGGTTTCACTTAACTTTTCAAATTAAGAACTATTTTCTTTAACACTAACTTGAGATAAAAACAACAGTATAAATGCTGCGTAATCCTTGAGCTAGGAATGTGTTTGAATTGGATTCTTCACTGAAACCAGTGTCACAGTGATTTGGAACATTTAGAATCTAGATTTGTGTTGTAGATTCCAGAAGTAATCTTGATGTGTTGCTGCTTTCCCAGCTATCAGAGCTCTGGATAACATTCTGGCAAGGTTCTCGCAATGTTATGAACAGACATTCTTCCAGTAATGTTCAAACTTATCTGGTCTTTAATAATGTTCTCAATACATTATCATAAAATTTTAGTTTATACATACATACGTTTTTTTTTCTTAAACGTTTTAGTTGGATGCGCGTGTAACATTTTGTACATAAATGTCACTACTTGTTTCACAGAACATTCCAAAGTAACGTTCCAATAATGGTTGCAAAATTCTAAAATGGAATGTTCCTTTAACATTCGTATAACAAAGAAAAAAAACATTAGACTTTTTCATAATGGGAACATTAGCAAAACGTTACATTTTTGTTAGCTACGACCATAACTGTTAAGAGTTGACAACATAGGCCTACAGCAATTAAACTTGTAATAACATGGTATTAGCCACCACCTTAAAACATACATTAAACATAAAATATATTTTCTGTTTGTATGAAATGCCATATAAGCTCTATTCCAGCCATCCAGCAGAGAGTGAGTGTGTGTGTGTGTGTGTGTGTGTGTGTGTGTGTGTGTGTGTGTGTGTGTGTGCGCGGTCAGGTGTTTGCACGCGTTGGTGGTAAACTTGCAAAAACATTTACCATAAACACTGACTGAGCAACATATTGACATATTTAACGCTGTGTAACATTCCCAATACACCTAGTGCAATTCGTTATCGTGTACGCGACAACCCAGAAAGCTCCCGTGTATTATAGTAATTGCGTCTCGCGACGTACAGACAGGTTTCTGGATCATAATATGTCTCGCCTTCAAAGAAGATGGGAAGTAAAGGATTTCCATATAGCTGCACACAAAATGTCCAAAACGCGCATTGAACGTGTGCAATTGGGTTTTAAAGAACCACGAATACCTCAGATAAAGTCATGAGTCACTTCTAACTATGACCATATCTTAACGAATGTTGACTTCAATACGACATGCCAACTTACCATTGGTAGAGATGCGCACGGTATTCCTGAAGAGAAGACGGAAAACAAGTTTTCAACGGAGTTCGCCTCACATAACAAAAGTCCAAGGCTGAAGGGAATGTTTAGGTCATTAGTTCCGCGTCATGTAGCAGAAGAAGAGTCAGCCGAGGAAGTCCAGTGGATGTGTAGCTCCAGGAATATGCGAGCACGGAGAACATCACCGACTGATCCCGCATCCAGTTCTCCAGGCAGTTTTTATGTGACCGCCCAATGAAGTCCCTTTGCCTCCTCCCCTACTCTCTCAGCCCACCGCACTTCACCCAACACCTCAGATAAACCCCAGAGAACGCAAACACACGAGATCTATTTCCTTCTGGAACTTACATCCATGCACGGATCATACTGAGCGCGCTGGCAAGCACATGCAATCTATTCATTTAGTTTCCCCGAGATGTCATCACATGGGTTCACCATGCATTGAGACTGGAAGACCTGTATGTTTATATTCCTGGGACCCACTTTTGTCCACTGTAGTTAACGTTATATTTTAGTAGCCTAAATTTCTCTGACATGTCAGTTTTAAAAGAGCACATTCAGGGCTTTCCAGAGATATATACTCCATTCTGCTTGGTCTTTAAAATGCCTGACATTAATATAGTGATTAAAATTAGCACACTTTTATGGAAATATATTATATAATATTTTCAATTATAATTTAAATCTTAATAATCTTACATGTTTTTTGTCATAAATCAACTTCTCAGGAAAATCCTATGGGGTTTCTATAGAAATCAAAATATGACTTTCTGTTACAAAACAGGGCATTGATTTCATACATGTTCACTGTAGAGACTCCAGGACTTACAGCATGTATCACACATTTTGGGAGACAACAAATTAAATTATATACAACATTTCTATGAAATATTTAGATATTACTATGAAAATGACGCCAGTTATTACTCCTACACTTCTTTTTTTCATGACATGTTGCCCCAAGAACACATTAATGTGCAATTAGATACGATATGTATAGCTAGATTATATTGAATGGCACAACATATTTATGGCCCACATTAATTACAATGGTATATCAATTCAATACGTATTTTTTTTCATAACATAGTTGAGAATCATCTTTATACAAAGTTTGGTTTAAAAAAAATCCTAAAACTTAAAAATTGATTGGTGAATGAAATGGTGTCGACTACAGGACATAACATATTAATAAAATATAATAAAAAAATGTTTGTAAAATTTGTAATTTTGTAATTTCTAAACAATGTAATGACATGAAACAAAATACTAAATTAAACTTTTTTTCTGGGTCTCAGGAGGATAGAAATTGTTGTTGAAATGATCTAAGATCAGTTTGTTGGCTTAATACATGTTTTTAAATAGGGTGAAAAATAAAAATAAATCATTGGAAAGCAGGATTTCTTTGTCTACTCCCCTTACAAAGTGAAAATTAAAAGCATGTTGATTGAGATAAAGTCATAATATTGAAAATGTTCAAACCTAATAGCATGTTTACACCATTCCAGCGATAAGCATCATCTGAAATGTGTGATCATGTCATTTAACCTTTATAGTTGCAGTGAGATCAGTCAATGTTTCCTATAGTGTCTCCGTTTGACCTCCTGCCCTGTGATATTACACGAACCCCCGCTGTGTGAAGCAGCACTCGCAGACACCCTCATTACCATAGTATTTACCTGTCTGGCTCTAGTCAGTCACACTGCACTAAAGTGCAGCGTCCCTCCCTCAAACCCACCTTCTGGTCCTTTAGTGAAGGAACTGTCATCATGTTTGAGAAACATCTCTTTTGGATGTTATTCTTTGTTAGTAATTCAAAACGGAACCTGTTTACTTTCTTAATACACATTCCTGGTTTTATCTCAAGATTCGTCTGAGCTTGTCTTCGTAATCTTTATCCAGGACCTCTGAGATTACTTCCATTTTCAGTGGACATCCCTGAGCGCTCTCTCTCTCTCTCTCTCTCTCTCTCTCTCTCTCTCTCTCTCTCTCTCTCTCTCTCTCTCTCTCTCTCTCTCTCTCTCTCTCTCTCTCTCTCTCTCTCTCTCTCTCTCTCTCTCTCTCACACACACACACACACACACACTCTCTCTCTCTCTCTCACTCTCTCTCTCTCACACTCTCTCTCTCCCTCTCACTCTCTCTCTCTCTCCCTCTCTCTCTCCCTCTCTCTCTCTCTCCCTCTCTCTCTCCCTCTCACACTCTCTCTCTCACACACTCTCACTCTCTCTCTCTCTCTCTCTCTCACTCTCTCTCTCTCTCACTCTCTCTCTCCCTCTCACACACTCTCCCTCACACACTCACTCTCTCTCTTTCTCTCTCTCTCCCTCTCTCTCTCTCTCTCTCTCTCTCTCAAATTCAAATTCAAAATGAGCTTTATTGGCATGACTTGTACAGTATTGCCAAAGCATTGGCCATTACACATGCAATTAACAAATAATCACAAACAATAAATATAATAAAATAAAAAATCAAAAAATCAATAAATCAGTCAGTAAAAAAAAAAAAAAAAAAACGAAAACCTTTTTAACATTTAAAACACACATTTTTGTACGTTTGTACCAACATTCAAACAAGACAAGAACAATTCTGACTCTAGGTTTGTCCACTGGCTGACTCTCGTAGTGTGTGTAGGCTGTTACATACTTTGCTGCTGTTGTGATTGAGCTGGAGTTTTCTCCCAAAATATGACTTAATTTTTCTGAATTTGATAATGCCATAAAATTTGGTTCTAGTTGTTGGAATCTAGTGAAATAGTCGGATCTAATGCTGTGATAGTGATCACAGTGTATCAGGAAGTGTTCTTCTGTCTCCACTTCTCTCTGAGAGCACAGAGAACACACACACACACACACACACACACACACACACACACACACACACACACACACACACACACACACACACCTCTCTCTGAGAGCACAGAGAACACAGTCTCTGCTCTCTCGGCTGCCATCTCTGCCGGTGCCGTCCTCTCTCTACAGCCTGACTGTGCTCACACACACACACACACACACACACACACACACACACACACACACACACACACACACACACACACACACACACACACACACACCCCTCTCTACAGCCAGACTGTGCTCACTCACACACACACACACACACACACACACACACACACACACACACACACACACACACACACACACACACACACACACACACACACACACACACACACACACACACACACACACACACACACACACACACCCCTCTCTACAGCCAGACTGTGGGCTCTCAGCCTGTACCTGGTGAGGGTCTTTCTCACTTTATGCTCTTTCATGCTCTTTTATGCATTTCTGGTTTATAATCTCTTTTCAGGAGTAAATAGAGTTCCATCTTCTTTTGTAATTTAGTAGCATTTTTCCAATAGATGATGCAATTTTGTTTTTGTAATTGTATAATTTGGTTGGGCCAGATAGTGCTGTGTTGGTCTGGCTGTAGTGTGAGCATCAGCTGTGAGAGTGCGCTCCGGGGCCAGTTCTACTCTTGACACCGCAGGGCTTCACCCTGGTATGAGCTCGGCTCACTGCGCTCCGGGGCCGGTTCTGCTCCTGACACCGCAGGGCTTCAGCCGGGTATGAGCTCGGCTCACTGCGCTCCGGGGCCGGTTCTGCTCCTGACACCGCAGGGCTTCAGCCTGGTATGAGCTCGGCTCACTGCGCTCCGGGGCCGGTTCTGCTCCTGACACCGCAGGGCTTCAGCCGGGTATGAGCTCGGCTCACTGCGCTCCGGGGCCGGTTCTGCTCCTGACACCGCAGGGCTTCAGCCGGGTATGAGCTCGGCTCACTGCGCTCCGGGGCCGGTTCTGCTCCTGACACCGCAGGGCTTCAGCCTGGTATGAGCTCGGCTCACTGCGCTCCGGGGCCGGTTCTGCTCCTGACACCGCAGGGCTTCAGCCTGGTATGAGCTCGGGTCACTGCGCTCCGGGGCCGGTTCTGCTCCTGATACCGCAGGGTTTCAGCCGGGTATGAGCTCGGCTCACTGCGCTCCGGGGCCGGTTCTGCTCCTGACACCGCAGGGCTTCAGCCGGGTTTGAGCTCGGCTCACTGCGCTCCGGGGCCGGTTCTGCTCCTGACACCGCAGGGTTTCAGCCGGGTATGAGCTCGGCTCACTGCGCTCCGGGGCCGGTTCTGCTCCTGACACCGCAGGGTTTCAGCCGGGTATGAGCTCGGCTCACTGCGCTCCGGGGCCCGTTCTGCTCCTGACACCGCAGGGCTTTAGCCTGGTATGAGCTCGGCTCACTGCGCTCCGGGGCCGGTTCTGCTCCTGACACCGCAGGGCTTCAGCCTGGTATGAGCTCGAGTCACTGCGCTCCGGGGCCGGTTCTGCTCCTGACACCGCAGGGTTTCAGCCGGGTATGAGCTCGGCTCACTGCGCTCCGGGGCCGGTTCTGCTCCTGATACCGCAGGGTTTCAGCCGGGTATGAGCTCGGCTCACTGCGCTCCGGGGCCGGTTCTGCTCCTGACACCGCAGGGGTTCAGCCTGGTATGAGCTCGGCTCACTGCGCTCCGGGGCCGGTTCTGCTCCTGACACCGCAGGGTTTCAGTCTGGTATGAGCTCGGCTCACTGCGCTCCGGGGCCGGTTCTGCTCCTGACACCGCAGGGCTTCAGCCGGGTATGAGCTCGGCTCACTGCGCTCCGGGGCCGGTTCTGCTCCTGACACCGCAGGGCTTCAGCCGGGTATGAGCTCGGCTCACTGCGCTCCGGGGCCGGTTCTGCTCCTGACATCGCAGGGCTTTAGCCGGGTATGAGCTCGGCTCACTGTGCTTCAGGTGCTGGTAGAACTTTATAGCTCTTTTTTGGATACTGATCCATAAGGGGTATTGTCCTAATTCAGCTCTGCATGAGTTGTTTGGTGTCACTCTGTTTACTTTTAGGATGCTTTTACAAATTTGGGTATGCAGAGTTGCGATTTCCTCTTTTTCCCATTTTGAAAACTCTTGGGTTTTTAGAGGTCCCCATCCTTCACTGCCGTACAGAGCAATTGGTTCAATTATTGCTTTTAGGATTTTTAGCCAGGTTTGAATTGGAATTTCATGCCGAATAGTATTTTTAATCATGTAGAAGACTCTCGTCGCTTTTGCCTTCAGTTCATTCACAGCCAGATTAAAGTTCCCTGTCAAACTCAGTTTTAGCCCCAGATATGTGTATTCGTGGGTGTGTTGGAGGACTTGGTGTCCAGCTCTGAAGATGTATTTATTTTCCCTACACCTGGATCTATTTTGAAAAATCATTATTTTGGTTTTTGCGAGGTTAATTTTGAGAGCCCACGTTTGACTGAATGTCTCTACGACGTCGAGGAGCTGTTGTAGTCCTTCTTTAGTTTGTGACAGAATGACTAGATCATCTGCAAAGAGGAGACATTTAACTTCTGATTGCGTCAGGGTAGGCCGGGGGCCGTGGAGTTATTTAAGGCTTTGGCTAATTCATTTATATATATGTTAAATAGAGTAGGGCTCAATGGGCAACCTTGTCTGACTCCTCTTTGTTGGGAGAAAAATTCTGTTCGTTTATTCCCAATTTTTTTAGCACATGTATTATTTTTATACATGGTGCTGATCAAATCAAATGTTTTCCCTCCAATCCCATTTTCCAATAGTTTTAGGAAGAGTCCTTCATGCCAGATCGAGTCGAAAGCCTTCTCAAAGTCAATAAAGCAAGCGGAGATTTTGGATTTATTTTGGTATACATGTTTATCAATGATCGTGTGAAGGGTGTAAATGTGGTCAGATGTTCTGTGTTTGGGCAGCAATCCAATTTGACTTTTTGTCCAGAATTTTGTGGGTTTTGAGCAAGTTTTGCAATCTTATATTAATAATCGAACAGAATATTTTCCCCAGGTTGCTATTGACACATATGCCTCTGTAATTGTTTGTTCTCTCTCTCTCTCACACACACACTCTCTCTCTCTCTCTCTCTCTCTCTCACACTCTCTGTCTCTTTAACGCATTTGTCCATTTTGTCACAGAAAGGCTTTTTATAACCAATCAATCCAAACTTATCCCACTATTTGTATTTTTCTGCATGAAATATCGGGTTTCCCATCTAATTTATTTGACGGCACTTGTGGCATGATGTGGATACCACAGTAATTCAGTCCAACTGTCTCTCTTTCTCTTTACCTTTCACTCCAAGAGAAATCTGTAAAAATAATACTGCATTAATATGATACTGTATTTCCGTATTGATTTTACACAGGTGTTATACCCGTTTTTGAATTATGCATTGCGATGTTTTAGAGTTAATATCCGTAAACTAGTGCTGGCAGAAAATTACCATTACCTTCTACCGATTTTTTTTTCTTCCAGCATAAGTTACAGTGAGGCAATTACAACAGAAGTGACAGATGTCACAGGCAGCAACACAATGCCAAGTTTTAAATACAACAACATCTGTATTGCAAAGCTCTCCATGTAGTGGTTGTTGTTGTTGTTGTTGTCGTATTCAATGCAACGTCATTGCCATAGAAACCGATGCAGATATTCTGGAAAATGAAAGAGTGGCATGGACACAAAAATCGGATCTGTACAGTTGAGATACATAATGTTGACAGCCAATCATTTTATAACAGATTCCAATTGGATACACAAATAATCGGATTTGGACTTACTGTCACGGTTGAGGAATTCACTGACTGTTCCTAGCGCTGTGTTTATGTTTGTGTGTGTGCACGTGTGTGGGCGTGGTCGCTGATTATCCTCCGGGAGATCAGCGACAGGTGTTACTCATTCCCTGTGCCTATGTATACTCACCTCATGCGTCTTGTGTTTGTCAGATCGTTGTTTTGTGGATGTGTCTTGCCTGTTCCAGTTCCTTGGATCCCAGTCTGTTCTTCGTGGATGTCCGGTTCGTCTCTTCGTCTCATCGTCTCTTCGTCTTATGTCTCGTCTTCACGGAGGATTTGTCACACACACTGACCGTGCTTCTCTGAGTTGTCCACGCAAGCCTGCGCTGCCAACGCTTCTGTTCCTGCACTGATTCCTGTTGGGTCGGTGAGTTCGTGTGATCGACTGCATCGGACTGAGACTTTGTTCCTGTCTGTATTCTCCACGTTCTGAGACTGGCTTATCTGTTGGGTCTGTGAGTTGTGTGATCGACTGCATCAGACTGAGACTTTGTTCCTGTCTTTATTCTCCACGTTCTGAGACTGGCTTATCTGTTTGTTCAATAAAGCCCAGTTTTACTTGCACTTGTCTCCTCTGTTCACTCACCGTAACAGAACGATCTGACCAGCTATGGAGGCAGCAGGTACGTCCGAACTCACGGATTATCTCGCTCACAACACGGCCCGGATGGATCAGCAAGAGGAGAATCTCACCACCACAAGCCGCGCTATCCAGGCGTTGGTAGCGCAGGTGTCTGGACTCACCCAGCAAATTCAACAACTGGCCATACCCACTGCGCCAAACCCACCGCCGCCCCCACCCTCCGCTCCTCCCGCACCTAACCGTCCACACGAGCCCCGTTTACCGACGCCGGAGAGTTATTCGGGTGAGCCTAACTACTGCAGAGCCTTTTTGACTAAATGCTCCATGTTTTTTGCTCTACAGCCTCAGACATTCAGTACGGAACAGTCTAGAGTGGCGTTCGTACTTACGCTGCTGTCTGGACGTGCGGCTTTATGGGGGACGGCGGTGTGGGAGAACCAACGAACATGCTGTTCCTCGTTCGCGGCACTCTCGGAAGAGATGAGGAGGGTTTTCGACCGAGCTGTCACAGGGAGAGAAGCGTCTCGTCGGCTCGTGGACCTCACTCAGGGAGAAGGATCTGTTGCTGATTATCCATCCAGTTTCGTACCCTCGCCGCAGAGTGCCGCTGGAACGAGGAGGCGCAGTGGGATGTCTTCCTGCATGGGCTGGCTGACCGCATCCAACGCGAGATTTACTCCCTGGATCTTCCCGTAAGTCTCAACGGATTAATTGACTTGGCTCTGCAAGTGGACGCTCGCCTGCATCGTCTGGAGCAGCGCAACCGTTCCATTCCGATTCCCAGAGATTATGGTTTCCACCAAACAAGTGGTCGTGATGCGGTCAGTCCCGCCAACGATCCGGAGCCCATGCAGGTGGGTCGAGCCCGGCTCTCCCGGGAGGAGAGGGAGAGAAGGAGATCCCGAGGATTGTGCCTCTATTGCGGAGGTTCGGGGCACTTCGTCAATAACTGCCCCGTAAAAGAGCGAGCCCGGCAGTAGAGAAGAGGATTCTGTCGGGCGGGGTCTCCATCCAGAAACCCTCTTCCACCCTCCTTCCGGTGAGATTGCAGTGGGCAACTCAGACTCATCACTGCCAAGCCCTTATCGACTCCGGAGCGGAAGGTAACTTCATGGACTACACCTTAGCACACAGACTTCAGATACCCACCATACCCCTCACCAATAAGATTTCTGTCAACGCACTCAATGGACAAGAATTACCCACTATATCTCACTCCACGGCTCAGATAACACTCATCACTTCCGGCAATCATTCCGAAGACCTATCTTTTCTGCTCCTTGACTCCCCTACCATCCCTATTGTCCTTGGTCATCCCTGGCTCGTGCGGCATAACCCCAGGGTTAACTGGGGACATAACTCCATTTCCGCCTGGAGCACTGAGTGTTATGCGTCTTGTTTAATGTCTGCTGGTTCGTCTCTGTCCAGTTCTGTCTTGCAGGAGGAGCCGGTGAATTTGTCAAACGTGCCCGCTGAGTACCTCGACCTGAAGGAAGTGTTCAGTAAGTCCAGAGCTGCTTCTCTTCCTCCGCATCGTCCCTATGACTGTGCTATAGATCTTCTGCCAGGTACGTCTCCGCCTAAGGGCAAGTTATACTCTCTTTCCATTCCCGAGAGGGAGGCCATGGAGAAATACATTTCTGATTCTCTGACATCCAGGTTCATTCGACCTTCCTCTTCTCCTGCGGGGGCGGGGTTCTTTTTTGTGGGGAAGAAGGACGGTTCCCTGCGACCGTGTATTGATTACCGGGGGCTGAACAACATCACGGTAAAGAATACCTATCCTTTGGCGTTGATGTCTTCAGCCTTCGAGCGGTTGCAGGGAGCCTCGGTCTTCACTAAATTGGATCTACGTAATGCTTATCATTTGGTCCGCATCAGGAAGGGAGATGAATGGAAGACCGCTTTTAACACCCCCAGGGGGCATTTTGAATATTTGGTCATGCCTTTTGGGCTATCCAACTCCCCAGCGGTTTTTCAGGCACTCGTCAATGATGTGCTGAGAGACATGGTAGACCAGTTCATATATGTCTACCTGGATGACATATTGATTTTTTCTTCGTCTCTCCAGGAACACGTTCAGCACGTCAGACGAGTGCTTCAGAGGTTGTTAGAGAATGGGCTTTTTGTCAAGGCGGAGAAATGCTCGTTTCATGCACAGTCTGTTCCTTTCTTAGGTCACATCGTCTCGTCTGAGGGAATGCGTATGGACCCCGACAAGATTAAGGCCGTGGTGGATTGGCCAAGTCCAGATTCCCGTAAGGCCCTACTGAGGTTTCTGGGGTTTGCCAATTTTTACCGACGTTTCATTCGGAATTTCGGCCAACTAGCCGCGCCTCTGACAGCCTTGACCTCCTCCAAGACGACGTTCAGGTGGTCCGATGCAGCCGAGACTGCATTCGCTAACCTCAAGAGCCGCTTTGTTTCCGCTCCCATTTTGATAGCCCCTGATCCTTCACGTCAGTTCGTGGTGGAGGTCGATGCGTCAGAGGTGGGGGTAGGTGCGGTACTCTCCCAACGCTCTTTCTCAGACGACAAGATGCACCCTTGCGCGTTTTTTTCTCATCGCTTGTCGCCTACCGAACGCAACTATGACATTGGTAACAGAGAGTTGTTGGCGGTCAAGCTAGCGTTGGAGGAATGGCGACATTGGTTAGAAGGGTCGGGGGTACCTTTTATAGTCTGGACTGACCACAAGAATCTGGAATACATTCAATCTGCTAAAAGACTCAACTCCAGGCAGGCTCGGTGGGCTCTTTTTTTCGGTCGTTTTGATTTTACTCTCTCGTACCGCCCGGGTTCCAAAAACATCAAACCCGATTCTTTATCTCGTATTTTTGACCCATCCGCACGCCCGTCTACTCCCGAGTGCATTTTACCCGAGACTCTATTCATCTCCACACTCACATGGGAGGTCGAATCGAAGGTCAAGACGGCCTTAGAAGGGGTAACGCCTCCGCCCGGAGGCCCACCGAATCGTTTATTTGTGCCGGAGGGGTTGCGGTCCGACGTTATCCAGTGGGGTCATTGTTCCAACGTTGCATGCCACCCAGGAGTAAACCGAACTAGTTTTTTGGTCAAGCAACGATTTTGGTGGCCATTGATGGCTCGCGACATTCGAGATTTTGTTTTGGCTTGTTCGATCTGTGCCACTGGTAAGACTTCCAATCGACCCCCAGATGGGTTACTCCAACCGCTGTCTGTCCCTTCGAGACCCTGGTCCCATATTTCGCTAGATTTTATCACCGCCCTCCCGCCCTCCCAAGGTAAAACGGTTGTTTTGACCGTAGTGGACCGGTTCTCGAAGGCGGCTCATTTCATTCCCTTGGCCAAATTACCTTCTGCCAAGGAGACAGCGGTGACTGTCATTGATCACGTCTTTCGTCTACATGGCCTCCCGACGGACGTGGTCTCTGACAGGGGGTCTCAGTTTGTGTCCAAATTCTGGCAAGAATTTTGTAAATTACTGGGGGCCACTGTTAGTCTGTCCTCGGGTTACCACCCCCAGAGCAATGGTCAGACCGAGAGAGCCAACCAAGATTTGGAGAGAATGTTGCGATGTGTGGTATCCAAGAATCCTTCCTCCTGGGGTCAACAGCTTTCCATGGTGGAGTACGCACACAACTCGTTACCAGTGTCATCTACGGGCCTATCACCGTTTGAGTGTAGTTTAGGGTACCAGCCACCTATTTTTCCCAGCCTGGAATCCGAAGTCGCGGTCCCCTCCGCTCACGCCTTCGTCCAGAGGTGTCACCGTACATGGACCAGAGCCCGTGAGACTCTGCTCCAGGTAAGGGCGCGCACCAAGGTTAAGGCCGATCGCCACCGGTCATGACCTCCCGTCTACGTCGTCGGTTCCAAAGTGTGGCTTTCTACTAAGAATATTCCTCTCCGCTCCGTATCGAATAAATTAGCTCCTAAATTCATTGGCCCGTTTCCTGTCACCAAAGTCATTAGTCCGGTGACAGTTCGACTCAAACTGCATCCTGCGTACAGGAGAATTCATCCCGTGTTCCATGTGTCCAAATTAAAGCCCGTATTTTATTCTCCCATTAATCCGCCGGTCCCGGTTCCCCCACCGCCGCGACTCGTAGATGGGGAACCTACTTATTCGGTAAATCGTATTCTGGACTCAAGGCGGAGGGGACGCGGATTTCAGTATCTGGTGGACTGGGAGGGTTACGGTCCGGAGGAGAGAAGTTGGGTCCCTGCTAGGGACATCCTGGATCAGTCCCTTATTGATGATTACAATCAACGGGTAGGTTCTCCTGGGAGCTCCAGGAGGCGCTCCTAGGGGGAGGGGTACTGTCACGGTTGAGGAATTCACTGACTGTTCCTAGCGCTGTGTTTATGTTTGTGTGTGTGCACGTGTGTGGGCGTGGTCGCTGATTATCCTCCGGGAGATCAGCGACAGGTGTTACTCATTCCCTGTGCCTATGTATACTCACCTCATGCGTCTTGTGTTTGTCAGATCGTTGTTTTGTGGATGTGTCTTGCCTGTTCCAGTTCCTTGGATCCCAGTCTGTTCTTCGTGGATGTCCGGTTCGTCTCTTCGTCTCATCGTCTCTTCGTCTTATGTCTCGTCTTCACGGAGGATTTGTCACACACACTGACCGTGCTTCTCTGAGTTGTCCACGCAAGCCTGCGCTGCCAACGCTTCTGTTCCTGCACTGATTCCTGTTGGGTCGGTGAGTTCGTGTGATCGACTGCATCGGACTGAGACTTTGTTCCTGTCTGTATTCTCCACGTTCTGAGACTGGCTTATCTGTTGGGTCTGTGAGTTGTGCGATCGACTGCATCAGACTGAGACTTTGTTCCTGTCTTTATTCTCCACGTTCTGAGACTGGCTTATCTGTTTGTTCAATAAAGCCCAGTTTTACTTGCACTTGTCTCCTCTGTTCACTCACCGTAACACTTACAGTCTGAGCATAGCCAAAAACAGATCTGAGTCACGGATTTGGGCCACATTTACCTCCAGTCTGAACTTTACGTTTCTGCTTTCAAATCCTCCAAAAACTGGCCGAATTCACTTCCATTCTCATTACTTTTGCTTTCAAGTCTGTTTGTGTGAATGAACATAATACCACGAATGCTGTCAACTAAGCTTAACTATTAATGCACCCAGAATGTTCCTCTAATATCAGTTTGAAGGGTTGAGGGTTGAGGGTCGAGGGTTGACCAGCACTTTCCCTTCTCGACATGAACAGATACATCCCAGCGTCTAAACACCACTTCTTTTTGGGCTGGAAAGTGTCCAGGCTTGGGCAAACTATGACCTGGTGTGGAAAAAGATGTAAACATCAGCCAGTATTGTGAGATGTGTGTCGCACAACATCCAAGATGAGAAACAATGCAAACATTTTGAATGCAAGAAAAATGAAGACCTTCCTAATAGACATAATTTCCTTGTGCAATATAGAGCACAACCATTTTTTTTTCGAAACAGCTGAAAAATATTGCAGTTCTAAGCCTTTAACAGATGATTAAAAAGCCCCCCCCCAAAAAGCCACAAAGGTACAAAAAAGGTTATTTATTAAAAAAGTGAATTCTTATTGAATTTATTAAATGTAATGGAATTTATTAAAAAAAATTGTATGCAGTATTCAGCAATGATTATAAAGTTGTGTGGTTTTCATAAAATCACAATGTTTTGAGATTCCATTTTTCTTTTTATTTTAAATATATAATTGTATATCGTTTTTTTTTCTTCAAAATTTAATTTAATTACGAAATTCTTTCATTTAAGGCCTTCAATTTGCTTTGTGTGCTGTCCTTCTAGCAGTCTGTCAAACATCCATGAAGCCAGATGTGTGTGTCTCCATCAAACACAGACGCGTATCTCTCTTCCTCTGGAACCGCTGGGCAGAAGAAGTGTGGATGGACGTATCAGAGTTGCTTGCTGAAGTGTGCTGGACCCCAGACCTTTTTTTAGTTTGCTTTGTAAGTGTTGGAAGACACTCTTGCCGCAACATTGTCCAGACCCTGATGGAGGGCTGCAGTGCCTGCCGGACCACCGGAGGTCCCAAACGAGACGTTTCTCCAAAGATTTAAAAGCTTCTTTTTTTTATCAGAAGATGGACCGGCACTTGAGAACGTTCCTTTAATCTAAGAGGATGCATTGACACTCGCAAGCAATCATCACGCTTGGTCCTGAAGCCTAGAGGTTTATGAACAAGTTGCATGAAGAGCAATATTATGTAAACTTTTGTTAAAATTCAAATGCTTAATTTGACTAAAATTTCCTTGTAAAATAAATCAACATTTAGCACAATAAATTATGCATCATCCAAATAAAGGCAAAAGTGTTCTCATTGTACCTGGCTAATAACTGAGGAAACAGTTACAGCGATTGTGCCAGGTTTGACCAAACCTCCCCATATCAGGGATAATTCTCATAACTTTGGCTTATGATCTGGCAATGTTCTCTTGAAGTTATGAACAAACATTCAATGTTCGTTCAAAGTTATCTGGGCTTTAAAGGGCCATTCACACAGAACAACCAGGAGAAGTTCACTTTTACAAGGCGGCAATTTCATATGAATTCATATGATGTGAATCATACAATAATGTATGATTATTAGAAAAAAAAGCATAAAGGCCCCCCTAGTGAAAAAAAGTATACTTTATTGTATTTGAAAAATATATTCCCTTTTCAATAGTTCATTGAAAATATACTAACACAAATTTTAAAATCTTTAAATATATTAAAAGTATGTTAGCATCATGCTTTTACCTATTTTCACTAAAGTACTATTGTACTTTAGTATATTTTCAAAATATTAGTTTAAGTGAAAAATCAATTTATTTTTTAAAAGTGTATTTATTTGCACTTTATTAAAAATACATTTTAGGTATATTTTAACTGTGCTGGAAATGATCATTGTAACAATGCACTGAAAGTATACTTTCAGATACTAATTAAAAAAATTAAAATAAATACACTTATGGTATATTGCTTGTATGTTTCGAAGACACTTGTAATGAATTTGTAATGTACTAGTAACACCAATAAAGTACACTTTAATATCACTAATCAAGCATGTAGTCCCTCCACAGGTATATTAAGTATACTTTAAGTTGGTCCAATTTAGTACACTAAATACACTAAGATAGGCTTTACTACAATTTAATTAAAACTAAAATACACTTAGTACAAAATAAGTTGTTTCAAAATAGCGCAGTTCAAGTTAACTAATCATTAAACAAACTTGAAGTAAACTAAATTAGTCTGGCTGCACTTAGCATATTTGTTTTCTTCACCAGGGCCACCCCAACCCAACCCCGAACCCCCCCAACCCCAACCCAACCCCGAACCCCCCCAACCCCACCCCCCCAACCCCAACCCAACCCCGAACCCCCCCAACCCCGAACCCCCCCAACCCCAACCCAACCCCGAACCCCCCCAACCCCAACCCAACCCCGAACCCCCCCAACCCCACCCCCACCCCATAATGCTCCCATAATGTTTGTGTCACGTAAAGACTGAAATGACCAGGAAACAAGGTAAAATTCGAACAAGGTGTTTATTTGGACAGGAACAATCTATAAACCGGTAAGTGGTGATACTTGAGATTGTGGATGGTGCGAATAGCAGTTTGTGATTAACTGAGTCTTTTACTTACAGATCTGGATGAGCACACACACACACACACACACACACACACACAAAATGGAAACGCGTTGACAAAGGAGATGACTGGAGAACAACTTTGAGTACTTGCATATCTGGAGATAACTGAGAAGACTGAAGACTGACTGGGATGAGGTAACAGGAATAGCGATGGTGGCAAACAGGACATAAGGCAGGTGAGTTGCAGGTAAGTAGTGGCATAAGACGAGACCAGACAATGACTGATAGTCACGGTAAGTGGCTGATATAAAGATTACGATGAAGGAAATCCTAAATCTTTAAAGCTGCAGTCGGTAGTTTTTCATCTTTGTCGCCATCTCTGTTCGAAATCTGCAATTGCAGTTATTCAGAATTATCAACTTTACGTGCCTCGGTACAATGTTTTGAGGAGATGTGCTGTCAGTCGCCGCGCCGGTGTGGATTCTGGCATTCAGAATCACAGAATATACTTTTGGAAGTATGACCAACATAAGAATTTTCACGGGAAAATATCATCAGTAAGTAACATCCACTTTTGTTCTGACCAACTAAAGCATCGCAGTAAATCACACTGATTAACGATCGCTTATCATATCACGTCAAACCGTGCAAATTATACTTTATTTTCAAATTGTTAATGTTCACAACATCAGCATTGTGTGACTACATTTAATGCCCTTCCGATATTATCCTTGTCTTCGCACGGGCCGGTTGCAGTCTCTTTTTTCTGTAGCCGCTCCGAAGTCTGAAGTCTTGCATTTTACAATCGGGTGAATCTCCAGGTCTCACTGCGATTGTCGTTTGAACTTTTCTGGATCCGCCATCAAATTAATGTTAAATTATATCGAGTGCTGTGAGAAAAGGCTATAAATCTCCATCTCCAACACCCTCACACTCACAGCCTACTAGCCGAGACTCTTATTTATGTGGACAGGTGTGACGTAATGACGCAAATGGTGTGTTCAAGTCCTCCTGGGAAGTTCGTATACGAGGTGGGAAGTCGTGTTTATGACGGCATGTGCGTTCAAGTCACTTTCGTCGGAGTAAGATGGCGGAGTACTTTCTATTAATTAATTACACAAAAATCGAGCAAGTTTCTTAAACTCTAGTTCTAGAAAATGAAGAACAAATAAATGTGCATCGGGTGTGCTTTGGTTTTTTATGTTTTTAATTAATTTATGAAGCCACTGCAAACTTTACCATTACATTAAATTGTTATATTATAATGCCATCATATTCGGTGCAGGCATTTAGCTTACTTCACTGTAAATAGAAATAGAAAAGTCTAGCAATATCACTGCTAAATACCTTTAAGTATTGTGGTATTCCGCCATGTTTCTCAGGACACACACACAACTCGTACAGATCGGGGCTTAGAGAAAATCCCGAGCTCCCCACTGGTGTTTACGACATAGTGGTGGCGTTCAAGTGCGCTCAACTCGTAATTACGATCTATACGAGATGACTTGAACGCACCAAAAGACATGCTTGAATTTCCCGTGGAAATCCACCAGCAACGCTGGAATTAAAAAACATTACAAGCTTACCGTTTTGAATCGAGCTACGGCAAGCAGAGAGTTTTGAACACTTGCTGGATATGTACTTCCTCAAAAAATATTTTGGATAATTTTTAACCCCAAAAAAGTGTTAGCAGGAGAATAACTAGGAGAAAAACACAACCCTTAAACCATAAACATTAAACAATGCAAGACCAGGAACAAACTGAAACAGAGGGCTTATATACAGATAACTGAGGAGCTGATAAACAAGGCACACCTGAACTGAAGACTCACCAATCTAAACCTCGGGGATAAACAGGCATGGATCAGCCCGAGGAGGACATGAGCCACACAAACTAACTGCAAACAGAAGACAATGGAAACAGAACACACACATTACACTGATAGTGTGTGTGCTCTATTCATAGTGCTGGTGATGAGGTCGGATGAGTGTCAGTTGTGCGTGATTGAGTGCTAGGGAGGATGATGGGAAATGTAGTCCGTGATCAGTAGCTACTCTGGTGAATATGACAGTCGGATGATTGAGGGAGAGCCTGGCGTGATCGTGACAATTTGCAAAACGAAAAATGTTTCCTTATAACGTTTGCATAACCAAGATTATTTTTTTTAATTGATTTTCATTAATAATTTTTTTCATAAATTAAAAGTGCTCTATGTAATTGTTTTTGACTGTACTAAAGGGTGTGGTGTTGTGTTGTGTTGTGTTGTGTTGTGTTGTGTTGTGGGGTGGGTGGCTCTGGAGTAGGAGGTTGCTAATACAATGCTAAATCAGATAAATGTACAATAACAATTTTAGGAAAACATAACATTACGATGTCTAGAAATCAATTTCAATAGCCTACTAGCGTTGCATTGGGTTTAATTTGTCTTTTAATGAGATCTACTAATACATATTGTTAGTGCCGAGAATTTTCACGTGAATAAATCCATAGATCCGCGTAGTTAGCTTATGTACCGTAATAGTCTGGTGGTGTAACTTTTGCCAAGCGTCGAGGTTACGGGGTCTAATCTGCACTCGTATAGTTATAGTTTCATTTTGTTTTGTGATTTCACTGAAATGAAAAGAGAGTCTCCACTGATAGCAGCGGCAACGAGCGCTCAGCTTGATTACAAACAACACGTTTTAGCTCTAAATAGTCTCTTATTTAATAACGAACTAAATGAATGTTCTGCTAGTTAACTGGAGATTTTTTATTTAGTTGTATTAGGTAGCCTACATCTGTGCCTCGAATTTTTTCAAAAAGTGGTGGGGACAATATCGACCCTGATAAAAACAGGTGGGGACATGTCCCCGTCCCGCAAATTAGGCCTATGAGTGTAAGCCTCGTTGCCTTCCATTGTCAGTTGCGCTCGTTCCTGTTGCATGTTCTCAGTCTGGCGGGAGAAACAACTCTCTCCAATATTTTTGTTGAATTGGGACTGCAGTACCCATTTCAACATTTTACATTTTACAGCTCATTCAATCAGAATTTAGAGTCTATTTTGTAATAAAAGATCACTCATAAACATTGTGCATCTTGAACTCCAGATCCTTGAACTCTTTGAACAAGAACAACAAGCATTACAAGCCAAGAAAAAAAAAGAAAGAAAAAACTCGCAGAACCTTTTAAGGAAGGTCAGGCACTTCCTTGCACCCATGTTTGTCTGCTCTACCTTTCTTTCTTTTCCCTCAGCATATTTATTTTTACTGCACATCCATATCCTTAAGCCCTCTTAACATTTCAGGCCATCGAGAAGCTCTTAAGTGGATGAGCGAGTGTTAACTGTGTCTTTTCAAACCTTGACATTTAATACTCAATATAAATCTCTCCAGAGACCTGTTATTTTTTCAAGAATGTAATTACATACTTTCAAATAAAACTTGAAAGGCCCCAACAAGTTTTAAAACACAGTGTGTGCTCTCTGGACGGCGGGAAGGAATTCCAAGCAGTTGGAATATGCTAACATCTCAGTGTGTGTGAACCACGGGCCCTTGGCAGGACAACACAGCAGTCGATGCTTTAGACCTCGCTAGACATACAAAATAAAGAGACAATTAATCCACGACGGATTCAAGTAGCCTTTACGCTGACTAACAAGAAAATGCTGCTTGAATGTTTACAGCTGAAGAAACCACAGTATGTCCTCATTTACAACAGCAGCTTGTTGTGCACTTTAAACCACACAAAACACAACACAACAGAGAACGCAATGATACATCTGGGCAACACTTTACTTAAAGCCTTTAAATATAATGCATTTTATAAGTATTTTGAATGCATTAATTATGCCTTGTACTGCATTGTATGATCTCATGAATAATTTTAGCATACATTATAATGCTTATCTATTAATTGATACACTTTTAGAAAGTATAAACAACCAACTAATTTTAGGTGGAACAAGAATCTGCAAATATTATAATGCATTTTAACTTTGAATTAACTTACAATTATTTATGAAAAGAGACGATGCATTATAATGTAAATTATTAATGCCTGTATAATGCATTATACATGAAGGCTTTAATAAAGTGTTTCCAATTAGTTTTACGATGATATTTGCATTTGGTTTGGCTATTCGAAGCATACTCCATGGCACTCTGTAAGTAAAAAAAAAATATGCAAAGCAATCTTGACGTCTGTTTGAACAAGCAGCTCTTGATTAATGATGATATTATAAAGCGCTATTAAATACACATAATATTAAATACACATTATACAATTGCTTGATAGATTTTCTGCCCCCATCCACCAAGAAATATAATACAATTGTTTATGGTGTCCACCCTGTGTACCTGTGTAGACAACAAAAGTTTCCTTTCCAAAAAACAACACAACATGCAATTTCAGAACTTTATTTGCATTCATGAGATTTGTGTGTTTAATTTCAGTATGTGCGATAACAGCAGTTTAAAGCTCACAGCATTTCCATGCTATAATTTCTCAGTGGGACACAATGTGTTTTATGTGAAGGACTATGGGAAAAAAACAAACCAGCAAGACCTGAAGCCTTTAGGTCAAACACCAGAAACATAATTAAACAAGGAGGACAGCTCCTTAAAGCAAGTCCCTCCCGGGTTTCTCTCCAGCTAGCATGTTATTACCAGACTGAGCGCTGCTTAAACTGGGAGTGGTCAGAAAACTTGGCAGGGCTTGAGGCAACATAGTTCTTTGAGTGTGCTTTTGGGTCTTGCTGGGGTGTACTAGTTCAGTAATAGAAAAATACAGTTTTACTACAACAAGGTTGTGTGGCATGCAAAATACAGATTTAACGAATCGAGTTGCGGAATTGTGATTTGAATTAAAAATGTAAAAATTCATATTGCTGCACAACTGCTGTATGTGTAGTTATTACTTCAGAAACTCATTTACTCATGATTAATTGCTCATAAACATGTTATCAGACCCACAACAAATGTGCATTAGATTATATTAAATGCCACATTATGCCTCTTTAACATAGCTCATGGTCTATAGCGCATGGATCAAGTGCACTAAGGCCGTCCCAATCCACTTTTGCTAGTTTAACGACAGGAAAAATGGTCTAAAAGGGTTGTCCCTATTCTCTTTATGAGTAATGGGTGTGTTTTGGGCGTAAAGGGAAATAAACCAACCAGAGTCTCTTCTCCCATCCTCCCAAAAGCCAGTTGTGCTCGCGCCGTGGCAGATTCGCTATTTACATGACGGGATTTGCAAGCGGAAAAACTAAACGCTTCTCCAAAGAAGAGAACAACTGGGAGAAACGGGGTTTTAGGTTCTCTTGTCGATTCTGAGGATTCTGATTGGCTTGCATGGCTTTATCCTTCTCCCTACACTGCCGCCCATAGGTTTGGCATAGTTATATGGCGCTCAACGGCATATTTATGCGGGGGGGTATTAGTTTCTCTAAATACCCGGCTATATGTAAACGTGGCCTCAATTGTGATGTATTTGTTACCGGAAGAAAACTCACGACTGTGGAGGCGTTTCAGAGAGTTCAGAAACAGCGTTTCTGATATAGAGAATAACTGGAGCTTTGCAGAGCTTTTTCATGCTCAAACAGCAACATATTATTGTATATGTTGTATAATTGAAATACTATTTTAGTTTTTATTAATATTTTACAGTAGGATTTTATTTTTTATATTTTATGTTTTCATTTTAGTTAACGTTTTAGTAGTTCTGTGTGCTCTTTTGTCATTTTTAATGTCGATATAATATCTAATTTTATTTCTGTTTTAGTTATATTAGTACATCAAATTAAGTGTGGCTCTGTCTGGCTAAGCCTCGCTTATTTTCTGTTCTTATGTAGACGAGGCTGAAAATCCTCCATATCAGGGCAGTAAGACTGTGTTGAAGCGTCGGCCCTTGACTGTTGCCCTGCAGCAGGTTTAGCATGGCCTGCCATCACCTCCTTTCCCTTATGTGAGTTACTGCACTGGTAATGAGCTGCAAAAGGGGAAACTGACCTACAGTTCACAGTCTAAAACACAGCGTGACTGAATATGACAGTGGATGCATTAATCAAGGCCACAGTGATCTCTCACCTTTAATGTGTGTAAGCACCCGCGGCGCTGCCATTGGGCCCGCCCATTTTGACCCAGGCCTATAGTGAGTAGTGAGTGATTTTCATTCTACCAGTTCATCCAGTAAGCAGCCCGAGGAAAGCTTTGAGTGAAAGCTTCTCAGCCAATCAGCGGCTTCTACCCCACGTGTGGACTCTTAAGGGAGTCGCACACCGGACGAGAAGCGCAGTGCTGAGTCTTTAAAATTCGAACACTTTATTCTCTCAGTGTACACACACCGGCAGCGCCATTCGGCGTCTGTCCACGGTGCCCAGCAACGGCTCAGGACCACTGCGCCACAGAGCGCCATTTGTTTTATATTAAATTTACATTTGTTTGTCTCAAATCATTGTTAATCTATATACTGACTTCACGCTGTGCTGCAATATACATTTAGTTTTATATTAATTTACAGAAATCAGCTGCTTGAATGAAAATTGCTGATGTTATCGGATTTTCAGCTGATATTCTCAATTCATTCAGTTAAACGGACGCTCTGAGGTAAAGTGTTCAGACTGCAAACTCAGCAACGATTGTATTTAATTGTACAGTACAATCATAACATAGTACAGATATTATCTTAATTCCATAATGTCCTTAAACATAACAATATTGCTGGCCATAAACTGCTTCATGCCGGTGTGCGACCCCCCAGTTAGGCTAATGTTACTGAACTGAGCTAAGGACAGCGACACAGAGCCACACAGGTAGGCTACTGAGTTGCTGTCCTCAGTGCCGCAGAAAAGCGCTGAAACTGTGTCACGGTTTATGAAGTCTCCTTTCTCGTCTCGTGTTGTGAGTTGGGCGGGGTTGCTGATCACTGCCGCTGACCTTCACCAGGGTAATCGCTCGGTATCGTATTACGCCATTGACTTCCGTACCCTAGCTGCCGAGTGCCACTGGAACGAAGAAGTGCAGTGGGACATGTTCCTGCATGGGCTGGCTGACCGCATCCAGAGGCAGATCTTCACGCTGGACCTACCCGGGAAATTTGACGGGCTCGTCGAGTTGGCACTGAGGGTGGACGCTCGCTTACACCAACTGGAGCAGCGGACCAGGACGGTCCAGTGTGAGCGTCGGAGATCTTCAGTCTAGCGGCAGTGATGCAGTCAGTCCCGCTTGCGATCTCGAACCCATGCAGGTGGGTAGAGCTCGGCTTTCCAGGGAGGAGAGAGAGTGTCGGAGATCCAGGGGTCTTTGCCTCTACTGCGGTGGAGCTGGTCACTACTTGAACAACTGCCCGGTAAAAGACAGAGCCCGGCAGTGAACAGGAGGCTACTGGCGGGTGGGATCTCCATGATCAAGACCTCATCCGTTACTCTCCTTCCGGTAAGACCGCTGTGGGGTACCCGGTCCTATCCCACTCAAGCTCTTCTGGACTCAGGAGCTAAGGGTAATTTTTTGGACTTCACTTTGGGTCGTACACTCGGATTACCCATCACTACTCTCAAGAACACTATATCAGTCAGTGCACTTAACGGTCAGAAACTTCTAGCCATAACACTCTGCACTCACCCCCTGACACTAGTCACATCCGGCAATCCCACGGAACAGATTTCTTTCCTCCTCCTGGACTTACCCATGGCACCCATTGTCCTCGGTCACCCCTGGCTGATACAGCATAGCCCGAGGGTTGACTGGGGACACAATTCTGTTTCAGCCTGGAGCTCTCAATGTCATAAGTCTTGTCTTGATTCTGCCTGTTCATCTGTGTCCAGTTCTGTTTTTTAGAAGGAGGCGGTGAACTTTCTCCGTTTGAATGTAGTCTAGGGTACCCGCCACCAATTTTTCCAAGTCTGGAGTCCGAAGTCGCGGTTCCCTCCGCTCACGCCTTCTTCCGGAGGTGCCACCGCACATGGACCAGAGCCTGTGAGACTCTGCTCCAGGTGGGGGCGCGCACCAAAGCTAAGGCCGATCGCCACCGGTCAAGGCCTCCCGTATACGTCGTGGGTCAAAAAGTGTGGCTTTCAATCAAGAACATTCCGCTCCACTCCGTGTCTAATAAGTTAGCTCCTAAATTCATCGGCCCGTTCCGTCACCAAGATCCTTAGTTCGGTGGTAGTCCGACTCGAACTCTCTCTGGCGTACAGGAGACTTCATCCCGCCTTTCATGTGTCTAAATTGAAACCTGTATTTCCCACCTTAATCCGCCGGCCGCCGTTCCCCCACCACCACGACTCGTAGACAGGGAACCCACATGTTCGGTCAATCGTATTCTGGACTCGAGACGGAGGGGAAGCAGTATCTGGTGTACTGGGAGGGTTACGGTCCGGAGGAGAGAAGTTGGGTTCCTGCTAGGGACATACTGGATCACTTCCTGATTGATGATTACAATCAACAGGTAGGTTCTTCTGGGAGCGCCAGGAGACACTCCTAGAGGGAGGGGTACTGTAACGGTTTATGAATTCTCCTTTCTCCTTTCTCATCTCGTGTTGTGCGTTGGGCGGGGTTGCTTATCACTGGAGCTGATCAGACACCAGCCGCGTCCGATCAGCACGCGCAGCTGCAGCTGATCAGCGAACCCTATTTAGTCCCTCTGTTTTCTCCTTGTCTTTGTCAGATCGTTGTTGGAAGTTTCCTGTGTTCCCTCTTGTCTGATGTTCCTGTGTTTCTTGCCTGTCTCTGGTTTCCTTGTGTTTGCTCGTTGCCGCACTGCTGATCGTCTCATGCTGATCGTCTCGACTTCTTCCGGTTCTCCTGTCTCCACTTCAACCCTGGCTTTCACGGACAGTATAACTCATCACCTTCATCTCGTTGAGACTGGGATTACCCACAGCGTCCCTGTGCTGCCAAGTGCCTTCCTGCAGATCATCATCTCATCCGCTACCCATCCTTAATAAACTTACCTTTTGCTTGCGATTGAATCCTCTGACTTATCATTCCTGAAAAACGGAGATTAAGGGGAACCCGTTTTTTTTTTTTGGCTTATTTTAACGGGCCCATCCAGTTATCCTGGCATCGCTAGTGTGTAAGTACTATCATTAGAACATCACAGCCCACCAATTCATGTATCTTCAATTGAGATGGAATACATCTGTGGCATTATAAAACTGAATATGTAAAAAATTACAGTAATAAGCAAGGTCGCTTATAACAGAGGTCTTTTGATGGTGGTATTATTAAATGAGACTTTAGGGACGACTGCAGATATTAGAGTTGGCATGTCTGTAAAATTAAGTGTAGTAAATTATCATAGTATTAACTATGTGGTGTTTTTAATATGCTTTAAGACAAACCATGTGTAAAGTCGACACCATTGCTGATTATTTTCTCTTTAAAACTGCAGTGAACCAAAGACAGTCTCAAAAACACGGTTTGAAATCGCTGTTGTTTCAGACGTCACAAACTACCTTGTAACCAATCAGATCAACATGTGATCGTCAACGAGTGAGTGGAGGCGGGGCTCATTTGTATATTCATATAACCGTGTATACTAAATGAGGCAAGGGTGTCGAGTTACATTCAAGATATTTTAAGGCATGAAAAAAAATCACATTTAAAAATGTATAATTTCATTGATCAAAGATGAGTTTTAAGGGATTCAACTATTGACTACAGGGGACTTTAATATAATAGTAAACATAATATTAATATTAATAAAGATCAGAAGAGGAGCTTCATTTTCTGGAAGATATAATGAACTAATTAACACCCCAGCTCATTCCCTCCTGACCTCTGCCCACCAACAACTCACTGGTTTTCCCACACAGGAGAAAAAACACTCAGGAAGTGCTAACATGAGGCCAGACTGTTGGCAAGGCAACAGAACAAACACAAATGTGATTGAAACTTGCTTCAAGGCCAGTTTTGTTGCATTACTGCATTGGTTTCCCTGCTGGCATTCAGCCTGATCAGCTGGAAGCTGGAAAAGGAGGTAAAATAATGCAATAAGACTGGAAACGCCTCAGATTCTCCCACACAGTGTTTCTCTCAGCAGGGCTTGAGCTGTTAGCAGCCAGTTCAAGAACCGCCCTGGTTTATTTACAACACGTGCAGTTTTGCTCATGCATCCTATTTGCCAGGTTTAGTCTCAAGGTGACCAGACACCTATTCCTGAGTCCCGACCCGGAGTGTGCCTTCTAATTATCTCTCATCCCATATTCACTGTTGGGAGCAAAGCCAAGGCACACCTAGTTACGGACTAACTACAGACTCGCTGCAAACAACCTCCACGTCAGTCGTCGTGGACATGTTTAAGGGAGAGTTCACCCAAAAATTACAATTCTGTCATCAATTACTGTCGTTCCATACATGCATGATTTTTTTTTTCCTGTGGAACACAAAAGAAGATATTTTGAAGAATGCTGATAATCAAACAGTTTCGTTTCCCATTGACTTCCACTGTATTATTTTTACATAATGGATGTCAATGGGAACTGAAGCTGTTTGATTATTAACACTCTTCAAAATATCTTCTTTTGTGTTCCACAGGGAAAAAAAAACATTCATACATGTTTGGAACATGTGACAATTTTTGGGTGAACTATCCTATTTTCAACAACCCATAACTAGTAAAAAATATATAATAACAATTAATATTATGTGCATATTCTAACATTTGTTTGTTTCTGTGCGCACAAGGTTGTGGGTTTGACATAGCAATCACATTCCCCTCACTAAAAAACATTTTTATTACTAAAAAAAAACTAAACATCAACAATAGCTTTATTTCAGCTATAGTTGCCAAGGCAACATTCCTCATTTTGGTTTGGTTGAAGTTGAAGTACTTAAATAACTCAAACTTAAAATAACATACATTGTGAATACCTTTATAATGCATTATACATAAAGTCTTTTAGTGTTACCCAAATTATTAAAATTAGAAAAATAAAATCTAATTCAAAATATTAACAAAAACTATAACAGTATATGAATGATACTAAAATAACACATGGTCTTCTGGCTGGTAAGCTGGTGTCTTTCTATTCTTACCATTCAAAACAGTTGAGGACAACTAATTTTTTTGCAAAATACATGTCAAACAAATTTAAGTTCACACTGAATATTTGGTGTTTGCTTCTTTGCCTTTGAATGAGGTATTGGCATGTTTTGTTAAAAAAAAATCAAAACAAAACAGATCATTTAGAGCTATACGTTGAGCTGATAAACGCATACACAAACCTTATGACATTTAATCATGCAGCAATAACACATCCTCATCATACAGCAGTCCCATACTGTTGCAAAACTGATCCCGGCCGTTCCCCGTTTCAGGGAAGGACAGCGATATGTTGCAGCTGAGGATACAGAGATCTGTCAGCATAAATTTTACTGATATCACCTCCATGGGGGCCTATAATGCTGATTTACTATAGAAGCAGCTCCCTTGTGTTCACCGCACACATTCTTCTGCCTGCAACATCTTTCAACGTGAGCACATGCATGTGCCGAGGCGTCTCAGCCGGAGAGCGAGAGGCATCACCAACACGGAAAACTTCAACGCAGTGATGGAAGATATACAGTGAGCTTCAGATGTTTGAGGCCACTTTAAAAATCTAGGATTTGAAATCTGGAAACACACACTACTGTTCAAAAGTTTTGGGTCTGTGTAATTTTGTACTGTTTTTGAAAGTCTCTCCAAGGCTGAATTTTATTTTCTCAAAAATACAAACTGTAATATTGTGATATATTATTAATTTTGATAGTATTGTTTTGGTAAATATATAGTAAACTGTATTTTTTCCAGCGATCAAAGCATCTTCAGTTCACTTCAGTCTTCAGTGTCACATGATCAATGTTGAAAACACAATTGATGTTTTCGTAGAAAGTTAGGATTCTTCGCTGAATACACAGGTCAAAAGAACAGCATTTGAAATCATTAGTAACATCATAAATGTCTTTACTGTCAATTTTGATCAATTTAATGCATCCTTGCTGAAGGAAAGTTTTCATTTCTCTTTTTCATCTTATTTACCCCAAGCTTTTGAATGGTCCTGTATCATGATGTCCAAAAAAATATTAAGAATTAAAAACAGTTTTCAACATTGACAATAATAATACATTTTTAAGCAGTAAATCACGATGAAGAATGATGTTTCTGAAAGATCATGTGACACTGAAGACGGCAGTAATGCTTAAAGTCTCCGTTACGGCTAGAAGGGAACAAGACGCTGCGTCAGAAGTTGACGCTATGGGAACGCCTCTGTGTGATTGCGTCTTGAAGCACATGTGAAATACATTGGTATGGTGAGACATCAGCCCTTAGCGTGTGACATCATGACATTTAATCAATAAAGTACTCCCGGACCAAACTACTTCAGGTTCTGATTGGCCAAAGCAAGTCGATTACAGGCCTGCAGGAAGCATTGCAGGGCGACACAGCATCTTGTTCCCTTCTCAGGTAACCGAGATGTTTCCTTTCAAGGGACCTCCACTGTGCGCCAGAAGTTGATGCTATGGTGACATTAATACCCACTACACCATACTGACTAGTGCCTTTCCTAGTGTGAATCAGTGAGCAGGAATATAGGATATAAGGACCTGAGTCTATGGCCTTGCCCACACTAATACATTTTTGTTTGAAAATGCATATTTTTCTCTCTGTATTGTGCCTGTTGTGTGCAATTCACTTTAACAGTGTTGCTAAAATATGCACACTTACTTTGCACACTCTTAAAGGGCACCTATTATGGAATTTTGAAAATTACCTTTCATGTAGTGTGTATCATAGATCTAAGTGAACAAAAACATCCTGTAAAGTTTTATAAATGAAAGTTCACCGTAAAAAAAGTTATTGTCTCTCAAAAGTATGAGTCGACTCTGAGTCAATTTAATGAATTGTTTTTCCAATGAGTCATTTTCCTTTTCGTTGTGACATCAAGACAAAAAATGATCAAATTGGCCGCACCACTTATTGCGCTCGCAGACACCAGAAAACGTCTCGGTTACATATGGTAACCCTCGTTCCCTGAGGGAGGGAACGGAGACGTAGGTCATAACTGACCAAATAGGAATCTCGCTAGAGAGGCCAATCTACTTCGAGTGAAACTAAAACAGGCCAATGCACATTGGCGTGCAATCATTTGCATCAGCTGCGCGACCTCGTTAGCGTGGGTATTTAACGAGCAGCTGAGCGATTGCACAGTTAGTTTTTTGCTGAGGAGCCAAGCCTGAGAAGCTGGCCGCCCCGGCGGGCGGCAGCAGATGTGGCGACGGGACCTACGTCTCCGTTCCCTCCCTCAGGGAACGAGGGTTACCATATGTAACCGAGACGTTCCCTATCGGTCAGTCACTACGACGTAGGTCATGACTGACCAAATAGGAATCCCTACCAAAGCGCCACAGCTGCTGCACCCCATCCAGCGCCCCCGTGCAAGCCTCTACACCTTCTTGCCTGGAAGGACGATAGGAGGAGGCCTACACAGAGAGTTTGACACTGTTGTTCCGCGATAACCCATACAGTGACATATTGGATAACACTGGGAAAGCGTGCCTTTCCTGTTCAGGAAGGAACGCTGCGGAAGCCACTTCTTCAAAGAGTTACGTGGAAATACATATGGACTAACCCGAAGGCTGTACTGCATATGAAATAATGGGTGACTTAGCCCAAGGGAAAGACACGGGCTTCCGATAGGAGCATCCGTGGAATATATACACATATGGGATCCCCGTAGGGTCACACATATGGAACCCAGCCCAGATCCGGTTCTCAAGGATTCAACGGATAAGGGCCTGGCGCCGGACGCTCCGCCAAGTCCGGGCCGAGGGGTTTTGGAGGACTCAGGTTTTTCACTCTGGAGCAATAAGGGTGCACAGTAGGGTGCAGCAAGCCGACAGAGCCACCCCTCTCAGTGCTTCTACCCGTTTAGGGTGAGAACACGGGAGGAGACCGGCTCTACACGTAGGCTATAGTATCTAGCGAACGTGTTAGGTGTCGCCCAGCCCGCAGCTCTACAGATATCTGTTAGCGAGGAGCCACGTGCCAGCGCCCAGGAGGATGCAACGCCTCTCGTAGAGTGTGCATGCAACCTAAGCGGGCAGGGCACGCCTTGTGCTTGGTAAGCCAAGGCGATGGCATTCACTATCCAGTGGGCCAACCTCTGCTTGGAGACAGCCTTTCCCTTCTGCTGGCCTCCGTAACAGACAAAGAGCTGATCTTTGAGTTCTGATGAGGTCCTGATGCTTTGAGTTCTGTCCACGTACATACGCAGAGCGCGAACGGTACAGAGCAAAGCCAGGGCTGGGTCTGCCTCCTCCAAAGGCAGCGCTTGCAGGTTCACTACCTGGTCTTTGAAGGGAGTGGTAGGAACCTTGGGCACATAGCCAGGCCGGGGTCTTAGTACCACGTGGCCGTCACCCGGCCCGAACTCTAGGCACGATTCGTCGACCGAAAATGCATGCAGGTCTCCTACCCTCTTGACAGAGGCCAATGCAACCAGTAGCAAAGTCTTCATGGAAAGAAGCTTTAAGTCTACTGACTGCAGAGGCTCAAAGGGAACATCCTTAAGCGCTCGAAGCACCAGGGAAAGATCCCAAGAGGGTATGGAGGGGGGTCGAGGAAGATTTAATCGTCTCGCCCCCCTAAGAAACCTGACAACCAGGTCGTGCTTTCCAACTGTTTTGCCATCTATGTGGTCATGATAAGCAGAAATAGCAGCAGCATGTACTTTGAGGGTGGAAGGGGACAGTCTACGCTCCAACCCCTGCTGCAAGAAGGAAAGCACAGACCCTATCGAACATCTTCGGGGGTCTTCTCGGCGAGAAGAACACCACTCGACGAACAGGTTCCACTTCACGGCGTAAACACGTCTCGTGGACGGCGCCCGTGCTGAAGTGATGGTGTTAAGTACCTCTGGGGGTAAGTCACCTAGAACCTCCGCGTCCCGAGGGACCAGACATGGAGTTTCCAGAGGTCTGGGCGCGGGTGCCATAGGGTGCCCCGTCTCTGAGACAGGAGGTCCTTCCTCAGAGGAATGGGCCAGGGAGGGACTGTCGCGAGGAGCATGAGTTCCGGGAACCAAGTCCGGGTGGGCCAATAGGGAGCCACCAGAAGGACCTGCTCCTCGTCCTCCCTGACTTTGCACAGTGTCTGTGCAAGTAGGCTCACTGGGGGAAACGCATATTTGCGGAGGCCCCGGGGCCAGCTGTGTGCCAGTGCGTCCGTGCCGAGTGTTCCCTCGGTCAGGGAGTAGAACAGCTGGCAGTGGGAGGTCTCTGTGGAGGCAAACAGGTCTACCTGAGCCTCTCCGAACTCTCTCCAGATCAGCTGAACCACCTGGGGGTGGAGTCGCCACTCTCCCGGAAGCACAGCTCGTGATAGCTCGTCGGCCACACGGTTGAGCACACCGGGGACATACATGGCTCGAAGCGACCTCAGATGCTTCTGACTCCAGAGGAGGAGATGGCGGGCGAGTTGCGACATGCGACGGGAGCGTAGACCACCTTGTCGGTTGATGTACGCAACGGTCGCAGTGTTGTTCGTGCGGACCAGTACGTCCCTGCCCCGTAGCGGCCTTTTCAAGCAGCTCAGAGCGAGATGTACTGCTAGCAACTCGAGGCAATTGATGTGCCAATGCAGTTGGGGAGCCGTCCACACCCCTGACACTGCATGCCCGTTGTACGTGGCACCCCAGCCGGTGGCAGAGGCATCTGTGAATACCACAGCATGCCTGGAGACCTGTTCCAAGGGGACTCCTGCCCGAAGGAACGAAAGGTCTGACCACGGGCTGAAGGTCTGACGGCAGGCCGGTGTGATTGCCACCCGGTGAGTGCCGTGATGCCACGCCCATCTTGGGACTCGGCCGTGAAGCCAGTGCTGAAGCGGTCTCATATGAAGCAAGCCGAGCGGGGTTACCGCTGCTGCCGCTGCAATATGCCCCAGGAGCCTCTGAAAAAATTTCAGTGGGACCGCTGTCCTGCCTTTGAACGTGTTCAAGCAGTTCAGCACCGACTGAGCACGCTGCTCTGTGAGGCGCGCTGTCTGAGCGACCGAATCCAACTCCATACCGAGAAAAGAGATCCTCTGCACAGGGGAGAGTTTGCTCTTTTCCCAGTTGACCTGAAGACCCAACTGGCTGAGGTGCCTGAGCACGAGGTCCCTGTGTTCGCATAGCTGATATCGAGAGTGTGCTAGTATGAGCCAGTCGTCGAGATAGTTGAGGATGCGAACGCCCTGTTCTCTCATGGGAACAAGGGCCCCCTCCGTGACTTTCGTGAAGACACGGGGGGACAGGGACAGCCCGAAGGGTAGGACTTTGTACTGATATGCTCGACCCTCGAACGCAAAGCGCAGGAACGGCCTGTGTCGAGGAAGAATCGAGACATGAAAGTACGCGTCCTTCAGGTCGATCGCTGCAAACCAATCTTGGGGACGGATGCATTCGAAAATGCGTTTCTGCATGAGCATTTTGAACGGTAGCTTGTGGAGGCTCTGATTCAAAACTCGCAGATCCAAAATCGGTCGTAACCCACCACCTTTCTTGGGTACAATGAAGTAGGGACTGTAGTGCCCTGACCTCATATCGGCTGGAGGGACCGGCTCTATCGCGTCCTTCGCCAGCAGGACTGCGATCTCCGCACGCAAGACATGGGCATCGGCTGCTCTCACTGTAGTGGAGTGGATGGCCCGAAACTTGGGGGGACGCCAGGCGAACTGAATCGCATAGCCGAGCCAGATGGTCCGAATGAGCCAGCGAGACGGACTGGGGAGCGCTAACCAGGCTCTCAGAGACCGTGCAAGCGGGACCAAAGGGACCGCAGGCGTACCCGGAGTGGGGCAGCGAGGTGGAACACAGGGACGCGGCTCGGGGGGCTCTCTCTGGGAGGCGGCCCGTAGCGGGGTCTGTGTGCGCTGTGCAGCACTTACCTGGTTCCACAGGGCAGGAGGTGCAGGAGGCGGCTCGGTGACGTTCTCGAACTGCACACTGCTGCTCACTGGCGATAGAGGAGGCGGATGAGAGTGGTGAGGATTCTGTCCCCCCACTGCTCTCCGGGTCCCCTTCGGACCCAGAGATGGTAGAAACTGCTCTTTTGAAAATTTGGGTACCGCTGGTTTTAAGGCCAGCGGCGGAACAAAAGGAAACAAAAGATTTCCCACCCGGCCCTCTTCCGGGGGAAGGAGCGATTCGGTCATCGTCTCCTGAAGAGCAGTTCCCTCCATCTCCGGGTCGCCCGTCCTAGGGCCACTTACTCTTGGCTTTGCGCCCTTCTTGGCGGGGGCCTGGACGAGCGGGGCGCCCTGCCTGCGACCAGCTCCACGGCGCCGCTTAGGTGGAGGCTGCTGCGGCGCGGGAGGAGGGGCAGACGCAGGAGGACGCCCTCGGCGACGAGCAGACTGAGGAGCCGCAGGCGGTGGAGTGGAGGCAGCAGCTGACCGCCGCGGCAGGATGTGACTGATCGCCTCAGTCTGCTTCTGTACAGCCGAGAACTGCTGGGCAAAGTTCTCGACCGCGTCGCCGAAGAGGCCGGTCTGGGACACGGGGGAGTTAAGAAACCTGAACTTGTCGGTTTCCCTCATGTCGGCCAGACACAGCCAGAGATGGCGTTCCTGGACCACCAAAGTGGACATCTCACGACCCACAGACCGCGCGGTAACCTTCGTCGTACAAAGCGCGAGGTCCGTCGCGGTACGAAGTTCTTGGGGGTCGTGACCACCCTCGTGCAGGTCCTTCAGTGCCTTAGCCTGATGAACCTGCAACAACGCCATAGCGTGTATGGCAGAGGCAGCTTCCCCGCAGGCCTTGTAAGCCTTGTCGGTTAAGTCCGACGAGTACCTACAGGCGCGTGAAGGAAGACACGGTTCTCCAAGTCAAGTGGAGTTAGGGCACAGTTGCATAGCAACGGCCCGTTCCACTGGCGGGACACGCGTGTATCCCTTAGCTGCCCCGCCATCAAGGGTGGTGAGGGAGGAGGAGCCACCGGGACGGTTTCTGGCAGTGAAAGGTGCCGTCCACGTCCCCGTGAGCTCCTCATGCACCTCCGGGAAGAAAGGCACTGGAGTGGGTTGCTGAGAACCAGCGCGCGCCACCCCGAGATACCAATCATCCAGCCTCGAGGGCTCGGGACACGGTGGAGGGTTCCACACGAGCCCGATCCTGTTGGCGGCCCGGGAAAGCATGGCCATCATCTCCGGGTCCAACTCGGGCACAGCTGGCACACCCGAAGGAGGTAGCGGCTCCGAGTCGTCGTCCGCGGAGCGGTCTGACCCACCCTCCGATGCAGCGATCGACATCTGGTTGTCGCGGGGAGCGCCGAACGAAACGACCGGTACACATCTCGAGGATGGTCCGGCGCGTTCCGTTGGCAGCTGAACTGGCTGCGGAGCATGAGAGGAGTGGTTCAAATTAATGTTTATAAAAGCTACTTACAGTAAATAACCTAATTGAACTAAAACCCAATCCTGGCTTAATCTAAGCCCTGTCTGTGAAGCCAGGCCTATAAATATTACAGCTTTTTTAATTTCTTTAATATGGACTATTACTGTAATGACAATTAAAGAAAAGCACTATTTAGAATAATGTGAATTACAATTATTATAATTATTACAAAAACAGTAAGAAATTCTCTTCAGGCAGAGTTTAATTAAAACAAAATAATTTCTTATTTTGTGTCTCAGGCCTTTTTGTGACATTCATCCACGTCTACTTCTTTACAGGACACTTTTGTCAATCTCAGCATGTGACCAAAGGGACCGCAGGCGTACCCGGAGTGGGGCAGCGAGGTGGAACACAGGGACGCGGCTCGGGGGGCTCTCTCTGGGAGGCGGCCCGTAGCGGGGTCTGTGTGCGCTGTGCAGCACTTACCTGGTTCCACAGGGCAGGAGGTGCAGGAGGTGGCTCGGTGGCGTTCTCGAACTGCACACTGCTGCTCACTGGCGATAGAGGAGGCGGATGAGAGTGGTGAGGATTCTGTCCCCCCACTGCTCTCCGGGTCCCCTTCGGACCCAGAGATGGTAGAAACTGCTCTTTTGAAAATTTGGGTACCGCTGGTTTTAAGGCCAGCGGCGGAACAAAAGGAAACAAAAGATTTCCCACCCGGCCCTCTTCCGGGGGAAGGAGCGATTCGGTCATCGTCTCCTGAAGAGCAGTTCCCTCCATCTCCGGGTCGCCCGTCCTAGGGCCACTTACTCTTGGCTTTGCCGCCCTTCTTGGCGGGGGCCTGGACGAGCGGGGCGCCCTGCCTGCGACCAGCTCCACGGCGCCGCTTAGGTGGAGGCTGCTGCTGCGGCGCGGGAGGAGGGGCAGACGCAGGAGGACGCCCTCGGCGACGAGCAGACTGAGGAGCCGCAGGCGGTGGAGTGGAGGCAGCAGCTGACCGCCGCGGCAGGATGTGACTGATCGCCTCAGTCTGCTTCTGTACAGCCGAGAACTGCTGGGCAAAGTTCTCGACCGCGTCGCCGAAGAGGCCGGTCTGGGACACGGGGGAGTTAAGAAACCTGAACTTGTCGGTTTCCCTCATGTCGGCCAGACACAGCCAGAGATCAGAGAAGTGGACATCGCACGACCCACAGACCGCGCGGTAACCTTCGTCGTACGAAGCGCGAGGTCCGTCGCGGTACGAAGTTCTTGGAGAACTTGCGGGTCGTGACCACCCTCGTGCAGGTCCTTCAGTGCCTTAGCCTGATGAACCTGCAACAACGCCATAGCGTGTATGGCAGAGGCAGCTTCCCCGCAGGCCTTGTAAGCCTTGTCGGTTAAGTCCGACGAGTACCTACAGGCGCGTGAAGGAAGACACGGTTCTCCACGCCAAGTGGAGTTAGGGCACAGTTGCATAGCAACGGCCCGTTCCACTGGCGGGACACGCGTGTATCCCTTAGCTGCCCCGCCATCAAGGGTGGTGAGGGAGGAGGAGCCACCGGGACGGTTTCTGGCAGTGAAAGGTGCCGTCCACGTCCCCGTGAGCTCCTCATGCACCTCCGGGAAGAAAGGCACTGGAGTGGGTTGCTGAGAACCAGCGCGCGCCACCCCGAGATACCAATCATCCAGCCTCGAGGGCTCGGGACACGGTGGAGGGTTCCACACGAGCCCGATCCTGTTGGCGGCCCGGGAAAGCATGGCCATCATCTCCGGGTCCGACTCGGGCACAGCTGGCACACCCGAAGGAGGTAGCGGCTCCGAGTCGTCGTCCGCGGAGCGGTCTGACCCACCCTCCGATGCAGCGATCGACATCTGGTTGTCGCGGGGAGCGCCGAACGAAATGACCGGTACACATCTCGAGGATGGTCCGGCGCGTTCCGTTGGCAGCTGAACTGGCTGCGGAGAATGAGAGGAGTGGGGGTTCCTAGGGGGTTGGTTCCCCGAAGGAAGCGCGCTCACTGTAATCCTCAGGTCACCCATGTCACTGCCGGAAGCAACCCGCGAAGGGGGGTTGAACCGAGGTGCAGGCACGGGGACTCCGCCCCTTTGCAGGAACGAGAGTCTTGACCTCAGCTCCGAGATGGTCATCTTCCCACAATGGGTACATGACTCATCCACGAACGCTGCCTGTGCGTGTTCGAGGCCCAGACACACAAGGCAGCGATCGTGACCATCCCGCGATCCCAGGTAACGACCGCATCCAGAAACACACAGATAGAACGTCATCTTGAAAAAGACGCGAACTATCTGTGTTTGCTCTTTTAGGAACTACTCTCACTGGTGCTGAAGTATGCAGGGGAGCAGCCTCAGCGATCACAGGGGAATGTGCACCCGACTGTGCGCTGGGAGATCTTACCAGCCGTTAAAACAGCTTTTTTGTTTGCTCTTTAAAGAGGAGGCTGCTCACGCTGCCGTGCTGTCGCACCCAGCACCAGAAAAAAAGAGAGAAGTTCAAAAAAGAAAAGCCTGTAGAAGTTTTCCACTGCAGTAGAGGCATCGAAGTGTGTGGCTCCGAAGCAAAAAGCTAACTGTGCAATCGCTCAGCTGCTCGTTAAATACCCGCGCTAACGAGGTCGCGCAGCTGATGCAAATGATTGCACGCCAATGTGCATCGGCCTGTTTTAGTTTCACTCGGAGTAGATTGGCCTCTCTAGCGAGATTCCTATTTGGTCAGAAATGACCTACGTCGTAGTGACTGACCGATAGGGAACCTGAAAACATCATGTCAACAACAAGATGCTGTGTTCTGAAGTACGAATCAAAAGCCCAGGGACGAGCATGAAGAATCAGTGGCTAGAGTTTATATTTAACTACAGCACACAAGTACAGCCCGAGCCTTGTGCTGTGTTCGCGTCACTTTAATGACGATTGCTTTACAAACATAAATGCTTTCAAGTGTGGATTCGCGAGCCGGTTGATACTGAAGGAAGGTTCAGTACCAAGTTTATTTGGATCAGCTTCCTCCTCCGAATCACAGCCTGTAAGTCCTCTGACCAATCACCGCAGAGTAGCGGCACGCAGAGGAGGGGTTTGGAGAAACAGGCGTTGAACGAATCATTTGGGAGTCGGTGAGCAAATCAGGTAAAAATAAATGCATATTATAAGACAACAAAAGTGTTTTTTGTCATTGTATGCATGTAAAACTGTTGTTGGGGACTCCTAAAACAATATTAGGAACATTGTTAATGCCATAATAGGTGCCCTTTAATATCAAAGTCCTGCAAATATGACAGAATTCACTCACATTCGCTGTCCTGCGGTAAAACATGAGAGCAGTCGCATTTTAGACCAAACAGTGAGAGAGTGTGTGTGACCTGGACGCTTCAGTGAATGGTGAGATATTTTGCTAAATAAAAGTATCCTGTCAGAAGAATTGCTCGATAACTTTATTATTTATTTTTCCGTCAGTATTATCCCAGTGAGCTTTTCTGAGGTTTTACGCTTGCGCAGTAAAGGTGAATCTAGTGTTCAGTGTGGATGAGAAACTTTTGGAAAACGCCTGAAAACGCTAGTGTGGACGGAGAGCTTTTTTAAACGAAAACGCCGTTTTCAAATGTATCCGGATTAATGTAGAGGAAGCCTAAGCCCAGGTTACAGAACCTCACAAATGCATGCGGAGAGGACCAGCCCACCACATCACACACTTCTTGAAGGGACACCCATGACAACGGTTTTTGTTCAAGCTTTCCTCATTAAATGTGCTTTGACAGCCATAGACGAAGGATGACCGCACGTCTTGTAGGCAAGAAAGATATGACCAATTAAAGTGCATTTCTATATTGATATGATAAAAAATAAAGGAAATCCTGCACACGAATCAACATTTTTAGAGTTTTTTAATGGACAAGTTTAAATGCGATTTTCCAGATTTTCAAATTGTTGTATCTCGGCCAAATATTTTCCTATCCTAACAGAAACATCCACACGTCAATGGAAAGCTTATTTATTCAATGAATAAATGTCAATTTCGAAAAATTGACCCATGTGACTGGTTTTGTGGTCCAGGGTCACATATTACCTGCGATGGGTTTTCATGGTCGAGCAGCTTCCATGCTAGCCTCACATCACCAAATACAATGCCATGCACGCGGCCACTGGACTCTATAGTAGTGCAAAAGTGTTCTGTTGAGTGATGAATCACACGACTCTGTTTACCAGGCTAATGTGCCAGTCTGGGTTTGGCGGATGCCAGGGGAACGTTACCTGACTGCAGGAGTGCTTTGTGGGTGGGACATGTCCCCACCACTTTTTGCCAGGCTCGATATTGTCCCCAACACATTTTGAAACAAATCATAAATACAATTTGAGAGAAACTAATAAATTTGTCTGTAACAATTTTAAAATATTTCAACAAAAAAAAGTTGATTCAAAGTATTTTTTTTTTCCAGTGTGGGAATTTTTTTTTTGTTGCTGTTTTATAAACAATACAAAATATATAACTCACACGATTAAGGACTATAGATTTTTTTATATAAAACAATTATATGCCAAGAATATGGCTAGGTCATAATCACATCAAAAGAAATGTAATAAATTATTCATTAATGTAACTTAATAGAAAAGAAAAAAAAACATATATTATTACATCAATAATACATATTATGTATTGCATTTTTAAATTATTTATACGTTGTCATGATCCCGGTCTATGTTCCTCCGTCTTGGTTTTGTTGTTATGGACTCTTGTTTTGAAGTGTATGGCACTCTGTTTGTTGTCATAGTTACCCTTGTCATATTGATTAATCAGTTTCAGGTGTGTCCTGTTATCCTGTGTATATATTCCCCTGTGTTTCAGTCTAGGTTTGTTGGTTGTTGTCTTTGCACGTTCATTGAAGCTGTTACGCGCCTGCCCTCTGGATTATGTTCATGTTCCTGGTTTTAATTCTCCGTTTGGCTTATATTTGTGTTGTTTTCAATAAATATTGCTGCAACTAGATTCTCACCTCACTTCGTCCCTGCCTACACTTAACATACGTGATGGCAGTGTTTGTTCGTTGTCTTTATTTAAGATCATCAAAAATCATTATTCTCAGTTTCACAGACAAGGCTTAAATCTAGTCTCAGACTAAAATGCATGTTTGAGCTGTTTTAACTGAAAGCAACTTACAGTGACATCTTATATCAGTGCCATTGTTTCATCTCAAGATGCAATGCACATGAGTAATGTTTTTTTTTTTCAAAATAATGTTTATAAAAGCTACTTACAGTAAATAACCTAATTGAACTAAAACCCAATCCTGGCTTAATCTAAGCCCTGTCTGTGAAGCCAGGCCTATAAATATTACAGCTTTTTTAATTTCTTTAATATGGACTATTACTGTAATGACAATTAAAGAAAAGCACTATTTAGAATAATGTGAATTACAATTATTATTATTATTACAAAAACAGTAAGAAATTCTCTTCAGGCAGAGTTTAATTAAGGGTACGTCGACGGTACATTATGATCCCTGATAGGAGTGAGTCGGGTGGAAGGTGCTATAGATAGAGAAAAGAGGTAGAAAGAAACTGGAGGTATTTAAAGTCTTCTCAATGTGTTATACTTCCTCTAAAGTGCATGGTGTCAATGGCAGCTTTTCAGCAAGATGGATAACAACACTATGGCTGAGCTTTTATCAGTCTCCCAGGAACCAAACACAAAAGATACCAGCCATTATACGGACAACCAGAAGGCGCCTGGAGATGTGTGCATTTATCTAGACCTGCTGGAAAATGAAAGTGCTGGCTGTGCTTTGTCCAAGCATACAGTTGAGCAGAAAACCAGACCATGAAAAAAGAGATAATCTTAAGGCTAACATATGCAAGCTAAAAGCAACAAAACTTTAATTTTGACTTCATAGGAACTCAGCACAAAACCTCTTGCCTTTACTACTAATTTACTTGATGCATTTCCCCTCTGCTTTATCTTGTGTATTACTCCAGCTTTCAGAATAGTTGTAACAATGTTCATATTTTTATAACTTTATATCGGCTGTCTTTAACTACTATGTACGGACAAAGGACTTATTGTGTTGATGTAATATTGCAAAACAGTTTTGCTGCTATTGAGGTGGGATACGGGTAAAAACATACATTTACACAATAAGTGCATCGTATTAAATTATTAATTTAAATATTAGTACACAGAAGTTAAGACACTTAAAGTGTAACTTTAACGATTTCAACACGCTTTTATTGTTACGCTGTTGGTAGTATATGTAAATAAACAATGACATTTTTTTTTTCTTCCACAAACCACTTCGATTCTAAAGTTTTCATTGGTCATGTCAGTCTGTCATGGAACAGAAGAATGCAGACAAAGGTAAAATCCAAGTAGAGTTTATTAAAACACACACAGGATGAAAGCAGGTGAGTATGGAGCGAAGATCGGTGTAGTGACACTAGCATTGTTCTTATCTGATTGCAGAAGGAGAGGACAGGTAACTGGAAGGCTGGCTGGTTTAAGAGGAGATGATCACTGAAGACTGAGGAAGACAGAAGACTGGACAGCTCGAGACCTAAACACACAGGTGAGTATTCGACTTGCAGGTGAGTATTCTATTCACATGTGAGTATTTACAGGTGTGTATTCTATTCACAGGTGAGTATTCTATTCACAGGTGCTTATTCTATTCACAGGTGAGTATTCTATTCACAGGTGCTTATTCTATTCACAGGTGAGTATTCTATTCACAGGTGAGTATTCTATTCACAGGTGCTTATTCTATTCACAGGTGAGTATTCTATTCACAGGTGCTTATTCTATTCACAGGTGAGTATTCTATTCACAGGTGAGTATTCTACTCACAGGTGAGTATTCTATTCACAGGTGCTTATTCTACTCACAGGTGTGTATTCTATTCACAGGTGAGTATTCTATTCACAGGTGCTTATTCTATTCACAGATGAGTATTCTATTCACAGGTGCTTATTCTATTCACAGGTGAGTATTCTATTCACAGGTGCTTATTCTATTCACAGGTGAGTATTCTATTCACAGGGGAGTATTCTATTCACAGGTGAGTATTCTATTCACAGGTGCTTATTCTATTCACAGGTGAGTATTCACAGGTGAGTATTCGGGTAAGTATTCTATTCACAGGTGAGTATTCTATTCACACGTAAGTATTCACATGTGGGTATTCTATTCACAGGTGAGTATTCTATTCACACGTAAGTATTCACATGCGGGTATTCTATTCACAGGTGAGTATTCACAGGTGAGTATTCGGGTAAGTATTCTATTCACAGGTGAGTATTCGGGTAAGTATTCTATTCACAGGTGAGTATTCTATTCACACGTAAGTATTCACATGCGGGTATTCTATTCACAGGTGAGTATTCACAGGTGAGTATTCGGGTAAGTATTCTATTCACAGGTGAGTATTCTATTCACAGGTGCTTATTCTATTCACAGGTGAGTATTCACAGGTGAGTATTCACAGGTGAGTATTCGGGTAAGTATTCTATTCACAGGTGAGTATTCTATTCACACGTAAGTATTCACAGGTGAGTATTCTATTCACAGGTCAGTATTCTATTCACACATAAGTATTCACAGGTGAGTATTCTATTCACACGTAAGTATTCACATGTGAGTATTCTATTCACAGGTGAGTATCCACAGGTGAATATTCACAGGTGAGTAGTCGGGTAGGTGAGTATTCTATGCACATGTGAGTATCCACAGGTGAATATTCACAGGTGAGTAGTCGGGTAAGTATTCTATTCACAGGTGAGTATTCTATTCACACGTAAGTATTCACATGTGAGTATTCTATTCACAGGTGAGTATCCACAGGTGAATATTCACAGGTGAGTAGTCGGGTAGGTGAGTATTCTATTCACAGGTAAGTAGTCTGGTAGGTGAGTATTCTATGCACAGATGAGTATCCACAGGTGAGTATCCACAGGTGAGTATCCACAGGTGAGTGTCGGACCCCTCGGCCCCATCTGAACACCACCGGCCACGAGCTCAGGGACCCCGTCTCACAGAGCTATCGCCTTCCAAAGACGAAAGTTCAATCGGACATATCCTACGAAACCCTATTTATTTATTTAGCATGTTTTATACATACATCTTATGTAAGATCATCTTTCAGCAAGAAACGGTGTTTAATTTTCAAATTTTGACTAATTTTGACCATTATGACTAAAACTTTGCTAAGAAGTATGTCCTACTAAAGCACAGTGGTATTTGACTGATCAAGCTTATCCATAGCAGACTGGGGGTAGCTTTGGATGGCAACATGCCTAGTGCTTTATGGGTATTTCCCAACCTATTTGACAAAAGGAAAGACAACAGCCATTTTTCTCTGTTTTCTCTAGTCAGATATCACCAGTTTCAAAACATGTTTGCCTTTCAACCACAGAGGCACTCAAATTTAATTGAAAGCCCATTTTTGCAAGCAGTGCATTACCACTTTAATGTAAAGTGGGATGAAATTATTTGTTTAAAATTGCAAATCATTTTGCTTTGTGTGTTGTCAAGATGATGATTTTTGATAAAGTGGTTTAGTTCTTTTCTGAAAGCAAAAAAAATCATGATCAAAAACAGATACTGACCATGTGTGTGTGGCCATATAAAGTGACTTCACGTCGAGCTTGAACTTATGTGCTATAAATCTTGCAACATGCTTAAAGACAAGCAGAACATTAACTGAAAGTCATATTTCCTCATTCTGACTCCATATTTGTCTGTTTTTGAGATTAATTGTACATTTCTGTAGATATTTAATTATTTTACAAATTACAAACAATAGGCGCAGAGGATGTTTGCTTGTTACTTCTGTGTTCAGATATATGTGTTATTGAAAACACATATTTGGGTTTTCAATAAAACATAATTTGTTCTATGCTAAGTCAGCTTCATTCATGTGAACTGCCACTGAGGAAGCATCCGCATCCTCCTCTTTTCTTAAATACATAAAATACATTCCCATCCCCATTTTGTTTATACAACATTGTTAACGTGATATTATATTGAACAATATATTGAAAAATTATAAGTATATAAAAGTTGGTCACGATTAACAAGCCAAGATGCTATACTGTATATGAGAAAGGTGAATATGTGATAAGTACTGCAATGTTGTGTGAATTAAAGAGTTGTAATGTTTGTATAGAGATATCTTGTTTTAAATGTATACGTTCTGTGAATAGAGCCCCTTTTTTCCCAGTTAACTTGAGTTGACGGTTGTAACTTTTTTGTTTTGTTTAGTTTAGTTTAGTTATTCCCCCCCCAAAAAATATTTTATCAGCCATAAGAGATGATAGGTGAAGTATTATTAATCTGAGTGAATATATTGAAATGTCTGACTCTTAAAATGTATTTGTTCAAATGTATATTTCTTCAATTCTATTGCACTGTATTGTTACATGAGCCTACTCAAAAATTCATGACTCTGACATGACGTTTATACATTGCCTTTTTTTGTTCAGTTGTTGAAGAAGAGTAGTTAAAATTATGTGATCAATAAGTTAAGACAACATATGTTTTTTTTTTACATTGCTTTAACTCATCAAAAAAAGTCAAGCAATTTTCAACTTTTTTTCAAGATTCAACTCATTTTTTTTAAATGAAGTTTAATGTAATTTAAGTCGATTGACTTAAACATCTAAGTTGATTGTACTTAAAAATTGGTGGCAGCAACTTTTTTTTACAGTATCATTTTTATTGTAAATATATATATATACATATATATATATTCATGGTGAACTGCCTGCCTCTTTCCTTCTCTCATTATTTCTCTCCTTTCAGGAGTACTATAAAATGCGTATCTAAAAGCTGCTTGAGTTTTTTGCATTGTGTTTGCTCAGATGAGCAGTTTTTTCTACTTAAAACCTTTTTTTATTTTATTTATAATACACATTAATTTTTATTCTAAAACAGCAATAAAATCACAAGAAAACACATGGGATTTCTATATTTAGGCAAGGATCCCGCTTCTAGTTACAGCACAATAGTATACAATGAAAGTATTGATACTTTACAATCTGCCCATCTCTAATAAAAAGAGCATATTTGTGTTGTTTCTTAAGAGAAAGCTCTTTGATAATAGGTTTGACTATGCTAAAGTAGAGGCAGCTGTCCAGATTCCTGAGGAGATGTATAATCATCCTATGATGTGTATAATTATATCGTGGATGTCAAAAAACAGAAGTGGCCAAGAGGGCAGCGAGTAGTGACAAGACGCATTTAAATGTTTTTTTCTTTCTTTTTTGCCTTTAAAGGGGTAAAATCGGAAAAGCCCTAATCTCTCTTGCTCTTTGAGTTCCTGCCGATCTAAAAGGCGCTGATTGAAACTAAACTTTTTTAATAGTTTGGGCTGTGCAACTTGGTGATGTCACACACAAGAATGCATCAGCACGGCCACATTTACAAGTAAATTACACCTATTGTGCGATCAGTAGCTTGGCCCATCCCAGTCAGGGTGAGGTAAGACATTATTACATGTTTCTCATAATAAATAAAGCATTATTATAGTTTATCATCATAAATAACGCACTTCTACTCATTTATCATTTCTAGAATCATTAGTGACAGAGGTGTAAAGAGTATTATTTTGCATCTCAGTGTATTAACCTTATTCAATAATAACAATATATTTAGTGTATATGATTATATTTATAAAAATGAATTAAATGGATGCTGCTTTATTGGGACATTACTTCACTGTAAAAAAATATATCACCAATCACAACAGTCTGCGCTGCCTGACTAATCAGAGCAGAGTAGACACATCACAACAATCTGGGCCGTCTGACCAATCAGAGCAGAGTAGACCAATCACAATAGACTGGGACGTTTGACCAATTCACCTGCTAATTGTGGACTGTTTCAATAAAGTTTAACTCTAGAATCTTTTCACTTTTATTTTGCCTCTGTCTCAACTTTGTTTGTAGTGTGTTGCAGCCATCAAAATCAAAATGTGTTTATATTTACAAAATACAATTATGTTGGTAAGTGAAAACATTGGAAAACGTTTCTTTGTTCTTTTGTCGTTAAATTTTTTTGAAGAGAATTAACAAATCACAGATTGTGGATTTTATTGTATTTTACAAAATGTCCCAACTTTTATGGAAATTAGGTTTGTACCATGCATGACCTTAAGAAAACTAAAACACATCTCCCCGGCTCCAGAGCTTGGATGAAAACTTCAGTTTTCAGCCTCAAAATGGACATTAAAGCAACACCATGGAACATTTTTTACCTTAAAAAAAACGTTTCCAAAATCTTATCAGTGGTTCATCAAGTCGTAACAGAGTGAAAGGCACTCTGGATTCACTTTGTGGTCCTATATCTGCTATAAACACACTATGCAAGTTTGCCAGATCGGGTCGCGTTTCTGTAGTCCGAATGAGACATAAGAAAACTACAAATTTGACTTGCTTTACGTCAAGCGTTAAAATGGTAATTATTTCGTTTTTCTTCGTTTCTGATGTCGCAATACATCATACTTTCATGAAATCATGTAACATACTCGACCTTGTCTGTGGACATCGTTCATTCTAAAGCCGGTGCTGGATAAACGGCGAGCGTGCGTGCGACGGTAGGCTAAATTATTTACGACAGCGGTAATGGACAATTTCGTTTCCAACCAGTAGGGCGACCAAAGAGGAAAAGTTCCATGGTGTTGCTTTAAAATCATTGATCTGTTCTCGCAGATGTTGCAGGTGTCTGGTTATATTACTCTGATTTATGATTGCCTTCAGCCTCGGCTATGTAGTATGACCTAGTAGTGTATTGTTTGATTTCATTATTAAATATTAAAGGTGATATATTTTTTTATGTTAAGGTTACTCCTATCCCAGCTATTATACAGATACAGAGACAATGTTTAAGTCTGTGGCGAGGGGGGGGCGTGGTCTCGCGAAGTCTGTAGCGAGAGACGAGTCAGCGAGCTGTGCGGTGAGTAAGTAGGTCAAGTGCAGATGATGAACACCTGTGTCTGATTGCAGTGATTGGCGTGGAGACTGCATATAAGCTGCCAGGAGTGAGAGAGTGGCGAGAGAGAAGGGCTTGGGACTCGCACGCGATCCGCAGCAGACACCGAGTGTTTCTTATATGTATACTGTAATATTACACTATGGTGAAGGCGCACGAGCGCACCTTTTTGTTTCTTTTGTGCGAGTCCCAATTCCGCCGACCCTGTCTTCTTCTTCCTCCACCCACACACACACTGAGGTTGACTACACTGGTGCCGAAACCCGGAAAGGAGAAGACTGCCGCCGCCATGCAGAACCCGCCAGGAACGCCATTTGCAGGCCTCATTTGCAGACCTTCCAGCTGCTTCTCCAAGGTCAGCAAGAAGACCGCGAGCTGTGATTCGGGCCGTCCCCGATCCAGCTACGGCCTCGGCCCCGCCCCTGCCTCTCAATAAAATGGGTCCTCAGGATGATCCGGAGGCATTCCTGGACCTTTTTGAGAGGTCGGCCAAGGCCCGGGGATGGCCCCGAGCGGACTGGCCCATGTGGTTCATCCCTTTACTGTCAGGAGAGTCGCAGATAGCCGCCCACCAACTGCCAGTCCAGAATCTCCTGGTCTATGAAGACCTGAGGCGCGCCATTCTTCAGCGGGTCGGCCGGACCCCGGAACAACATCGCCAGCGGTTCAAGTCCCTGAGCCTGGACGAGTCCGGCCGGCCCTTCGTCATGGCGCAGCAGCTCCGGGACTCCTGCTGCAGATGGCTGATGGCCGACGGAGGTGACGTCGAGGATGTTATCAGCAAGGTGGTATTGGAACAGTTCATCGCCAAACTGCCCAAAAAGACCGTGCAGTGGGTCCAGTGCCACCGCCCGACGTCGCTGGACCAGGCCATCCACCTGGCGGAGGATCACATGGTGGCGTGCCCAGTGGTCGACAAGCCCCTCGCATCTGTCTCTCTCTCTCCCTCTCTCGCTCTCTCGTCCCCTTCTCTCCCCAAACCTGTTCCCCTTCCCAGGTTTCGTTGGGGGCTGATGCCCCGGCCGGGGCCGAGGTGGAGAACGGGGCCTCCGGCGGAACCTGTCCCGGCATCTAGGGCCCCACCCAGGAGGACGGCGTTGATCGACCACTCCGCCCCGGTTCCTGCAGCTTTGCGCTCTCCACGGCAATCCCTTGACCCGCTTCCCACCACTGGGGCGGCTGGGAGGCCTGGGCCGGCCTGTTGGCGCTGCGGGGACCCAGGACACTTTATAGACCGGTGTCCGGTGATGGAGGTGGGGACACGGATCCCGGTCCCCGACGCGCCACAGGCTGCCCCCGATCAAGCTGGCCTGTACCAGATACCAGTGAGTATCAAGGGGGGTACTTATCAGGCTTTGGTGGATTCAGGCTGCAACCACACCTCCATTCATCAAAGCCTGATTCAACCTGGGGTATTGGATAACAGCCGCATGGTTAAGGTGCGGTGTGTGCACGGGGTGGTGGTGAGTTATCCTATAATGCCTGTGGTAATTCAATTTAGGGGTCAAAAACATAGCGTTGAGGTAGCAGTTAACCCGCACCTCCGGCATCCGCTAATTCTGGGGACGAATTGGCCTGCTTTTAGTAAATTTTTGGGGTCTTTGTGTGCGGATGCCTCTTAGAAAAAGAAAAACAAGGGAAAGACAGCGGTTGTTCAGGTGGGAGATGCTGAGCCAGGACCTCTGGCTTCTGCTGCAGGGGAACGGAGTGCTCTGGAGAGAACTATCCTCACAGAGCGCGATGATTTTCCCCTGGAGCAGTCCCAGGACGAGACGGTAAAACGTGCATTTGTTCAGGTCCGTTCTATCGCCGGCCAGGTACTCCACCCAGACCAACCGCTCTCTTATCCCTACTTTGCTATTTTGAAAGATAAGTTGTATCGGGTGACCCAAGACACCCAGTTAAAAGAAGATACAACACAGTTGTTAGTTCCTAAAAGCCGCCGGGAAATGCTTTTTCAGGCGGCTCACTGTAATCCAATGGCTGGGCATTTAGGTCAAACGGCGACACTAAACCGCCTCATGGCCCGATTCTTTTGGCCGGGCATTCATGAGAACGTGCGCAGGTGGTGCAAGTCTTGTCATGAATGTCAGTTGGTGAATCCACCGGCCAATCCAAAAGGACCATTGCTTCCATTAATGCATGGTATGGACCTCATCGGGCCATTAGAACGGTCAGCACGTGGGCACCGCTTTGCGTTAGTCCTGGTGGATTACGCAACGCGGTACCCTGAAGTAGTCCCTCTCCATAACATTTCTGCCAAAAGTGTTGCAAGCGCGCTCTTCTCGTTAATCTCCCGGGTGGGAATCCCTAAAGAGATTCTCACCGATCAGGGCACGGCGTTTAAGTCACGAACTATTCGCGAACTTTATGAATTACTGGGCGTTAAATCGGTTCGCACTAGCGTCTACCACCCACAGACAGGCGGGTTAGTGGAACGGTTTAATCGGACTTTGAAGTCCATGATTCAGATGTTCGTTCACGAAGACGCCAAAAATTGGGATAAGTGGCTAGAACCCCTCTTGTTCGCTGTACGCGAGGTCCCTCAGGCCTCCACGGGGTTTTCCCCCTTCGAGCTTCTCTATGGGCGTCAGCCCCGCGGGGTGTTAGACATTCTTAGAGAAACTTGGGAGGACGGACCGTCCACTAGTAAAAACAAAATTCAGTATGTCTTGGACCTGAGAACAAAACTCCACACTTTGGGGCGGCTATCAATGGAGAATTTGTTACAGGCCCAGGACAGACAGAGTCAGCTGTACAACAGGGGGGCTAGACTTCGTCAATTTGTACCGGGAGATAAAGTGCTTGTATTACTCCCTACTTCCAGCTCTAAATTACTCGCAAAGTGGCAAGGACCTTTTGAGGTCACACGCTGGGTCAGCGATCTCAATTATGAAGTAGTTCGAACAGATAGGGGCGGAGCACATCAAATTTATCACCTCAACTTCCTCAAAAAGTGGGTTGAGGCAGAATCAGTGATGCTGGCGACGGTGGTGAGCGGAGAGGAGGATCTCGGGCCAGAAGCGAACACAAAACCACAATCTCTCGCTCTGGCTCTTGGTGGAGATCACCTCTCACCCTCCCAGCTCACTGACACTAAAAATTTACAAACGGAATTTGCTGATGTGTTCTGTCCCCTGCCTGGTCGAACGGACCTCATTCAGGACCACATTGAGACGGAGCCGGGCGTGGTGCTGCGCTGCCGCCCGTATCGTTTACTTGGACACAAAAAAAGGTAGTTCAGAACTAATTAGAGGCTATGCTGGATATGGGGGTAATAGAAGAGTCCAGCAGTGACTGGGCGGGCCCGATAGTTTTAGTTCCTAAGACCGACGGCTCGGTCAGTTTCTGTGTGGACTATAGAAAGGTAAACGCGGTGTCTAAGTTTGATGCTTATCCAATGCCGAGGGTTGACGAATTGCTTGATCGGCTGGGTTCTGCTCGTTTTTATTCGACACTGGACTTAACAAAGGGTTATTGGCAGATCCCCTTGTCTCCCATGTCCAAAGAAAAGTCAGTTTTCACAACGCCGTTTGGATTACACCAATTTGTCACCCTTCCTTTCGGATTGTTCGGGACTCCCGCGACTTTTCAGCGTCTGATGGACAAAATTCTCCGGCCGCATGCTGTATATGCCGCTGCCTACTTGGATGATATTATCATCTATAGTAACGATTGGCAGTGTCATATGCAGTATTTGCGTGCTGTCCTGAAGACGCTGGGAAGGGCTGGGCTCACGGCCTACCCGAAGTAGTGTGCGATTGGGCGTGTGGAAGTAAGGTATCTGGGCTTCCACTTGGGTCACAGACAGGTGCGTCCCCAAATTGATAAGACGGCAGCGGTTGCGACCTGTCCGAGACCTAAGACCAAAAAGGAGGTTAGACAGTTCCTGGGGCTAGCGGGTTATTACAGAATGTTTGTGCCTAATTATTCGGACCTAGTGGACGGAGCAGTGTCAGCAGGGTTTCACCCAGATAAAGGCTGCCCTGTGTGGCGGGCCGCTTTTTCATGCTCTTGACTTCTCTCTCCCTTTCATCCTACAGACGGACGCATCGGACAGGGGGCTGGGCGCGGTCCTGTCCCAGGAGGTGGAGGGTGAAGAGCGGCCGGTGCTGTACATCAGTCGAAAGCTCTCTGTCACAGGTTAACCTGGTGACTCTATAAACTTGGACTTACAAACATACACCCATTTCACTGATACTGTGCATTGCCGGCAATATTAACAACTGTGTACACATCAGAAAAGTGTAATGGACTTTTTGTTTTGTTCAGTCTAAAGTTGTTACAGCTGTGTTTTGTTATAGTTTTCAACTCTTTATAGTTTTTCTTAAAGTTTGTCATTATTTTTCTAAAAGAACAGAATGCCAGAACACAGAATAATTTATATAATAATTACCTTTATTTTCCCACATATTTTTCACAAACCTTATTGCAGTTAGACTTCCCGGTTCACACTCTGTACAACCAAACCCATAATCCAGGTTAAACTGTTTTTTAAAGCAACAGCCACATCACTTCCTGTGGAAGATACCATTTTGGTGTGATGTCAGAGGAGGGGGGATTTAGAAACAGTTGTGTTTAACATATAATTTGTTGTTAAACTCTCTCTCTCTGTTAATGGTTGTTGTTGCTGTTTGGAAGGTTTAAGTGTTGTGTTGGGTGTTTATATTACTTAAATTGATTGTTACAAACGTATTAGCTTGTACCTGTGGTTGGTAGGCCCTATGGGTGGGGTTTCAGCCTATAAATAGACTTAATGGCTGAAAGGATTGCAGTTCTGATTGTGAACTCAGAGAAATTGGATACTGAGCAGTGTTGTGAACATTGGGCCATTTGGTTTAGCCAAAAATAGCACATTGTTGCGGTTTTCTTTTCTTTTTGTACAGTTTTTATTTATTTTTTTTGTTTCTCCTGCACTGTAAATATTTTAGCACCTTCCAATAAAACACCATTTTGGATTTTGCATCAACTTTTTGTACAGCACGTCATTTCCCTTTTCCACTCCAACTGGTTGGCTTCCCAACACTCTCTAAGAGAGATACAATGTACATCACCATTGAGAAAGAATGTTTAGCCATCAGGTGGGCTGTTCTCACCCTCCGCTACTACCTCCTGGGGCAGGAGTTCACCCTCTGTTCGGACCATGCTCCCCTGCAGTGGCTCCACTGCATGAAGGACACGGCTCCCCGGCCTGAGTCGGGCGGTGGGGGTATGTGGCGAGGGGGGGCGTGGTCTCGCGAAGTCTGTAGCGAGAGACGAGTCAGCGAGCTGTGCGGTAAGTAGGTCAAGTGCAGATGATGAACACCTGTGTCTGATTGCAGTGATTGGCGTGGAGACTGCATATAATTAGATGTGATTGCATGAACTAGAAAGAGTTTTGACCGAATGGACTGAGTTATTGTTGTATGCTGTAGTATTGCACTACGGTGAAGGCGCACGAGCGCACCTTTTTGTTTCTTTTGTTGTTGGAATAAAGTGCGAGTCCCAATTCCGCCAACCCTGTCTTCTTCTTCCTCCACCCACACACACTGAGGTTGACTACAAACTCATTCCTAGTTTGAAAAGTGTAACCTGGAAATGTAAGGTCCTTTCCTGGACCCTCAACACCTCCATCCTGATCAGAAAGGCGGAGCAGTTCCTTTACTTCCTCAGGAAATTACGGAAAGCTCATTTATCCTCCCGGATTCTGCCTAACTTCTATCACTGCAACATTGAAAGCATTTTAACAGACAGCATCACAGCGTGCTACAGCAACTGCTCTGTGTCAGATTAGAAGGCCCTCCAGCGAGTTGTAAAAACTGCCCAGTATATCACTGGTATCTAGCTATCCTCCATCAAAGACATGTATCACAAACTCTGCCTACAGAGAGTGAGAAAGAACTCCCAACCCTAGTCTTTTCACTCCACTACCATCTGGTGAATGCTACAGGTGTATTTGCAGTCGCACTAGTAGACTCTGGAACAGTTTTTTTCCATTTGCACTTCTGCGTATGTAAATCATGGAGGTGTGCTCATAACAACCCATGTTGGTCCATCAATCACAAGAGCGATACTGTTGTTGATATCCCTGTAGACTAACTGCACCTCCTAAAATTGTGTATCCTTCTAAAAAGATCAAACTATTAAAAATGCATGGCTGATGTTTTTTTTAACAACGTGCCTGAGCAATTGAATGAGTGTTTTTGTTTGTTCATCTTATTTCACAACATTTTTTAAATATTATTGTCAACCTATTGCCAGTTTTTCTAAATATCATGCATTGAAAGTTACAGCAGTGCCAAGTATTTTGTCCTCTGAGGCAGTCGTTAATTTTAATCTATTACAGGTCAGGCCAGTGTAATATTAATTATTAATTTGGTTCTATTTTGTGCAGCAGAGTTGACGTCACTTGTGTCTACTGTATGTGCATCGCATGAAGGCAGCTTTTTGCTACTTGCAAACAGACTCATTTGAGGAGACGGCTGACTGCGAGACATTAATTTACCGCTCTGATTGTACTTACTCTGCACTATTACTTCACGCTCATATCCAAGATAAATCATCACTACTGATGTGTTTTGTTGACCTAATGACATAATCATCAGTTAAAACGCATGCACATGTAACTTTACTTCCTGAACAAGTGTAGACGCGAGTTTGAGATGCTTTCACATTCACCCGAATCATGCATTTCATAGCAATCAAAGTCAGACCACCTCCTACAAGAAGTCTTAGGTTCGGTACCGTGGTGTGCTCCCCAGTACACATGACAGCTTTCACATTAACAATATTTTATGTTTTGAACTAAACTGCAAGAGCAAAAAACACAACTTTAAATGAAGTGTTTGTGACAGTAGGGGTTTTCACACTGCTCTTAACCCTGGATTCTCCTTGTTCTAAACCCTGCTTTTATCCCCAGGTAGAGGAACGCTTTACACTTGTAATGTGGAAGCGGGCTAGCATTGCTTTTTAACCGGGTTATGAAATCCTCCTCGAGAGCATGATTAGCACCACTTTTGTGCCGTTAACCCCACATTACAGGACCAAACTCTTGAGTGTGAAACGATGCAGTGTTAGAATGTTACGACTAAGTGCTTAGCTATCGACAACCAATCACGTGCATCATACTCACATGGTTTGGACAGTCATAAAAACACCACATGTTGCATAAACAGTATTTTCAGCATTTGAGGGGAAAATGAAAACTTGTCCATTGGAGCGAAGAGGTGACCATTTCATTCTTACCTTTATAGTCTGAAAAGTTCATTCAGGAAAAACTTGATAATCTGCAATATACAATATAAGGATGTGCAACGCTAAGAACCTTTGTAAACAGGCTGCGTGCTACGTCCATCCAATCAATGACATTGTTATTGATTTGCATGACAAATATACAAATAAGAATGAAACCCGGGGATTGAGGAATGTACATTGTGAATACCCAGGAATAAATGTTATCCCTGTAAAGTATGAGCAACGTGAAACATGAAGCAATATAAAGCTTGATTATGATTCCGTTTACCTGCGGTCTAGAATTATTTAGGGTTAACTATTCTAAGTGTGATAAGCCCTAGAGAATGAAAATGAGGATGGAAAATGATTATTTCATGAATATTTGAACTTTTTTGATGCAAAAAACTTCCTTTGCTAGCATAACGATCTGAAAATGCATTCCATGACCCCTTTAGAAAAGAAACTAAGCTTATAGAACACCTGCTGGAAAAGCAGGTCTGTCTTGCTTCAATTTTCAGTCAAGGAAATGTGACTCAAACTGTTGCAAGGATAAGCTTTATTGCAGAACCTCAGTTGGCCAAAGAAGGGTTGAGGGTGGAAGGCCACAGGGATGCTGGGAGGAGAATGCAAGGAATGTCCATTGCTGTTTACAGCCCGGGACGCTTCACACATGCAGGTCAGGGGGCTGTCATCTGTCTTCCACTCTCTTACGCTCAGCTTCTCGTCCCCCCTCATTACACGAGGGTCAAGCTCAGAGGTGACCTAATTAAAAGCTCATTACATCACAGACAATATCCATTAGCATGCCAGGTCAAGCTGTTAATCCATTAGTGTTGTAGAGGCTGCCTCTCCAAGCTTCACATGTTAAAAGCCCCCTCTTTCCCAAAGTATACACTTGCTTGCACACAGAATCTCTACTTAACATTATCTGCATCCAAATAGAAGATGATTGTGGACTCAGACAGTCCTCAGATAATAATTGTGTGGATTTAAGGAGGGAGACAGGGTGTACACACTCAATGGATCTGTTCCAAAACCTAGTGAGCTGCCTACCTAGATGGCATTTTAAGGCATCATACATGTTGAAAAAAAATGAAGGTTGTTTATAGCATCAGTTGGTTTAATGAAGAACTTTTCATCCATTGCACAAAATGTTCTTTATTGGATAAGTTCGTCAGATTATTAATACATTCATCACACAAAAAAAGTTATTTTAAGGACTGCACACTGAAAGATTTTTTGGGGAATCCAAAAATTTTATTTATGGCATTTTAAGACATTAGGCGTGCACCCAATGCAAAAGCTATTGCGCACACAAAAAAAAAGGCATCATTGCATTTGTCCTTTGTGGAGAAGGCAATCCCAAAATGCATATGCCAATAAAGAACCTTTTTTTTTTAAGTCTATAACCAAAATTTGTTTTTCGCCATGGCACAACACATTTGCCATGGTTAAAGTAAAATAAAAATAAATAAAAAAACAAACAAAAATAAACTGGTGATTTCCCAATACCAACCAGCAACTTAGTGTCAGGCCAGATCCGGCCCATGTCTGCTACTCGTACCAAATGTGGGCCGGATCTGGGCCGACAATATATTGCTGTCTGGGAAGAGACAAATAGGGGGGAAAAAATGGCCAAGCAACCAACTTTACCATTTTTGGACAACCAGAGATGGACCGACCATTATATTATTATTAAATTTGAGCTCTTGGGGTGACCAAACAAGATTGGTTAAGCACCTAAAAAACAAAAACATCTGTGCACATATTAATGCAGTCTACTTTTGAAAGCTCTCCACATGATGCCAGGAGACAGTGTGGATTTCATGCATTATATAGTATCTCCACCTTCACATAGGCTTCTCCTGTCCCTTGAATCTCCTGTAGCGTCTATTGAAGTTCTGTTCAAACAACGACCCATGCACCTGCGAGCTGAATGCATGTATTTATCCGTTCACAGGGGACTGAGCCATACAGAAGCACTCTGCTATCTCTTTGAACCTGCTTCCCCTGGTGGCTTCCTAACTATACAGCACTCAATGCTTTGTAAGTGACTCCAGCAGTAGGGGCAGGCTGAACAGAATAGAAAGTTAACCGAGGAGAAGAAATGGTAAAACAAACAAAAAAGACCTAAGAAAATGTCTTTGATTCATGAGGGGCGCACAGGGGGATCAAAGACCTTCACGTTGACCAACGGCTTTTGTCTTTTAGACACTTCATTGAGCTCATGTCTGGACTCCAATGTAAGTCACTACCATATTCAGAACAGGGAAGCGCATTCCCTCTGTGGGACACTAGATTGCCACCAATTCCCCTAAAAAAACATCCACTGTCAACGGCCACTCATGTGCCTTCCTCTCCCGCACGGTTCCAGGGTTTCAAGTGAAGTGACATCTAAATCTTTACCTGTCAGTTTCCCCACAAAGAAAACGAGAGAGTCGTTGGTAGAGTAATGGAGAGAAGATTTGCCCAGTGTTGTACCTTCTTTAGAGAAACTGACCGTTATAAAGACAGTATTAACAGTAAAGGCTGGAATGCAGTACACAACTTTGGCACAGATTTTTCCCCAAGATTTGCAGTCTAGTCAAAAGCCAAAGCCAATTTACAGATTTTGTGAGTTGAACAATTTGAAATAAACCTCAGTTTCTGGTCATATTTATAGTTGCTTGTGAAATTTCATTGGTGGAATCCAGTCATTTCAATATGAATCTGTGCATTTGTGAGTTTTCCATGATGGTGACAGCGTTTCCCACAAAGATTTTGCTCATGATCAAGTTGGTCACGTGAATTTGACAAAAAGCTGCATGGTTTTAAAGTGACTTCTGTCTTCTACATCAGTACACTATTGACAATTGACCTTTCTGATGGGAAATTTCACTGGAATATCACTAATGTGACCGCATTAACTAAGAAAACTGTTAATTGTTTTGCTTGAAAATGCATATTTTTGACAATATTTTTTTAAAGATTTAATTGGTCATTAACAATTGCTTCAGTTTTTGTAAAATCAAACCTACACTGTCAGCACTACCAGTGGCTGATGCATATGATTAGATGATGTGATAGAAATTAGCTTCATAAAGACTATAAGGAATCGCACATTATTAAAGTATTGTTGGGATTAGTTAAGAAAAGTTGGGAGTAAATTTAGGGTTGGGGGGTGGTTAGGGAAGAGAACTAGAGATGGGGGTTTAAGTATGTTGGGAACGAACGCACACAAATTGTCCAGCTTTCATTAGTGTGGTGAGTGAAGACTCCGCAGAGGGCTTGATTCCCAAGACTCTCAGATAACAAGTGGCTTCTCACACTGGGGCTTTCTGTTTCCTCCAAATAAAACTAAAAAGAGAAAAAAGGAGCGAGATGGAGAGTGAGTTACCACAGAGGGGGGGGGGGAATGGGAGAGTGATTCCAGCAGCCAACTGTTATCTGCCTGACATTCAGTCAGTGTAGAGTTATTTTGGTTTATTTATCCCAAGAGCAATGAATGGCTGCCGACAAGATATTTCTGATAGATGTGATAAGGGCTTCCATCCTTTAAACATGCCCTCTTAGCTTAAAGTTAACCTCACCTCTAAAAGCCATTAGTGACAGACATAAAGCTGAGGGGGAACGTGGAGGTCTTCACTGAAACATTAATCAGCACACAAGTTATTCTAGACATCTCCAAAAGCAAACAGGAAAATGAAAAAGTCCAGAGTGGAATTTCAGGAATACGCAAGACTGACACCTTTGTTTCAACTAGAAGGTCAATCATCTTCAGCTTTAGCATGTGAACCACAAGAGCACTGACTTCTATGGTTGGGTCAAATTCAGAATTTAAGAATTGGCTCCCTTCCCTGAGGTGTAAATTTGAATCGAACTGGACACAATGATTAATTGCTATTTTAATTGGAATGACAGAAAGAGGAATTTAATTATTAGATATTCAAAAGAATTCAGCACATGATTTCATTAGCCCAAGTCTTGTAAATGGGCATGCATAAATTAAGTTTTGAAAACACTTGAAAATAACCAGGTGTGTTTGTAACCCCTAATATTATGTTGCAGGTCAGTTTGACCCATTGCAATTTTTGAGTTGTCGAAAATAATGGTTGACTCAAATGTCTTTACAGGTGTTATCATGAAAGTTAAAAAAAGGTGCAGCACTCACTCTTAAATAAATTCAACCTTAATAGTTAAAGTGACGTTTCAGCCACCATCGACTGGCATTTTTTTACAAGTCTTATCAACCAGTTAGTCTACACAAACCTTCTCATATGGCGGCCGATCTCTTATTGATACTCTTCTGTTTTTAGCGTATGAAGTGAAAGTTTTCATATTTCTGTGCCCAACCATCTGGCCAGCTAGTGATGAGAAGCAGAGATGATGGCTGGTATACAACACTGGCAGTACTCAAGTTTCTGATATCTTTTGGGAGCCTTTGATGTGCATTGCTCCCACCCCTGGCTTCCCTCTCTCAGGAAATTGCATTCTGTCTGTTTCCACAGCAGATAAATGATCTAAGAGGGGGGCTGCACACTGTCACCAGCCAGTCCTGTGTAACACCACGGCCTGTGTCGCGTTAACTGCGTGTGGCTTCATCTGCTGCTGGCCAGGTAATGAACAAACACATTGCATGCATTTCCCAATCTTAATTAAATAATACTGAATAACAGTTGTAAGCAAATTGATGCATTGATTGTTTTATCAGAATAATATTTTTCACTGGCAATACTTTGAAAGGCTGCCGACTGTGCACCACGACTGTTACCCCCTTTAAAGAACCGCCATTACAACCATATTTAATTAAATGAAATACATCAGTAATACCCCCTTGAGATTTTTTTAAGCTTTTACTTGTCTTGAAAATGGCGGTTGCTATTAAGAGACTACAGAGATTGTTGGATGTTAAACATCATCACGGTGAAAAGGTAAACTCATCCACTCACTAGTTGCAATCACAACCTCAATGTGTTCATTCTCTTGCAAACTATTCTAACTCAAACTTTCAGGAAAAAAAGATATTTTTAAATAAAGACAGGAAGCTTAATGGTGAAGACTTTAAAGTCATGTGACCGAGGTGTATTTCACTTATAGCCTAAGTTTAGCTTTTGACTTCTACCGATTGAATTTAGGCTTCAAAATTCATAAAGGTTGTAAGGATCATACACTTTTGTTGGTCACAGAGCTTATTTACTTCAATAATTCAAAAGCCAGTGGAAAAATATTATTGTGTTTTATTAAAGGGAACCAGGGTGAAGCTAGTTTAAGGTTTGTCTACAATAATACACCATCATTGCAGCGCTCTATTCAACAACTTCCAGGGTAGATTCAAGACAACTGCAAACTTCAAATCGCAGTATCAAATTATCAATAAAAGGTTCAGTTTTAATTTTCATTAGGTGTTGATGCATTAGTTATCATGAATTAATATTGCTCAATCATTTTTACAGCATTTATTCAAGTTAATATTAATGATTAAAGTCCCCCTGTAGCCAATAATTGTATCCCTTAAAACTCAAAATGACCAAAAAAATGACTTCTCTTGGGACTTCATTGCTTCAGAGCGGTCATAGATGCTAAAGCCCGCCGGCACGTACGTGATTGGTTACAAGGTAGTTTGTGACGTCAGAAACACCAGCGATTTCAAGACGTGGTTTTGAGACTGTCTTTGGTTCACTGCAGTTTTAAGCAGAAAATACTCAGCAATGCTGTCGACTTATGAACTTACACATGTGTGTCTTAAAGCATATTAAAAACACCACATAGACACAATTAAAAGCTTGATTTTCACCACAGGGGGGCTTTAAGTAAATGTTATTTAACCATAGTTAACATATGCAACTTGAAATATATTGCAAAATGTATTCGTATATATCTAGAAGTTAGCAAAAAAACACATTTAATAAATTATGTAAAAAATAAAAAATGGAATACTTCACCCAAAATTACTCATGTTGTTCCAAACTTGCATGCTTAAAATGTAAAGGTTTTTTTTATTAACCACCATATTGCTTTGATCAGATCCTACATTTATATTATATTAACTTCCTTGTCTTCATTTCACACACTTCTTCTTAATTTCCATCTACAGTTCCATGAAGGATTTTTAACATCCATGGAAACTCTTCATTGCACAAAAGCTTTTTAACAGTGGAAAAAATGTTCTTCAGATAATTAAAATGTTCTTCACACTAAGAAAAAATGGCTCTTTAAAGAACTGTTTACAGAAAGGTTCTTTTGAGAACCGAAAATGGTTCCTTTATGGCATAACTGCGAAATCCCCCTTTGGGAATCTTTATTTTTAAGAGTGCACCTCCTCAGAGTCATAATGCAACGGGTCAAAGGTCTTCCCAACAAAAAAATAGCAGCCTTGGCTGTCAACATTAGCATGCACTGCCCACATTACGGCTCTGGAAAATGTTGCGTCTGCATTCTGAATCATTCTGTTTGATGACAGACATGAGCAAGGCTACTTCATCCCTCCGTCCCATTCCAGACGACTGCCCGCATCTCACAAGGCCTCTGACCGACGGCCCGTGAAGGTTCTCGTTCCATTCAAGTACCGTGTTACCCTCCATTCACAACATCATAGAAAAAAACACACTTGAGTTTTTCAGAGCAGGAAGTTTCCTGCGGGGAGAAAGTTTGGTTTCAGGTCAGTGTGCTTTAGCCGGAGAGGAGGTGCGCAGGGGGAGGTGGTGGAAACATGAAGGCAGTGGGAGTGCTAGGCAGCTGGTTAGAAAAGGAAAAGCCGGTGGGCCATCGGGATCTTGAAGGTGGGGGTGGGCGATAGTGCTGTTGGGTCCTTGGAGGAAACATTAGCAAAGCGTGGAGGAAAAGCTGCCAAATTAACTTCTCACCCTTTCAATCACACCCCAGAGGATTCCTGTCCCACTTCACCTCTGCCAGTCTGGTTGGGTTTTCAGCCTCTCTTCCCATTCCAAGTTAAGACATTGAACGACCCCTGAACGCCTTCGCTCCCCAACAACCCAGAACACTCAGTAACGTTGACACACCAACAAGCCAATGAGGTCGTATGGCCTCTTTCTGCCCTTTACTTGTAATTTTTCCTTTTGTGTGCCTTAAAAGCAGGACTTAGTGAGGCTCCCCCTCATGTGCCTTTTGAAGGAGTGGAATAAATGTCTCATTTGTATCAGTGACACTTGTTCTAAATGCTACATTTATGTTTAGCCTGATTTAAATGTGTTATTGGGAGCCTAAGTCTTTTTAGCTTGAGGTATTTTAATTATTTGCCCTTAATAACATTCGCTAAAATGAAAAGCAGATGCAGACCATATTGGACCTATTACTGTATTTAAAAAAATAAAAATAAACTTTTGATTTTTTAGTGTTACTAATTTATTAGGCTCTTGCAACATCTGGAATTCTTTATAATGAATGCATTGACCTCAATATTTACTTTCCACCTGTCAAACCAGAGATGCTCTTATAAATGACTATTGTTTATTTGTTTATTTTCCAGAATAAGGAACCTGTGGCTACAGAAACCTTTGCACATGTCTTTTGAATGCCATCCAAAAGTTTATTAACTATAATTTCTGAGGCAAGTTTAACCGTGCATGTCAGGGTTCTCAAAGTCTACATTCAAAAGTCCAAATCTGAATTTTCATCGATGTAAAAGGTCCGGAACAATTGGTTATTACAAAACTTGTTTTTAATAAACATGCATAACATGCATTACAAATCAACACACTTTTTTTTTTTTAAAAGTGCCTTTTGCATTTAAAAATACATTAATAAAAAGTGCAAAAGTGGCAAAACAATTATTTTTAGTGTCAGTATTGTTTTGGGAACAAACACAACAAGAGGTAGGCCAAAATTAGCCTGGATGCCAGCCGAACTTAGCCCCGCCCACAACATTTGAGGATGGGAAGTTCGGTCTGGACTTGATCCGCTGTGAAGTAAGAATGCCTGAACCAAAGCTGTTTGGACCAATCAAATTGGCAGGGCGGGCTTTATTTGATGATGGACAGATGATCATCAGTAACGTCATCATCCACGTCACATGCTTGGGTTGAACGGCTGCCGCTGGAGATTTAGATGTGTAGATCCAGCCATCGCGTCTGTTATAGAAGACGTAGACAGTGCATTCATTTTAAAAGAGGAACATGCGTCATATGCGTCGCTGAACATACATCATTTACTCCGTTGCTCTGATTGGTTGCAGGTCTATCCAATTGAGTGCAGAGGCATTTTCTTTCCTGGTTTGGTTGAAACGCCCCACAATCACAGCCCAACAGAGCAGTATCAGTCACATTCTGACCAGCATCTGAGTATGACGACGTAAGGCTAGGCCAAAATAGTAACATGGTGCAAAATACCTCTGTATTTTGTGAATATTGCTGTTCAGAATATCTGTGTTTTGTTTCATTGTGGCATTTGACATTTCCACTCTTCACAACTCCAACTCGTTACAAATATAGCAGACCTCTATAGCACACACTGTGTTATTGCGTGTAATACCCATGTACCCCACACCACTAATCCTACCCAAGGGGTTTACAGTGCATAAACAAATTTTCACGTATATATTGCACGATAAACACAATACATGCAATAGAGACGCATCTAATGAGGACGGGTTGCATACCTTTCTGTCCAATCATCTTTGAAGACTCTATTTTCTTCGCCAACTTTTCTTTTCCGGGAAACTGACATCCTCACCCATCCTAACGCTCACTGCGGTGCAGTGTTACCCGATTACGTCACACTTTTTTTTTTTAATTATTTTAAAATGCGTTTATCAAAGTAGGAAATCCACACTTTTAATCCCTTACACACAATTAGTGCTCTTGAAATATATAATGGAGGCGGGTCCGGATTGAATTCCAGATTGACTTTGAGAAGTGCTGATATAGACTAAAGCAGGGATGGTGTATTTTTGTAGGCCAAAACCAGGATACGAGTTTGCATATTATCTGAAGTAAAGTTCAGACTGTTTATCACTGATGGATCGATTACATGAGACATGATGCATTTGAGTAAGTCTATATCTATATCTTACAACATACCTTCTGATGTTCATTCATGTTAATTTCGTGCTGTAACTAGCTAAAGATGAAGAGACAATCCGTTCATGTGCCGCTTTGCTTGAATGACAGCAATTTGTCACGCCACATTACAGCGCCAAAACGGTATTGCTTGAATTTCATAATAAAATTGACAGAATTCAAAAGCTGAGACTGTGTTTCATATCAAAAGTTCATTTATCAACTGAATACGCCATAGACCAAAAAAGATATTGGTTCATCAAAATGAGAATCGCTTTAAATGTTGAGCCAAGGCAGGTCTTAAGGGCAGTGAGTGTAGATTACTGGCTTATTCATGCATATAGAGAACTAACATGCAATTCTGTTTGTGGATAGTATTTTATTATTACAAGGTTCAAATTTAACAGGCACCTTTAATGAGTGAATGAAACAGAATGACTCACCAGAAACTTTATGAGCAATTGCACCATTAATTGATTTAAAATGAAACAAAAGACTTATAAACGGTCCACTGTAAAGGTGACCTTTAAGGAGGTGTTTCTACCTGATTTTACCTATAAATTCTAAATTTGTTGTTGTAACCTACTTCAGTCAGTTTGATGTAACATGAAACAAAGGAATTCTGTTTTAACTTAACTGAGTTACATTGACCCAACATGTAATTTCCAATAAAACTCCTGCTCCTTGCTGATCGGCAAATTTTGCTTCAATGAGAAATTGTGATATTAAACACAATAAGTTGCATCAGTATGAAAATCACAATTGACAGCGCTACTCTTCAGCACAATGATAACCACAATATTCAATAACAGAAACTCCTCTAAATGTCCATCTGAACATTAAACATTAACATAAACTACCAACATCTTTCCCCTTACAGTAAAACACATAAAATAACACATAATACCTAAATTTACTCTCCTAATGTAGTCCCTTGCAAAGCATGCTAGAACTACAGATTGTAGAGACTATTGGTGGAAAGGCTCTGTGATCTAGGCTGAGATGCTGAGTGGTCACGAGTAGCTCTTGTGTTTACACTAAAAAAAAAACTGTTAAACGAACTTAATTAAATTAAGGAAAGCTTTTCCACGAAATTGAATTTCATTTTACCAACAAAATCTAATTTGTTTGAAATTATTTGTTGTACTTATGCTGTATGAACTTAAATACATGTAGTCAAGACTACTAAAATTATTGTCATTCCTACTAGATAAAGTTTTGTCAAGTTAAATAAATTACTAACATCATAACACTAATTTTAGCGAATTTTTACTCTGCAGTCACTTCCAATGAAAGAAGCTACTAATATTCAACTTAATTAAAGCAACTTTTTACACAGTAATAATGTTTAATATGTCTTGGTCTGTGTGTGAGGTTTAATGCACTTGTTGATTAATGTCATTTTAATGTGAAGTTTAATATCGTGTATACTGAGTGCAACAACGTAAACACAGTCGTCACTCTTCTGCATAATGGTAACCACAAAATTCAAAAACATTACAGAAAGTCCTCTAAGTTTCTAACATAACTGAACATTAAATGCTAAAATTAACATCTTTCCATTTAATGAAAAACACATAAAATAATACTTTAATCCCTAAATTTACCCTCCTAATGCAGTCTCTTGCAAAGCATGCTGGGAACTACAGATCCACTGCCCAGTTAGTTGTCAACAAAAATGATTCATGTAGTTTTCACAGAAATGAATTAAGTAAACTTCAGTTTTAAATATATTAGGTTGATTGAACACAATTAAATTAAGTTGTGACAAAATATAAAACCATCGTGTTACTTTTGCTTATTTTAATTAATTAAATTTAACAAGAGGCAAAAATAATTTTTTTGAGTGTAGGTTGTGGACACTCAGGGCCCTATTTTACCCATCTAAGCTCATGGTCTATAGCGCACGGATCAAGTGCACTTAGGGCGTCTGTAACAATGTTCAGGGAAGAAGGAGGCGGGAACCGGCGAACAATCAAATAAACTTTATTAAAACAAAACAAACAAACTAAAATACCGCCAGCAGCCCCTCGCGGACGACTGCTGGCTACCGAAAATATAACAAACTGCCAGCAGCCCCTCGCGGACGACTGCTGGCTAAAATAAAATACAAATACAAAAACTAAAACACAGGCCTGTTCCTCTCTCGATCATCAACGTCGTCGCTCCTCCTTTACGCTTCCGCTCCTCCGTGAGAGATGCGAGACCGGTGTGCTTCACAGGTGTTGCTCATTAGCAATCGCACCACCGGCCTCGCGCCGTTCTCTCACGTCCCTCGGCCGTCCTGTTCGCCACAGCGTCCGAATCCACTTTTGCTAGTTTAACGACGGGGAAAATGGTCTTAAAAGAGTCATCCCTATTTTCTTAATGAGTAATGGGTGTGTTTTGGGCATAACGGGAAATAAACCAACCAGAGGATCTGGATCTGCTCGTGCGCGAGGTTAAAGCTGTGTGTGTGTGTGTGTGTGTGTGTGTGTGTGTGTGTGTGTGTGTGTGTGTGTGTGTGTGTGCGCGTGCGTGTGTGTGCGTTAAAGCGAGACCATCTACGGGACAAGCCGGATTCCACCATATCTTTATGTACACAATAATAATCTTTTTTTTTTTATATCGCAATCCTTTTATTTTTAATATTTGGCATGTTTGTGTGTAATAAGCAGAGTGTGCGCGCGTTTTGGACCCGCCGATAGGCTCATATTTCTAACGCGCACTTAAAAGAACAAAAATAAATAAATACTGCGCCATTGACTTTAGACCAGGTTTCAGTCGGTCAATGGCTCAGCCTATTTCAGTTCCTCAGAATAGCAACAGGCCAACAATGCGCCCGATCACACCTCGTTCTCAGACCTGCAGTTCATGGGCACATAAATAGGCACAAATGCATTTGCTATTTAAACAACGTGGCGCAGGACGTCAAAATGAAAACTGCGTCGGGCTGAAACTAGCCAATAACACTTGCATCGCACCTGACTCCGCTTTATAAACAACACTGTTGACCTAACTAAACTGATGTATTTTAACTGAATTAAGTTGTGTGTAAAAATGTCTTCAATTAAATTAGGTTAATGAATTATTTTTCGAGTGTATTTACATCAAGGTGGAAAAGGACTTTCATCATAAAAAAAGATGATATCAAACTTAAGTAATTTCACTGGAGAAATCAGGTTGTATATACTGACATTTGTGCTTCAGGAAAACCTTGTTTTTCAGGTTGGTTGAACTTAAAATTATTATTTTATTTCAACAAAACCAGTTATTTACATTTTCTAAGCTGAATTGACAAAAACATTTTTTTCAGTGTGTGCACTAAATATGTTTTACATGGACCAAAATATTATTCCACTTTAAATGCATGTAAAACACCTCAAAAAGTAAAACTCAAATGCCTTAAAACGTGCTTACCGTGTTTCCATTTAACAATGATCCTCAAAAGACAGCCCTGCTGTTATTGGAAACTAAGTGATAATCATAATACCAAATATAAAACAACAACAGAATAAAAATTGAAATTTGTACAATTTGCTGTCATTCATAAATGATGCAGGCCAATAGATGTTTAATAACTAGTTTGCACAAAGCCCACCCAGTGAGAAAAAATCCTACACCAAAATGTATTTAAAATATGTTTATTTCATACTAAGTATACTAAAAATTCATTATCATATTTACTACCATATTGCTTGAGACTTACTGGTATATATATAGTTAAAATGTATTTGGAGTACTTAATTGCACAATGCACATTTCTTAATAATGAGCTTTAAATCTGTTTAATATCACTAAGGATATGTATGATCTCTGTATAATATCAGACTTTAAATGCAAGATATTTAAAGTGTACCTAAAGTATACTTGCAATAGTTTCACTTTAGCACAATTAAATTCACTTAAGTATATCTTAAATTGCACCTCAGCAGTATTTCTGAATAACTAAAGTACATTATGTACAAAATTAGTTGTTTCAATTTAGCAGACTTTAAGTATATAATGTAAAAGTACAATTACAGGGTATTTATATTGATTACATAAAATGTAAATGTATTTGTAGTATACTTAGTATAAATTACACATATTTCAAATACATTTTAATATATATATTTTTCACTAGGGCAAACAAACAATAGCAAAGATTTATTGTAAGAACAAGGGCGCTCTTCCCATTACAGAACGCTTTCCTTTGTTTGGCTTTATTAATACCAATATATTACTCAAAGAAGCAAGGGTGCATTAAAGCCAGAACATGTACCCTAGGAATAATAAATGGCAACATTGTAAAGGCCTAAACAATTTTGTTCATCCCCAGCTGTTTCCTTGCTCATCGTGCTGCGAGATAACATGAAACACTCACGCAACAGCTTCATTTCACAGACATCTGTCATCCATTAAGGACAACACACTCAGCCTTTAAGGGGCAGAGTCTGATCTCTGTAGGGTGTGTGTGTGTGTGTGTGTGTGTGTGTGTGTGTGTGTGTGTGTGTGTGTGTGTGTGTGTGTGTGTGTGTGTGTGTGTGTGTGTGTGTGTGTGTGTGTGTGTGTGTGTGTGTGTGTGTGTGTGTGTGTGTGTGTGTGCAAGAGAGAGAGAGAGAGAGAGAGAGAGAGAGAGAGAGAGAGAGAGAGAGAGGGAGGGGTTAGGCTGAAACTAGATAGGGTTTCTTTAAAACGACAGACATTTCTAATGGACAAATTCCGCAGGACAAAATGCTGCCAAAGACCTTAACAAGAAAGTATCAACATTCGATTCAAATTCTAAACATCCGATTTCTTTTTTTGTGACAGGCAAATGGGTCAATTCCGATATAGGTTGAGCAAATTTATTTGTTGTTTATTTGTGATTTGAGGTTATTAAACACATGTTGCATCAAAGTGAAAATCACAATTGACATTATAAAACAAACTATTTTTTTTGCCCTCTTGTTCAGTTTAATTAATTAAAATGAGTTAAAGTGTCACAATCTCAGCTTGTGTTCTCCTGTCTTGCGTGAGGACTTTTGTAATATTTCCCGTTTTGTGCCGTTTTGTTGTTTTTCACATTGATTTATCTCCCCTGGTGTGTCTTGTTAGATCCCTTGGTTACACTCGTGTGTTCCCATGACAATCAACCTTACCTTACCTTATTAGCCTGTGTGTAATTTGCCCTTGTGTTTCTCTTGTGGTTTGTCAGTCATTGTTTGCTGTAACATGCTCTTGTCCAGAGTTTCTTTGTTTGCCCTGAATCTTCATCTTAGTGCATTTATATACAGCGACTGTGACAAAAGACCGGACCATTAAAGCATGAGGCTTATGGATCTAGCGTCCATAAACTTTGCCCCACGGAGAGGCAACACACTGTTGAGAGGTGCGACTGTTTTTATTTTTCAAAAATGGCCAAAACCTGAAGGACTACGTAGAGGAGTTATGCCAGTTACTTGCCACCATGCCAGCTGCAACGACGTCTGCCTGATTGAGGGACTCTGGTGTGGACTGGACAATGATTTTCGTTTCGTCTTGCCCCAGGGTGATCTTTGTTGGACCCTTAAGGACCACATCAGTTTTGCGCTGTGGGTAAACTGATCCACACTCACAGTAGACGAAGTGGATATCGACTGCAACATCAACATCCAGCATCCCCTCGCAACCTGACCCAGAGCCAAGCTCGTCACCACCCCGATCTACAGAAGGGAGGACAGCACACACCATCGCCCTGAAGCCTAAAGCCCCGTTCACACCGCCAGAGACTGTCGCTGTAGTCGCTAGTCTCTGTACTGTGAAGTCGCTTGTGGGCGTTCGCAGTGCTGTCGCTCTAATGTTATTAGCAGACTGCACTTTTGGTCATATCTATACAAAATACCATCACAAGTGATGTATACAACTATATAATTTTAATTTGACTAGGATTTAGGCTCAAAAGAAACCGTATGCTGTTGGGAGAGTGTTTTATATTACCACCGCAGTGTTCAGTGGATTAAATCATTTACTAGATTAATGATCGATCAATCAACAAATTAAACTCATTCATACTGTCATAAATTACTAAAACGTCATTCGAATTTGCATAATGCTGGAGAAACTGTAAAATGAACTGCAGCAGTGCTAAACTTGCATCATAAAATTACAACAATAAATGTATTTAAACTCACTGAGACTGTTAACAGTTTATTTTCCATGCATCATTTTATTATATCCATACATGTGGTTACAGTCAAATCATACAAAACCGCCCTCGAAATCGTCCTCGAACTCTTCTTGCCTGCACTCGAGACGGTGACGTGAGCTCCACTGAAAGTCTCCTTTCCTATTGGTTGTCACTTGCGAAAATCACTTCTCATTTGCATAAAGTAGAAATTTCTAAACTTTTGTCGCTTGACACGCCCACATTCTGTCGCCAGCGGTCAATGTCGCTTGTGTCGCTGGAAGTCGCCAGTGCTCCATTGAAATGAATGGGATCGTGTCACTTTGTCGCTGCGTGTCGCTGGCGGTGTGAACGGGGCTTAAGCGCCTCAAAGTGTCTGACCAGGGGTGTGAGCCGACGTCACCGTCTATCGTTGTGGGAGTCCTCGTGGAATACGAGGGTATGGATGTGATCCCTGCCCACCCTCTCGCAACGGAGAGAGAGAGTACCAACTGGACTTAATGGACTATTTTGGTGAATGTGGAGATATAGATTCTCTGTCCATCCATTATGCATTTAATCTTCTTCAGTCTTGTTAACCCCACCCAGCCTCCCTCTCCCACCACCTATTGAAACAGCCATCAGGACTGCATTGTTTTTGTTGGGTTTTGTTCTGTTTTCCCATCAGTCCTTCAGTCATCAGCCTCTCCTGCCACCCATTCGTCAGTGTTACCCAACAGTCCCGCTGCGTAACCACCAACTCCTGTCAGTGGCGTGGGTACTTCGCGGACCTGCCGAGAGCCACTTCCTCGTGGGCATCATGAGCCTACAGTCTCGGAGTGCGCTGGTCCACCTCAACTGGTCATCCTAAATCCTACACGACGCTCCTTCCACCCTTGTCTTCAACAGTAGCTGCGTTTCCGTTACCCTTCAAATTGCGCAAATTGAAATTGCAAATTGAAAATACGCCCAATGGAAACACGTAAATTTTGCAAAAACTCCCCATTTATCGCAAAAAAAGATTTTGCACTCGCATGAGGTGGTTTTGCAGGCAATTGGAACAATACATATTTCACAAAACTGCAATGGAAACCGTTTTTTCGCATTCACAGGTCATCTGACATAGATGACGCTTGTGTTTGGACAGAATACGAGACAGAGTTATTTATTATATTCATAAAAGACAAAATAATTGCAGGAATACTGGAAGCCTCAAAGAAATGCCACAATCAAGACCTCGAAGCAGAAATAAGGGGGAAACACCCAGAAACTCCTCATATGTGCCGCACTCAAGTATAAGAGTCTTTCATTGTCATTAATGATTGGATAACACACATACGTCTCCTTCGATTATTGAGATATACATAAACCTACCAATATCTGTCGCCATGATTTTTGGAATGACTTATCACGAGAGAATTAAATTAAGCTTTAGTCGCATAACATCAGTTAATGTAGACGCCATGTTACGAAGTGACCCCCGAAGATCTGCTTTGGGTAGCTTGAGGGTCTGTTTGTGAGGAAAATAAATGATGGCTCTACCCACCACAGCACTGTCATGCAAGGTGTAATTTATTGTCAGCACCGAAGGTATATACAAAAAAACCCTCCACGAGTACTGCGGTGAAAATATATACAGTGTAGCTTCAAAAAATCCCCAAAACCAAAGTGACAGAGAATCAACAAATTAGAAAATAAAGATGAATAAAATATATAAATAAAATATTCACAAAGGGTATCTTCAATATATTCGCTTGGATGAATCGCTCACGGCACCACAGTTGCACGCTCACATCGGACTTGGTCAACAAGTCCTGAACTTGAGTCTGGCCACCTCTTTTATAGGCCATACTCCGCCCCCTCTACGGACATACCATTGCTTTGGTAATTAAATCAATTTTTAACTATATGCAATAGACATAGTTTTAAACCAATCATCATATAAACATAATAAACCTAACAAACAAAATGATAACACAGAAACATATATGTCTGACACTATCTTTTTTATTTGTCAGTCCCCCTACAAACAACAAATATGGTTTCACCATGATTGAAGTGTAGACTCCGAGTGTACTCCGAGTGTAGAGCGCCGACGCGGCGCCAACAGTGACGTCATATGCGTGCACCGCTAACCTGATAGGTTTCGCCGGCGCCACCAGCCAGTACGGCTCAGGGCCGTCGCCAGAACATATAGAATGGGGGGGCATTTCATTTTCATGGGGGGGGGGCACACTTTTTTATGATCTACAAAACAGACAGTTACCAAAACAATAACATCCCGTATTTAGCTTAATATAACTGATATAGCCCACATTCTATATTAAAACAACACCAAAACACAAAAGATGAAGTTTCTGATCATAGGCGGAGGGTGAACTAACACCATGAGGATATTATGCGCTTCCCCTTTAAAACGTTTACAAGGCTATATGCAGAATTTGGCATGGAACTCGCAAAGAGCACTCATTTTATTATCATTAAAAAACAGTTCTACAACTTCATCGCGATCTCACAAAGTTCCGTTAGGCTATCAGTAAAGCTGAGGCACAATAATGTATTATTTACATAGCCTAACTGCTTATTATAACGAGAAGATGTGTGTGCGTGTAGGACTGATCCAATCACCGCTAAAAACACCCAGTTTCGCCAATATTCTTCTATTACGGAGAAAACTGATCCTAAACCAGCATTTATGGACAGCTTTTCCCTCTAAAAGCAATCAGAAGCATATGTGGAAGCTTGTTTTCGTCACGGAATAAAACAAAATTAAAAGATAATTGCGACTTTTTATCTCAAATACTGACATCGATTTCTCACAATAACGAGTTTATCTCTCAATTTTGACTTTATAACTTTTTTTTTACGTGGAAACAGTAGGCTATTTTTAGCAGGCAAATATGAAAGTTCGACAAGCCCGTGGCCAGGGTAAGATAAGCCTTGCGCAGAGCCTTACACACGCTCCGACTAATTTCCGATTAATATTTCTGAAGACAATGTGTTATTTAAAGTTACAGAGATTAGTGCTCCTGTGAGCTAAATGCTGCTGAAGACGTTTCGTTATGGAATACGTGAATACGTTATTTTGCTCTCAATAGTAAGTTTACAGAATGACCATATGATTAGGGGGGCACGTTGTGTCATCTGGGGGGGGGGGGGGCACTGCCCCCTAATGCCCCCCAATGCCCCCCCTTGGCGACGGGCCTGGTATGGCTACAACAAACACTCGCGACACACGACAAACAAATCACAGAAAACATGACACATAACCAAGACAAAAATGTGTGTGGAGTACAATGTATGACAGGAATATTACTACAGCAGGGAATTGTAGTGAGTATAACTTTCCATGGGGTATCGGGCTGCGTGTGCACCTGCACCGCCAACAACAGAGAAACAGAAAGGAGGGAAAAATCAGTGCGGTGAGTATGTGTGTGTGTTGTACCCAACGGGATATCTACTTCATCACACGCCGTCATTTCGCATTAGTTTTTTGTTAACATTTTGAAAAAATCACCAAAGTTTTGCGCAAATCTGTAATGGAAACGCGCCTAGTGACCATCGGCCATTTGACCTCGGACCGTCGGCTCCACCTGGGTCAAACATCGCCACATATTTGCAGTGGACTTGCGGGCTGTCCGGTGCTCTCCGGCCCTCCACCTCTTCGTCTGCGGATAGCTCTGCCCTCTCACAGCCTTCACCTCCGTCCTCGGTGACCCCAGCTCAACCTCTGGCCTCCGGTTCCCTACCTTCACCTCGGGGGTCATTGCTTTACCTCCGTCGCGGCCACACTGGTCATCAGCGCCCCATCGCTCCCTCTGGCTTCCCTGACCTCTGCTACACTTCCGTCGATCCAAGTCGATACTGTGGCTCCTCCATCCTTCAACTCCACCGTGGGCTGTCGTCCTGGTCAGCTCTGGGTGTGCACCATCTGGCCTCACAGCACATCTCCTCTCACCATCCCTGCCTCATCTCCTCGTCCTCCTCCTAAGCCGCCTCTTTCTCCTCTCTACAGCTGTTCGTTACGTTTCATTTCATTTATTTACTTAAGGACAGTGCACATTAATCAACATTTCTGTAAATGTGCCAGTGTTAGCCAGCAGGCTAATTTTCAACTGTAGTCCATTGGCAAGATGTTATATTAGGCACATTAAATCACACAGCAATTAATAAACGACAATAAAACATAACATCATAAAACATATATATAACCATACATCCGTACAACTATTAGGGAATTAAAAAAGTAACCATCTATCCATATATCTATCATACATATACCATAGCTAAAATATAGAAGCAGACATACAGTAAATATTATGAGAGGTGTTCACATTTTTGTATGCTCAAAAGCCAGTCCTTAAGACGGTGTGAGAATATATGGTATGAGGTGGCATTTCTAATGTCCACTGGCAATTGATTCCATAGTTTAGAGGCTCTCACAGAAAAGCATAAATTGGCCAAAGGAACTGGACCTAAGAGGGACTGCACAGTCCCCTCTTAAGGCAGACCTTGTGGTTCTGCTGCAAGATGACTTCTGCTGTATAAAAGTACAAAGTGGTGGGGGAGCCTTCCCATTGATAATCTCACAGATTAGGCATGCATCACTGTGTTTTAAAATGTTGTCCCAACTGAGTAAGTTATAGGTATTAAGTATGTTACAGTGGTGGTACAGATTGGGTTTTTTGTCCAATACTTTAAGTGTTTGTTTATGAAGTGATAAAATAGGCCTTAGCGTTGTGCCACATACCTGGGTCCAGCTTGTCATGTTAGGTGAGGAATTATCATAGTATTCATGTATAGCTTTGCTACAGGTGTTGTCAAACAATGTAACAGTTATTCTGTTATCTGTTTAGTTTCATTTTCATGGACTTTTAGTTTGCATTTATTAGCTCCTATTTTTCTTTGTTCAGGTTTCCCGCTACTCCTTGGTTGTCATGGTAACAAATATGACTTACCATCACATTCAGCTGTGTCGCCGTTGTTTGCCTGTGTTTTTTAAGTTCCTGTGTTTTCAGTTCAATTTGTGCGGTCTTGTCTGTATTATGCTGAAGCTACCCAATGTTTGAATTACCTGTCTATTGAATTAAAGACTTTTGGAATCTTCATCTTCATGCGTTTATATACAGCAACTGTGACAGGCTTCAGGTATTATCAGTAATCCTAAATCATTTATTTCTTAAACAAAAACATCATTGTGTAGATGTTACCACATGAAAAAGAACTGACTAAAATAAAATAAAAATCTGTGTAGAACACTCACCAAGATGGGCATGTTGACATCATTTTGTGTGATTTGCCCGTTCAAGTACAAAAAGATGTGAAAGAGAGTCAGTATTCAGAATTGAGTTCTCAAATTCGTGTTCTCAAATAGTGATAAATATTTTAATTTTACTTTACAACTGCATGAATCAACATGAACATTCCCATACCGTCAATGCAATGTATAATTTTTATTTGAATTAGTGAGTTTGAATTAATTTGATGTATTGGACAAAGAAAGTAGTGAAATACACTTATTTGTCAAGCATAACGCAATAAAGTTAAAAACTTATTTCCATCGCTGTCCTTGATGTAAAGCGATTTTTTATTTTATTTTTCATCAAACTGCTTTTGGTCAAATTACCAAACCAATATGGTTACATAAAACTTTGACTTAGTGGTGCTTCTGAACAGACTATTCTGCTAAGACTCCAGAACAGGCTCTCTAATCTCTGTACTCTGTATGTGGTGTAGTTTGATGAACACCATAGTGAATACAAAAATCTGAAATGAAATTACACAGCAGTCTCTTGTGTACTGAAAAACTGGGGTAAACCGATGCATTTCTGCTTTTAAGTGTCACCTACTGTCAGACAGTGAATTTGCATTTTTCTGAAGCCTGTCTGCCATTTTTCTTCTTAACAGGAGAGAAACACATGCAAAAAATACTACATTTTTGTACCGAACATTTGTGTGGATGTAAAAAGGCCTTAAGATGAGTAAAGAGCATCTGTTGCAGAAATCATCTCAGCTTACGAGACTGTGTCATGGAGTTCGCTGGTGCTGAAGCACGTGTGTTACATAGCATAGTGGGTCATTTGCTCCCATAGTGTCTACTTCATGATGCAGTGTAGAGTTCCACTTCGAAAGGGAACGTCTCTTGTTACGACTGTAACCATTGTTCCATATGGGGAATGAGACAGTGGCTACGTTCACACGCAACCAAATAATCCGTTAGTAATCAGACTGACGGCTCAATTGGACTGGAAAGCCTTCATGTAAACACCTTAATCGATCCGAATGAGATTTTGATCGGATTGAAAGGGGTGGTTTATTCCTTTTCTAATCCGATCAAGGCAACATGTAAACGCTTGATCGGATTGAAAACTGAACCTGAAAGGATTGCGCGTGTGCAAAGACGTAGAAATAGCGTAATGACGTATGACGCATGGAACGAGCTGTTGTTCATGTTGAAAAAAGTGTCGTATAAACGAGTGTCCCGTTATTCTATAATCCCCCTTTCTCTGCGTGTCTGTGAAGTGGAGCAGGACAACGGCCCACCAGTGCTTACTTCAGACTCTCATCCACAGGCGACTGGTTTTGGCCATTTTTCCTGTGTGATCAATATAAGCAGCTCGGCACAACGGTTCATATGCTCATTGTCTTCAAATTATGACCAGAAACGGGTAAATATTAAGCCTGCTGTTTAAAACAAATAAAGAACAAATGTAGGAGAATAGTTATTATTCGCAAACAGCGGGAAACTGTATAAATTTGTGCAGTGTGCGCATGTCAAAAAAAATCTATTTCAATTTGAAGCTTGTGATTATATAAACACGCACATCAACCCGATCACATGTTTAGCGTTCATGTAAACACTACATTCAGATTAAACAAAAGTTGTGCATGTAAACATATGTCCCTGTGTCACGTTGCCACAGTATCGGCATGCCTGTACGTCTGCCTGTTCTTTCTTGGCGCCTATATACTCTGCCGGTGTGCCCGTGATATCACCTGACAGTGGTAGCCAATCAAAATTGGCATGTAACATGCGTGCTTAAGACACTCACAATATTTATTGTTTTTATGCATTCTTCTTAACAGAAAAAAAATTGCATCAATCGTCAAAATTGGCCTGTAACATGCATGCTTCAGACACCGGCTCACGAGGAGCGTTAGTAGTAGAGTTCCACTTCTAAAGGGAACTGCATGTGCCTAGTGTCTTTATTTAAGCAGCACACACAGCACAGGAGGCAACATTTTAAATGTTTGGGGAATATTTTATGCAAACAGCTAATCACAGGTTATGCCTGTACTTCCAGGACTTTGTTAACAGTAAGTGGTCTGTCACGCTACACTTTTCATTACATTGACTTCCATTCATACGCTTGTGAATGCAGGAGAATGGGAACGTAAGCTCATGCGAATAAGTTATGCATTTTTGCTGGATTTCAAAGTTCAAGTTTGGTTAAGTATGACCTGTGAATTCATATGACGTGTGACCAATGAATAAATAAATAAAAACTTTAAAGCTGCAATTCTACAGCATTGCAGTAAAGTGGAGTCGATTGTATATTTTGTCATTATCATTATATCTTGTAGCCTGTTTATTATTATTTGTTACAGTGAATTACATTTTTTACAATATTTTACATTACCAAAATAATCTAAGTGAACCAAAAACAGGATGTGATGTCACCAGAAGTGACCTCACAGAAGAAGTGACCAGTTTAGTGCAGGCGTAAGAACCTCGCAGCAGATATTGGTTTGTGTGTGATGGAGATGCCTGCTGCTGTTTTGACTCCTTTACACATTTTAAGAGCCCTTTGTGAGGTCTCAACTTGTAAATATACCATCATATGCACATACAACATTGTTTTGAATGTTCGGTAAGTTCCATCACACAATATACACTTTGGCTCCACATGAGGGTGCTCACAGGACCAGTGCAGTTCCACTCTGGCTCCACATGAGGGCGCTCACAGGACCAGTGCAGTTCCACTCTGGCTCCAAATGAGGGCGCTCACAGGACCAGTACAGTTCCACTCTGGCTCCACTCTGGCTCCACATGAGGGCGCTCACAGGACGAGTGCAGTTCCACTCTGGCTCCACATGAGGGCGCTCACAGGACGAGTGCAGTTCCACTCTGGCTCCACATGAGGGCGCCCACAGGACGAGTGCAGTTCCACTCTGGCTCCACATGAGGGCGCCCACAGGATGAGTGCAGTTCCACTCTGGCTCCACATGAGGGCGCTCACAGGACGAGTGCAGTTCCACTCTGGCTCCACATGAAGGCGCTCACAGGACGAGTGCAGTTCCACTCTGGCTCCACATGAGGGCGCTCACAGGACGAGTGCAGTTCCACTCTGGCTCCACATGAGGGCGCCCACAGGATGAGTGCAGTTCCACTGTGGCTCCACATGAGGGCGCTCACAGGACCAGTGCAGTTCCACTCTGGCTCCACATGAGGGCGCTCACAGGACCAGTGCAGTTCCACTCTGGCTCCACATGAGGGCGCTCACAGGACGAGTGCAGAATGAATGGAGGTTTATGGAGCTACACCCCTCAAAATCCACTTTTCTCAGGATATAATGTTTTTTCTAGTAATATTAATGTTGTATTCGAAAGGAGATGCAAAGAAATTACACATTGCTGGGTGTTAGATTTTTTAGAGTCACTTATTTGCTTTAAAAAGTCTTTTAAAAATGTCAATGACGTCATACACATCGTACGAGCAGAGATACTGCTTATGGTAATCCTTCAGTTGCTCTGCACTTTCTCTTCTCTCGAGGCATCCACAACACATCTGACACAGTAAACACACGTGCTAGAAGAGTTCAGTCCACCTTAAAGGTCCCGTTCTTCGCGATTCCATTTTCCAAACTTTAGTTAACTGTGTAATGTTGCTGTTAGAGCATAAATAATACCTGTAAAATTATAAAGCTCAAAGTTCAATGCCTAGCGAGATATTTTATTTACAATAAGTCCCCTTTCAAAGCCTACAGCGAACGGCCGGTTTGGACTACATCCCTCTACTTCTGTTTTTAATGACGTAACTAGAACAGTTTTTTGACTAATCTCCGCCCACAGGAATACACAAAAAAGGGGGCGTGGTCTTGTTGCGCTCCCACGGAGAAGAGGAAGAGTTTTGTTTGTAGAGTGTGTTTGTAATAATTGAATGCGAAGTCACGTAACATTCAACTTTTAATAAATAAATTATTGTAATGCATGGCAACAATTTCTTTTACACAACATGGCAGCTTTTAAGGCTATATTCATGTTAAAAATCAAGTCTATTTATATTAAGTTGTTTAACAATTTCAAAAGAACTATGCACAACAAAAAATGATTTAATTAGGAGGTGTTACAGTACTTTTTGTATTTCTTTGCAGCAGATGTTTTCAACCTCCGTTGGCATTTTGTCACAGTTACCACACCTATAAAACATATATTACTTATCAAAACTTGTGCACACGTGTAACTAAGGTAGGAATAAACAATGGACTTATTTTAAAAATTCAACAACACCGTCAATTCGACAGACGGACAGAACCATATACCACAATACGGTTTATACGGTTTGTAACATTTAACATTACAATTTAACCAATTAAAAGTATGACAACTACTACAAACAGCTTACCACTTTGAAACATCCTGCAAACATAGGCATCATTTACAGGGGGGACGGGTGGGACATGTCCCCACCACTTTTTGCCAGGGTCGATTTTGTCCCCACCACTTTTGAAACATCTCGCGGTAAGGATGTACCAATACAAGTAAAGCAGCTCTAGTTAACTAGCAGAGCATTCGTTTCGTTCGTTTGTTAAATAAGAGGCGATGTTGTTATTTTAGTGATCATGTGCTCGTTGCCTCTGCGATCAGTGGCGCGGATACAGTGTTCTGTTGCGGCTCGTGCACGTGCCGCGATGTCTTCACTCGGACGTGCGCTTCAATCCGTTGCAGAGATTCTATATTCGTTCCGGTGAAATCGCAAAACAAAATGCAAACAAACGTGTCCCTACTTGATATACAACCACTGAAAAACATTATCCGTTTTGATGAGGGGATTTCAAACCAAACTGCCTTGCAAAAGTCGTGTTTGAACAGGTTCTAATCGATTCTCTTCATCTATGTTCTCCGGGTCTGATTCCGGCTCAAATTGATAAGGTAATATGTTTGACATTTTTTCAATAACAATCAGCGCATGCATCTCCAATGTATGGTAAGAGGCGTGACCTTTCCGGGCAACGTGCGATAAGCTGCTGTCGAATCACAACACAGGAACCGCAAGCACAATCAGAACTCGTTACGTGTTTCTGAAGGTGGGACTTCATAGAGCAAGGAAGTAATCGGGCCGTTTTTTGGACAGTAAAAACAGCGGTATACATGGATTTCTCGGCGACGTCACCACTGCTTGCGCACCCAACCAGGAGGCAAAAGACCCGCGGTCTTCGTACCGGAGTAAAGGGTTTAGGCTAGTAGCATAGTGGTGGTGTTGTCGCTAGTCAAAATGCCAAGGAGTTGTTGCGTGGTCAACTGTACCAACCTTATGGACATACACCCAGGCATCATAAGGCCACGGTCGGAGGTACGAGGCTTCCCACATAATCCACCTTCAAATAGACACATAGCGTCTAGTTCCATAGACTCCCATTCATTTAGCACTCGGGCGATCGCCCCCAGTGGAGCTCTGGTGGAACTACAACCACAATTGACCTTTGGCAGGGAGCTTGATTGACATGTGACCTGACCAATTATACTTCGCCATCCGCCATTTTGTCCGACAAAGCAATCAGGAGAGTCAGTAGATTAACATGGGAGGATTTGAACTTGAAAAACGGAGTGTGTACTGACGCCTTTCCGCAGTTAAAACAACATTCCTTCTTATGTTCATTCATGTTTATTTGATGCTATAAATTAACTAGAAGGAAAAGATGATTGGTTCACGAGCAGCTTTAACTGATGCTCTACAGCGATCTGTCACGACACATTAAAGAGCCACAAAACGGTATTTATTGTTTAAATTTCTTTAAAAAAGCCCAATTTGAAAGATGAGACTTTGTTTAATATGTTTAATATCAAACGTAACCGAAGAGTAACCTGGTCTGTCACCGTGTTGTCAGTGTCCTCTCTGCTCCGCGATGTATTTTTCACTGCATGAGAACATGGTGTGGAGTGAGAGCGGTGTAGCTTGACGGACATAGCGACAGTAACTAAGGGGGGCGGAGCTTAGCCAAAGGTGAATTCTGTACAATAGCATTTAATGGGGAGTGGCCAGGCTCTCCGTAGACGGCTCTGGTTTCTGTCAATCTGATGTCGGTGTTGTTGCCATAACGCGTTGCTAAGGGTTACGTCACTTGCATCAAGTTGTGTGTGTCTTGCTTCGGATGAGGGTCTAAAACTCCGGAGTAGTGTGTGTGGACGGCAGGCATAACTGTAGCAAAAGTTATGCATTTTAAAATGAAAATGCACTAGTGTAAACGTAGGTATCCCACAGTCTGCTCGGGAACCGATGCTCTCGAGCCAAATATAGTTATTTCAGTGAGTATGGCAGGTATGGCTCGACGGCAGGAAGGAAGAAACGATTCTTTTCAATAATAAAAGGTAACGTTAGTGTGTCGATTCAATTAAAAATCCACTTATCACATATTTTAAAATATTACATAATTCATTGAAGCCTGATTGTCATGTATAATACACCGACCAATCGTCATCTGGCACAACAAGTTCAAATTTCTTTGGACAATGTGAAGTGGAGCGGGAATTTTCCGGTCATTTATAAATAAATCGTTTGAAAATTACATGGACAGACGAATTCACATTTATGAAGCGATCTGATCTAGAAACAATGAATGTTAATTGACTACAAAGCACTGCACAAAACCAGCACTAAAAGGCGCATTAATGGTAAGTAGTGATCACTTTTTAAAATATAATTCATTTATGTGATGCTAAGCTGGATTTTCAACAGCCATAACTCTGGTCTTCAGTGACGTGATTTTTCAGAAATCATCATAATATGCTGATTTATTATCACTGTTAGAAACAGTTTTACTTGTTTGTTTTTTTTGTTTTGTTTTTTACCTGTGATACTTTTTTTCAGGATTCATTGATGAATAAAAGATTAAAAAGAACATTTAATTAAAATAGAAATTATTTTATAAGTCTTTAATGTCACTTTTGATTAATTTAGCACATACTTGCTGAATAAAATAGCCTATTAATTTCTTTAAAAAAAGAAAGAAAGAATATTACTGACCCCGTACTTTTGAACAGTAGTGTATATTGGTAAAAAAAATATTTATATTTTAGATAAATTATGTTCTTTTTTTAAACTCTGAATCCTGAAATAAAAAAGTATCAAAGGTTATAAGTATATTATAATAGAAAACCATTATTTAAAATGTTACTAATATTTCACAATATTACAGTGTTTTTCTGTATTTTAGATCAAATAAATGCAGACTTGATGAGAATAAAGGGCTTCTTTCAAAAACATTAAAATAGTGTCCAAACTTTTGGCCAGCCCTTTTTTACATTCCCTGAGACAGAATGTACACTAGACAAAATACATACACGTTTATAGAAAGTGGCAGATGTTCACAAAGACAACTGTTACATAACAGGATAGAGTGGTTGTTGGAAGAGGAAAGACACAATGAGGGTGGATTTCTATATCCATATACCTGAAAACATTAAGTGGCTTTTAATTACAGCTTAACCATAGCCGGAAGGCTCGTACTGTACAGGGCTTTGCCTCTGATTCATCTATACTGAAAATAAAGTTCAATCGCTTAGACAAGCACCCCTTAAAGATATTTAGTGATAGCAGTGATACCGATACGTAGTGATACCGCTTGTATTCAGGGTGGATTTACAGACAAGAAATGCATGCACACATCATGGCCATGTTTACTGTGTTGTCTTATGTTAACAACACACATTATTTGGTGTCAATTTATTAAGTAGAATATGTTGTACACTCGCACATTATGTGCAGCTCAGAAAGAATACATGAGCATCCATTGCAACATCCACTGCTAAACTTTTTTCTTAATTAACAAAGCAAATACAACCAAATCAGGATCAATGTCAAATCTTACTACGAAAAAAAACAAAACAAAAAAAAACCTTAAAAGACCAGAAGAACATGGAGCATTTTATGGCAAAAATGGCATTTACATAATCAAAAGAAAATAAATTAAAAGGGCAATTATTCAATTACAAAAGAAGCCAGTTTCTCAGCATTCTTGTTATTAATCAATAACAAATGAATCAAATTAAGTTAATCAAAAAAAGTTTCAGCTCATTTCTCCAATGAGTAATGTTAGGAATTGTCTTGTAAAAACAACATTTATGAATGAAATGTTTACTTAACAATTACATTGTTAATGCCAAAATCATTGTGATCATTACGAAAAATGCCAATCCATTACTAAACTGAAATAATGTGTTTTTTTTAGCAGTATAGGCCTGATCATCTCTAGGTCAAAAAAAGCCATAAATATAATCTCTTAAAAGCATTAAGTACAGCATTTTAGTTTATGACATCACTTTTTCCTTTTTCAGAATGGTTTTATAATTAATGTAATTAAAATATGTGCTGTGACTTTGATAATCTGGTTTATTTCTGATATCTTTGTTTTGGCTAGTAAGTTCTGAACTTTGCAGCCAAATCAGCTGTTGAGTGAAAAAGTTCATTTCAAACCCTGATTAGGCACACAGCGTGACTAACACCTGACTTAGAAGTGATCGAGTGTGAAAATTATACTATAGATTATACTGATTCATCAACAGCATGTATTATTGCTTACTTTTCATTGCATTTCTCACATTGTCATGAGTTGGATGAATATATAGAGGTGGAATATTCTATTTTTAGACTTATGAACATGCCTAGAAATATTGTGGGTTCCACTTTAGACATTCTACTAACTATAAGTAACTTTGCAACTACATGTCAACTAACTCTCATTAGAGTATTACAATATTGTAGTAGACTGTCAGTAGACTGTTAGGTTATGGTTAGGTGTTAGGGTTCGGGTTGGTAGAATAAGTTGACTTGTAGTTGCCAAGTTACTTATAGTCAGTAGAATATCTGTTGGGGACCATCAAAATAAAGTATTAGCAGATATTTAGCATACAGTCTACTAATACTCTAATAACAGTTGATATGTTGTTGCAAAGTTACTTATAGAATGTCTAAAGTGGACTATCAAAATAAAGTGTTGCCATATTTTGCATCTTATACTCTTTGCACTACTGTGCCATTAACTAACCACTGACTAAACTATATAGCCTTAATGGTTATATATATATATATATATCAGTATCAAGAATCCATTAAAATTTTTTGGAAAATGTTTGTTTTTTATTTGCATATTTGAATGATAAATAATAATAAAAAATATATAAACATTAAATTAACTTATGTAAGGTGAGAAATAAGTGGCTGTTGGTAGAGGAATTGCACTGTCCAGAATCTTAGGTGAGGTATAAAAGTTAATGTTTGCTCCCATCTAGTGGTTTACTGGCAGGCTGGCCAAGAAAGACTCTGTTGACAATCCATTTTATTATCATGGTAGCATTACACATAAATAACATGTGTAGAGATAAAATACAATACTTTTACCATCCATAAAATTAATATGGCTTGCATAAATTGGCTTTGGCAGCTTTAGTAAGACTTAAAGCATATTGTTACAATACCTAATTTAAATTTGAGAGAATAAAAAAAACAGTTGCAATTCATGCATTTGTTAAGCGGATATATTGTTTTATAATTACATCTTTAATATTAAATGCAATAACACTTTAAAATACTGTTCCTTGATTAATGAGTAACTACACAGGAACAAATGAGTAATGCAATATTAACATTCTGGTAACTGTTGTTAACTCATTAGAAACTCTGAGTTATAGCGCTCAGTCGAATGTGGTAGTTCACTATTAGCTAATCAATAATCACTTTTTTTTCATACCTGCCAGAGGAATACTAGTATATTACAGGTTCATAATTAATGTGAATAATGCATAATGTATAATTAATTCTAAAGTGAAGATCATGTTAACCCAATGGTAATGACAGAAGTGTTACCAAATCCTTCTAAATGAACTACTAATTATTTGGAACAGTTTTCTAAAGTGAAGATCATGATAACTCTCTAATATTTACTGATGTCATTGTAAGCTTTAAGGTTTTGGATAGTAACCTAATTGCTTCTGATGGATTTGCTTCTGAGGATTCTCCTCGCTGCCTGCCGTGAGTTTGTTTGCTTCGAGGTTGTAAGCTCCGTCTAAGCCTCACAGTAACAGTATTTCTTTCTGTTTTGAATCATCATTTCTAGTTGTTTATACTACTAAATACAGCTTCCCAACATCTCAGTGTAATAGAGTCCACTGGAGGCAAGTTCGAATAGAACCCAAGTGCAGTTTATTATTAGAAAAACAAACATGAACCTAAAGCATGGCAAGGCATGAAAACCGTGAACTAACAAGCAGTGGTTACAGCTAACAATACTAGACAAAGACACATGGCAAATATGAGGGCTTAAATACACACAAGACTAATAACTAGACAAGGGACACCTGTGAACAATGAAACAATGAACCAATGACAACAAGACACATCAGACAAGGGAACACATAGCAGGGTCACATGACTTTCAAGGGATCACATGACAGACAAGGAAACATGACATGAACAAACCCAAAACAAAGATAAGACCAAAACGTGACACTCAGATTAACCTTACATCGCTAGCTTCCGTTACTTGAAAATAGAGACACCAGCCACCATAGTCACATGTTTGCCGGGAGCCAGAGCGCCTGACATCAGAGCAAATTTAAAAGTGTTGGCTAATGCTAATCGTAAATTCTCTAAGATCATTATTTATGTCGGCACTAATAATGTTCGACTCCGCCAGTCGGAGGTCACCAAAATTAATATTAAAGAGGTGTGTGAACTTTTAAGTATGATGTCAGGCACTGTAATTTGCTCTGGCCCCCTTCCTGTTCGCAGGAGTGATGAGATAGCAGATTATGTTCACTCAATCGCTGGTTGTCTGAGTGGTGTCCGCAAAATAATATAGAATTCATAGACAATTGGAAAAGTTTTCGGGGCAAGCCTGACCTGTTGAAAAGAGATGGTATTCATCCCTCCTGGGATGGTGCTGCTCTTCTCTCTAGTAATATGGCTCATAGTCTTAGAGATAAAACATGACAATCTGGGGCCCAGGTCAGGAAGCAGACAGACTGGCTAAACCGACCGTCTGCTAGCGGCCTCGCGTCACCAAGGTCAGATAAATCCCATCACATAGAGCCTCTTTCACCTAGATATCATCATATAGAGACTGTGTCTGTTCCCCGAATTTGGAAATCCAAAAAACATCAGGTAAAAAATTTAATTGATGTTCAACAAATAAAAAACAGATATAATACAGATGAGCAAATGATAAAGCTTGGGTTGCTGAATATTCGATCCCTTACTTCAAAATCGCTCATAGTTAATGATATGATTTCAGATTATAATCTAGATGTGCTGTGTTTGACAGAAACCTGGCTAAAACCAAACGATTACATTACTTTAAATGAGTCAACCCCACAAGATTACAGTTATAAACATGAACCTCATCTGAAACATAAAGGGGGAGGAGTTGCTGTAATTTATAATAATACTTTCAAAACCACTAAGAAATAGTTTTAAATATTCTTATTTTGAAGTGTTGGTGCTTAATGTAAAAGTATATAGTGTAAACGATAAATCACGTTTGAGATGTGTGCTGGCTACTGTATACTGGCCACCAGGGCACCATAAAGATTTTATCAAAGCATTTGCAGACTTTCTATCAGAATTAGTATTGGCTGCAGAAAAAGTCCTAATTGTTGGTGATTTTAATATACATGTAGATAATGAAAAAGATGCATTGGGATTGGCTTTTAAAGACATTGTAAACTCAAATGGAGTTAGACAACACGTGTCAGGACCTACTCATTGTCGTAATCATACTCTAGATCTAATATTATCACATGGAATAGATGTTGATGCCGTTGAAATTCTGCAGCAGAGCGATGACATCTCAGATCATTATCTAGTCTCATGTAAATTACATTTAGCCAAGGCTGCAAAGCCGACTCCGTCTTATAAATAAATTAGATCTATAACTTCTGCCACTAAAGATTGCTTTATCAATAATCTTCCTAATCAGTTTCATCATCTCAGCCTCCCGGATAGCTTAGAAGAATTTGATATTGCAATAGAAACTTTTAACTCTCTCTTTTCCAGCACTTTAGACGCAGTTGCTCCGTCGCGCTTAAAGAAGATTAAAGAAAATAGTCCAACGCCGTGGTACAGCGAGCACACTCAGGCCCTTAAGAGAACAGCCAGAAAAATGGAGCGCAACTGGAAGAAAACAAAACTAGAGGTATTTCGGATTTCATGGAAAGAGAGCTCGATTGCTTACAGAGAGGCTTTAAAAGCTGCTAGATCTGCTTATTTTTCAACCCTATTAAAAGGAAAATAAACATAATCCTAGGTATTTATTTGAAACAGTGGCTAAACTAACGAAAAATAAAGCTTCAATCACAGAAGTTTCCAAGCAACACATGCCGCAGTAATGACTTTATGAACTTCTTCACTTATAAGATTGATAATATGCAACCGTCTACTACAGATTTGCATCAGGGAGTGCATTGTAGTCTCCCTGAGGAAAAATTTGATTAATTTGTTGCTATAGGAGAGGAAGAATTTTGCAAACTCGTTAAATCATCTAAATCAACAATTTGTATGTTAGACCCTATACCGACTAAGCTACTGAAAGAGATGCTTCCAGAGATCATAGATCCTCTTCTTAATATCATTAATTCGTCTTTGTCTCTAGGATACGTACCAAAAACCTTTAAGCTGGCTATGATAAAACCGTTTGTTAAAAAACCGCAACTTGATCCTTCAGAATTAGTCAATTACAGGCCGATCTCAAATCTGCCTTTTCTGTCAAAGATATTAGAAAAAGCAGTATCCTTACAACTGTGTTCCTTCCTTGAAAGAAATGATTTGCTTTTATCATCCGATCGTGGTTGTATATCTCTATTAGTGTTACTCGATCTTAGTGCTGCATTTGACACAAAAAACCACAACATTCTTTTAAATAGACTAGAAAACTATGTTGGCATTAGTGGAATTACAAATGAAGAGATGTCATATCGATCACAAGTTCAGTATGGCGTAGCACAAGGCTCAGTACTAGGACCGCTGCTGTTCACTCTGTACATGCTACCATTAGGAGATATCAATAGGAAACATGGAATCACCTTTCACTGTTATGCCAATGATACTCAGCTGTATATTTCTTCAAAACCTAACGAAACTTACCAATTCACAAAATTAACGGAATGCATAGCTAATATAAAAAATTGGATGACTAATAATTTCCTACTACTAAATTCTAAAAAAACAGAGATTATAATTATTGGACAAAAAACTTCCACACGTAATAACCTAGAATACTGTCTAACACTTGATGGCTGCTCTGTCAAGTCTTCGTCGTCGGTTAGGATCCTGGGTGTGCTCTTTGATACCAATCTTTCATTTGAAAGTCACGTGTCTAGTATCTGTAAAAACGCATTTTTCCATCTTAAAAATACAAATAAATTACGCCATATTCATTGACAAATGCGGAACAATTAGTTCATGCGTTCATGACATCAAGGCTAGATTATTGTAATGCTTTACTGGGTGGTTGCCCTGCACGCTTAATAAACAAACTACAGCTAGTTCAAAACGCTGCAGCTCGAGTTCTTACCAGAACCAGGAAGTCTGACCATATTAGCCCGGTTCTGTCAACACTGCATTGGCTGCCTATTAAACATCGTATACATTTAAAATATTGCTGATTACTTACAAAGCACTAAATGGTTTAGCTTCGCAGTACTTGAACGAGCTCTTAAAACATTATAATCCTTCACGTCTATTGCGATCTCAAAATTCCGGCCAGTTGGTAAGGACCTTCGCCTGGACCAGATGACAATACAGAGCCGAAGAGCCAACTAGCCTCTCCCTATGGAGGATCCCTTTACCACTCTACAGATAAAACGTTGTGGAAATTCGGTTCGCGTACCTACCCCGAAGTGATAAGCTAAAATAAAATAAAATTCTGTATCAAATTTATAGGCAAGACAAGTAGTTTGTTTAGGCATGGTTTGTAGGGAATTACAAACCTGCACACGTACTGTATATTCAAACGCACATAACTATAGAATCAATTCTTAATGCACATGTGAACGCCATCAGCGTTTATCACAGGTTCAGTTTAAAGTCTGTTTAGAGAGAACGGCATCGTCTTAGCGGCCGCTAATTTACAGTGTGTGCAGAATTATTAGGCAAGTTGATTGTCTGATCATATTTTATTCCCAGGCACATTTTGCCAATTCCAAACCATATTAATCTTAATAACTACTAATAATTTAGTATTTAATCATTTATAAGTGATATATAATTGTTCATGAAGGCTGGAAATGAAAAACGCCTTATATTCAGGTGTGCAGAATTATTACTGTTTTTTTTTTTTATATAGGCTTTATAGACAGACAGATTGAGAGTGACTCTTGAAGGACCAGCACTACATCCTCTTCTACCACTATTTGAAGAATTCATCTTCCAGAATACGCTTTAATAAGTTTTGGGAATTTATTTTTAGTCCATCTCTGCAAAACGGACTTCAGGGTAGGAGATGGACTTAAAATTAACTCTCAAAACTTACTGTCAGATTCTGGAAGGTGAATTCTTCAACTAGTGGTAGAAGAGGATGTGGTGCTGGTCCTTCAAGAGTCACTCACAATCTGTCTGTCTATAAAGCCTATAATAAAACAGTCTTCATGTATTTCACAACACTTCAGCTTGTGATTCTTATTAAAAGGGTGTTCATTTTTAGGATTCTTTACCTAACCTAAGTCTCTGAGATCTGACACCTTGCTCTTCTGGGGACTCCAGGTAGGTTGCAGTTCTGGAAAATGGTGGCACTGAAGACTAAAGGGTTCCTGATGGTTTCACACTTAATTCTTCACCTTAATTCTTAATTCCTTTGCAGTTAACGTGTATTTTCTTCTCCCTCTGTTTTTGTCTGACCCTGCTGACCCAATGAGCATTTCACTGTCCAATGGTCATGCCTTAAATGCAATCTCTAGTATTGCATTAGTGTTGCATTCTATTGCATTCATGGGCATTTAATAATTTTTAACTTTTCAGTCTTAGTTAAATCTCTTTTTGGCTTATTTTATCTGTAAAAGAAAACTTGCCTAATAATTCTGCACACCTGAATATTAGGCGTTTTTCATTTCCAGCCTTCATGAACAATTATATATCACTTATAAATGATTAAATACTAAATTATTAGTAGTTATTAAGATGAATATGGTTTGGAATTGGCAAAATGTGCCTGGGAATAAAATATGATCAGAAAATCAACGTGCCTAATAATTCTGCACACACTGTAATAACAAATGATCATTTGTCAAATGAAGTGAATCAATCAAAACTAACTTTAGCTGGAAATAACGATATTCAGGAACCGCTATAAAGCCAAAACAATCTCTGTTACATTAAATTATGTTTATCTCTGTAAAGCTGCTTTGAAACAATCTACATTGTTAAAAGCGCTATATAAATGAAGATGACTTGACAAAACGAGACATGAAGAACAATGAGAACACTCATAAGCGTTCACACAGAACATGACAACATGAAAGCACACAGTAAAACACAAGCTGTGTGCTACACAGCACAATACAAAACATGACATGAAAGTACGCGGTTGATATAAACACGAACGCGTGCTACACAAAACACGTGGACAGAAGAGCAGAGCTGCCAACTCTCACGCATTGGCCGTGAGACACAAGCATTTGATTGGTTTCACACGCCACACTCCCGATTTCTCACGCAAGTCCCCCACGCCCCCCGCAAATGTAACAAGGTACCTGAAATGTGGGAATTAGGTTAAAATGTGAAATGATGAAAATTGGCTAGCAATTTCGCCAAGCAAATACAAACAAATAGGTTACAGCAGTTTGTCTTTCGAGTACACTTGCAAAATCCGCGATGGGACTGAGCTCGAATAGCTTCAGCGTCAGCGACTTTTTATTGTACAAAATCGCTGTCAATCAAAAGGAAATGCAGTCTTTCGACAGACCCTCCAATCATCACGCAGAAGCCCGGAGTCCAGGCCAGCCCACTGCTCCATTCACCCCAGAGACGCTGAGCGTCCGTGGGCAGGACACAATCGCAGCATTTATCCAATGACCATCTAGTTTTGAAGCACTGAAAAAAACTGTTCAAAGCAGCCCCATTGAAGTCAACTTCAACAGGGAAATGCACTGTGACGCTACGGGAATGTACAGTGTGAGAAGGAAATCGAGACAGCCGACCTGCTATATGTGGCTGATTCTGAATTAACTCGTCTTTGAGATGAGCGTGTTCTATTGCATTTTTAGTCAATAAAATGTTAACACAATAGTACACATTTTACCATTATTTTTTTGACATTATAGGGTAAGCTGAGCTTCCCTTGCAGTCTTAAAGAAATCGCCACTGAAATCACACTACTGACGTGGTGGGGTGGCACATTGTCGTGGTTTGATCATCTTTATCAACAGATGCCAACCTCGGCTACCACCTGTTCCCTGAAGCGCTATCTTGATTATGCACTCTGGCTAAGTGGTTCGTCCTTCACTGTGGGAGAGGTTAACGTCTGCCATGTGGATGAAACCAATGCCAGCTGCCCTCCTCATGTATACACAACGGCAACTTTCAATACCATCACGGCAAGTGCTTTGGTTTTCCTTCGAGCAAGGAAAGCTGTCTCAAACAGCTCGGACCTGACGGCAAAGATAAATGACCCACCTATCATGGCCATCAAGACAGCTCTTAAGAAGATTCCCACGCCTCGGTCCTCATGTCAATAATCTGTTCAGAAGAAACGAAATCCTGAGTCTGTTCCAGTGAGAGAAATTCCTGAGTCTGTTCCGAGACTCAGGACTTTCAATGTCATGGGAAAATGGCATTGTACCTCATGCAATTGATAGTTTGCAATTGAGTTTAATTATATTGTTTGTTTAGGATACCAACAAGTGCTATTCTAGACCACAGATTGGGAGAATGCCTTTGCTCACATGACAGGCTCCTTGGTCTTCATAAGGGCTCGTTAGTATCCACAGGGAACCTACTACCTTTAGAGAGTAAATGAGTGTTTAGTAAACAAATGAGAAAGCACATTATCTCTTCAAGACCGACAGTTGGCTTTAAAGAGTTTGTAACACTGTCAAGTTTCATAGCTGACTTGGACAGCTGGCAGTAGAAGGCAGCAAGCAGGAAACTTCAAAAATTCAGCACCTCAAGCTATTTGTCAAAGCTGTGGGCTATAGTTGCTTCTATACATTTCCCAGTGTGCAGTTCTCTAATAATTTTCACATGGGCACACACACAAACATTTGTGTCACATAATTCTCAAAACTACACCAAAGTTGTTTGTTTTGTTTATAGTGTTGTATCTTATTAAAGCCATCCAACTAATTCAACTTTTAATTTCTTTAAATATGAAGTGTCTAATTTTTCAATGTTTAAATACTTTCTCCTGTCCCACTTCAGTGTGCAGTGATCTACAGAATTGTCTGGGTCTCAGTCAACAACTTTAATGCAAGGACCCTTACAAGCAATATCGGTAACACTTTATTTTACAGTGTCTTTGTTACATATGTTACATGTACTTATCGTAGCAATAACAATAAATTATGCATAATTACATATAACTAACCCTCAACCAAATCCTAATCCTACCCTAACCCTATAGTAAGTACATGTAGTTAATTAATATTACTCAGTACTTAAATATATAATTACACTGTAACACAGACACCTTAAAATAAAGTGTAACCACAATATCAAACTATTTTTACACAATGCTGGTTTACGTCCATAGTAGACAGTAGTTGCGAGTGTGATAATACTTTTGTACATAAGTATTGTACAAAAAAAAGGAAAAAAAAGAGTATCCCAAAGTTCCCTTGTTTGTGCATCAGGACTTTAATATTGAGTAACTTATAATAAAAACTTAGTAACTTCTAACAAAACGTAGTTGTACTTAGGGAAACGTTGCCATATACCACAATGGAAAATGGTAAAAAAAAAAGTAGTTTTTCTATAAAATTGTGATTTTCTTTGTGATTTTCTTTTCTATTTAATTCCATTTTTTTTCTTTTCTTTTTTAATTTATAGATTTACAGTATATACTTGAAACTCATGCAAACCAAAAATAAGTAGATCCCTATAATTTAATCCCTAATACCTATAATTCCCAATCATTTGGCTAACTCATCCTTACTCTCATCACATGACAGAGCTAACTCTTCACTCTTCATATCACCCTTTCCATAACATATTGCTGTATTCATTTTCTGAAAAGAATGAATCAATTTATTATTTATACATAAATACAACTAAACTACAATAAACACTTAAAATAAATAAATAACTGCAATCATATTGTTGATGCTTCTATCTAAAAAAGAAATCCCAATGGGGAAATACATTACTGCAATGCCACTGTGGTACAGCTTTGCCACATGGCAACATACTTATTTTCCATAGTGGTACAGCGTTGCCATATGGAAACATTGATATTCTCTCAATTTACAATAAAACTATGTCAGACAAAGTTGATTTGTGAATACAAATATCTAATTTACTAATCAAAGATGCTGCAAAAAAAAAATCCCCTTGAAAAGAGATGTTTAGAAATGAGGTTAATAGAGCAATTTCTGGAGCTCAACATGTGTCTTCCTTGTGAGGGTGATAGTGGGAAAGAGAGTTTTGGAGGGGCATTCAAATGTCATGTGACTTAAAATCAGCACATCATTAGCTACCTTAAGGCCTGTCTTTTTAATTCCCATAGAGCAATATATTGTATTTTGTTCTGAATAACAAGGAAGTGAGGCAACGGCAACGCTGTACCATAAAGGGTTAAAGGAATTGGTCTTAGCCAGATGTTCTAAACAATCGGTTCACGATTCAATATAAATAATTTCAACAGTTTCATTCAACAGAAATTAACCTTGTGACAATTTGACCCAGTCTTCTTATAACAATTCCTGATATATTATGGCAATGTGGTGTAACAAAAATGACAGCATTCATAACACTAGTTTTGCATAAAAGTATTTATGCACTGTTATATTTACCAATCATCACCCAAAACTCAATTTTGCTCCACTCAACTTGTCAGAAAAGAGTTGTACTGTACATATGTTAACTGTTCATTCGAGAGTGCAGAACTGAAAAAAAAAACTGAAATAAAGATATTGAAAGATAAATAAAACAAAGATATTTTGGCTTGAAATTATTAATATGTAAGTATATTTTATTTATTAATTTTCTCTCGTTAGTTATGGCCACATTTTAATTTGTTCCCTCAATTTAGGTATCAGCTGGAAAAACAAATTGCTCAAAATTGGGTGGGAACCCAAAAGTGGGAACAAATTAATAAACCTTATTATCAATTTAAAAATGAACATGAAGTGAAACACCTTTGTACACAATTTACCAACAAGGGAACGTACAAAATAGATGCTTATGTACTGTATTAATAAGTCATAAGGACAAATAAAAAACGTCTCAGGTTACGACTGTAACTATGGTTCCCTGAGATGGGAACGAGACGCTGTGTCATAGTAGTGATGCTGTGTGATGCAGGAAGTAGGCAGGGAGATGTAATATCTCATTCCCTTTCCAGGCAACCATTGTTACATTGGTAACCTAAGACTTTCGAGGTCTTTCCTTTCGAGGAAACTCATGCTGCTTCATAGTAGCGATGCTTTGGGAACGATAACAGTCACACAGCCGTACAGAAAAAAGCCTATCTAGTGTGAAATCATGGCAAGCACAACTAAGACATGAGCACCTGAGAACCTGGAGCAGAGCCAAAGTCTACATTATAAAACTTTACCAATGTGAACGGAGAGGACCAGCCCGCCACATTACACACATATTGAAGAGATACCCTGACGATAAGGCTTTAGATGCCACTATACTTCTCAAAGAGTAAGCTCTGACAGCCTTAGGTAAAGGTTGTACAGAAGCCTCATAACCAAAAGCCTCGAATATAGGATTGAGCCCTCTGGCTGAGACAGAAGGTCCCTTCGGGTGGTAATCTCCCATGGAGAGCCGCCGAGGAGGGACACAAGGTCCGATAACCACACTTGGGCTGGCCAGAATGGGGCAACCAGCAACAGACAGACCCCGTCCTGACGAACTCTCCGCAGAACTCCTGAAAGCGATCGAGAGAAATGCACAGAGATCCAGAGGGGCTGGATGCATGAGGGAGTGTGTCAATTCCAGAGATGGCCACGGCACAAGGTATCCGGTTGTTAAGTCTGATGTCACGCGTGATGTTTAGCCTCTTCCGGGTCCAAGCGCTCCGCAAGTCCAGATCCAATAACAATAGCGGAACCTGTTAATTTATTTACGATCATGTCCTTCTTTAGTGAGGCACCCATGCCGGTCAAAGTATCTTCATTTGTTTAAGATTTTTAACTTACCTTATCAACTGCAGTCATTTCCTCTTCTCTTTCTCGTCACAGGGAAAGCGGTAAAATTATAGTTGAATGTCACTTGCTTTTTTAAACTCCGATCTATTTAAACAACACGGGACACAGCACTGCAGCATGGTAAAACTCGGGCGAAAGCGGTAGGTAGAGAGAACCCGGCCTTTGGACCCGGAAACAGAATTATCGGAGAGTGGTTACGTCACGACTTAACAACCGGATTCCCTTCACCAGCTCCTCATAAGCAGGAGAGTCCTCTATCTCCCCTGCCTCAGCGCTGGATGCAGTGACGTGCAGTGACATCTTGTCATGGGTAGGCTGTGACCTATCAATGTGGCTTAGGCTATATATATTCATTCAGTTAATGTAGCAACCCAAATTCATATCAGGCATCATCACATCGCTGCCTGCATACAGCAAAGTCAGTCATATGAAGAATGCACAATCAAATCTAATAATCAAATGAATAGACCCATCTATCACTTTTTGCCAGGGTCGATATTGTCCCCATCACTTTTTAAAACCTCTCACGGCGGCACGGATGTACCAATAGAAATAAATAAAACATCTCCAGCTGGCAGAGCATTCATTTCGTTTGTTTGTTAAATAAGAGGCGATCTAGCGCTGAAATACGTCGTTTTTTTAAATCAAGTGATCAAAGTGGCGATCGGTGGCGCGGTCACAGTGTAATCTTGTGGCTCACGCACAGTCTTCACATGCACGCGCGCTTCAATCCACTTCGGAGACTCTTTGTTTGTTCCAGTGAAATCACAAAACAAAAATGCACACAAACGTGTCCCTGCTTGATATAATACAACCACTGATGAACTTATTCGGTTTTGATAAAAAAATAAAAAAAAACTATACGAGTGCGGATTCGAACCTGAAACCCAGAACATCTGACATGCTCGGCAAAAGTTCTACCACTTGAATTTCCTGCATGAAACAATGGTTTTTAGAAGCAAACAATGGCAAAAGGAGTATATTATGTGTATTCCTGAACATTTTTGTTACAAAAAATAATATTTGGAATAAAATTAATGCAATTAATAATGTGGTGAATTAATAAAGCTCTTGGAATTAATACATGTAATGTCAATATTTCCTTTGGTGAGGCTCTGCCTACCCTGACTGCACGTCCCTGGCTGGATGCATGATGGAGAACCAGAGTGGGCAGTGTGTCAATTCCAGAGATGGCCACGGCACAAGTTATAACCTTCACCAGTCCTCTATCTCCCCTGCCTCAATGCTGAGCACATACACCTCCTCGGGGCTGGATAGCTGAAGCACTGGGTTCTCACTGAACTGCATGAAACTGCAGTGCGTGCTACTGAACCCAGAGAAAGGTCTGCAACCCCTCCACGAGCCTGGACGCCCTCCTCAAAGAGTCAGCTCCCTTGAAAGCTGAAAGCAAACAAACAACACATAAATTGTGTGTATCCCCACCCTTGATTTGATGTAGAGAGGGCAAGGAAGAACACACGATTTAAACTTTTGTTTGCTCGCTATTGTCTAATAAAAAGTGCTTGTGACAAATAAACAAGAAACAGACAGAGACAATTTCACACAGAACACGTGCTAAAGGCACAGACGCTAACACTTTGTTCCTGATGGGGTTTTAAGCTTCCTGGTCATGACGTTCCCCGCCTGTGACATTCTGCCATGCCATTGGACTGATGTCCCACATGCTTCAAGACACAAGCATGCAGAGGCGTTCCCAGAGCGTTGCAACTATTATGCAGAGTTCCCGAGAAAGGAGGGAGTAAAGGTAGTGGGTGAGTTTTGTGTGACGACATGAATTTCGATATGATGGCTAGATTGCATTGAGATTGGAATGAGATCCTATTACAATGTGTGGGACACACGGATCGAATAACATTCCGAACACAGATGCATTTACAGTTGTCTTTTTTAATGCATATGTGGACAATGTTCAGATACAGGTTGCATGTTAATGTGTAACATGGACAATCTCTCTGAAACATGCCACACGCAAACAAGTGGAGAGATACAAACAGTCTGTGTCATATCAGCACTTGAACATATTAGTAGAATAAAAAAAAAAAATACTATGGAAGTCAATGGGGACCGTCAACTGTTTGGTTATCAACAACATTCTTCAAAATATCTTTTTGTGTTCAGCGGAAGAAAGATATTCCTGCAGGTTTGACCGATATAATTATCACTTTAAAGTTTCTTCATAGAAGCATCGATGCCAATAAACATTTATTTTTAAGAGTGTAAAAGAGTAAAATGATATTTATCAGTCATTGGGATGCATGAAACTGGCTGCATACTGGCTTAGGCCCATTGCCACAGGCCACAGCTGACCAATAGCATGTGAAAACAGCACAGGAATAGATTAGTGATATACTACACCACAGTCAGATGGTACACCCATAGAGTCACTGGAGCACAAAGAGATTAGGATAATAAGCCAAAGCCAAGAAAGCGCTTTCAAGAAAGAAGGTATAAGATTGCAACCTGCTATCAGGTTGGCTCTGGTTCACCCTGGATGACATTGTGAAAGGTGTCAGTCTGTAGACTGAGTTACACACTCATTTATATTTACTATAACCTCAATTCTGTAACCCATGTTTTGGATTCAAATCATACAAAGCTTTTTGGCAAAAAAAATTAAAAGTTATAAAAGTGATGTCCAGAGGGAATTTTTTTGTTTTGTTTTGTTTTTTTCTACAAGTTTGATTAAATCATCAAAATATGAGATATTGCGCTATCACACAGACAGTAATCTCAAAATCTTCAAAATCTTTCAACTGAATAATGACATTATAATCTTCTGTAGAACTGCTTTACAGATGAATTGTTTTATAATTGTATCTATTTATTTTTGATGAAACAATCTGTATTGTATAAAGCACTATATAAATAAATGTGGCATGACTTGACTTCCATTGTCATTTAAAAGTAATTTCAAAAGCCCTGACAAGTTTCGTGTCAGTTTTGAAGAGGACACCCAGCTAACTAAGACATTCGTAAGAACTGTTGTCATTCTAAAAAAATCTATTTTCAAAATTCCGTATATTTATCAGAGGTAAAAATAATTTCACAATTTACACACATGAGACTTTGATGACAGCAATGAAATCATCAGTTATTACAATAAACCGCTTCAGAGCATCTCAAACCTCTTATAGGCAATAAATTAATATTGAATATTCATTATTCATATTATATTAGAGTGAATATTTCAATACAAAGTGTTTAGGTTATGCAAAAATGCAATAGAACATTAAATAGGAGGCCTTATCTAATGTATTCTATATTCTACTGTATATACAAAAACCTTATACAAACAAAATGTTGTTGTAGAACTTTGTTTATTCAATATATATCATTCTGTTTTATTGGCTAATGATGCATAAATGTCTGTCAAGACAATACAAATGATGCTCCCTCATTGTGGATGACGCATTCAACACTGATTGGCACAATTTAATAATTTAAGACATTTCACTGGATACAGGCAACTTTAGACCTTAAACATATACCTTGCAAACATCATGTCTTATTTATGAGCTGATTACTTTAGTTTGACTTTTCAAAAGCACTATACTGTCTGCTAAAGCATTGTTGATAGAAGGGACACAATGCAAGTGTTTTGCTTCATGCACATTTTATCATTTCCAACATGATTTACCTGTAAAGACTGACACACATTTCATCTTCAAACATATGGTCTTTGTACCTTAACTAATTACTTTTACTATTATATTTCTTTAAATAATTTCCCTAAATTAAGTCCAATATTTTAAGCTATTTTTCTGGAAGTCCGTGTTTAAGCTGTTGAGCCAGTATCACATTTCAGTACATTTGCATTGTAGATTACCACATGACACTGCTGGGTTACTGAAGCTACATGTCGTCAGCTAGTCTGAAAGTTGCAGTTGGAACAAGACATCATCAATTATTGAAGCCAGAGTCAGTTTGATTTGTCTCCTGACAATTACACATGCTTCTGTTCAAGCATCTTACAGTCGAAGCGATTACAGACAGTCAGAAATTAGATTTGAATGAATGATTCCTCAAATCATGTGGTGTTGTTAAGCCGAGTGTGCAGACTCACCATTTTCACCTCGTGGATTATATAACAGGTTACTTAGTGCAGATGAGAATATAACACTCACACGCTCATTTATGAAAGCCATATGTTTGAAAGATAATTCACTGTATGTAACTATTCTACATGGACTGCTTTCCAGGTGTATTCAAGCAGCTCTTGTATTTATTGGTTTAAACAATGATGTTTTTTAAATGGGTAACACTTTACTTGAAGGGGTGTGCATAAGACTGACATGACACCGTCATAATCATGACATGGCAGATGTCATGAATATGAAGGAGGTTTTATGCATGTTTATGACAACTGTCATTAAGTGTCATTCGCTCAATTATGACATTTTTAATGCAAATATGACATTGTTTGTGATGTCGTTATTATGACAACTTGACATTACTAAGACAACATAAATTGTCATAAATATGTCATAAACATGACATAGCAGATTAATTATCAAACTTAAGAAACCACTTAGCTTTATGGGTTAACATTTCATTAAACTGTCAGGTGGATGGTTTTGAGAGGGGAATGAAGATGAATTATGTCAGCAAGATGGCCTGGCCATGTAAAGCCCTATAGGTTACGGTTAGAATTTTGAATTGGATCCTGTAAGTTACAGGAAGCCAGTGCAGGGAGCAGAGTATCGGGGTGATATGGGTGCGCCTATTTGATCGAGTAAGTAACCTAGTAGCTGAATTTTGAATAGATTGCAGTCGATGAAGAACAGATTTGTTAAGTGAGGAGAAAGGTGAGTTACAATAATCAATACGGGAGGAAATGAAGGCATGAATGAGCATCTCCAGTTCTGAGTGAGCGACCACAGACCTCAATTTACTAATATTAAGTGAATGGAAAAAACAGGATTTGGTCAGTTATTTGATGTGGGTTTCAAAAGATAGGGATTCATCAAATGTCACCCCAAGGTTCCTTAAACTAGGCCGGACCGCAGATGACAAAGGTCCAATGTTCTGCATAATCAGAGGGATAGCGCTGTCTGGCGCTACAATTAAAACCTCTGTCTTATCTGGGTTCAGCTGTAGAAAACGTTCAGCCATCCAGCTGTTTATGGCGTCTATACAATCTAAGAGCCTTGTAAGTTTGGATGACTCATTTTGCCGGAAGGTAAAATGAAGCTGAATTTTATCTGCGTAAAAGTGATAAGAAATGTTAAAATCACGAATGATCTGACCCAGAGGCAACAAGTATAAAATAAACAATATTGGACCCAACACTGAATCCTGTGGAACACCACAAAACAGGGGTGATGATCCACAGTGGGAATCACCAATATAGACATCAAAACTTCTATCTGAGAGATATGAGGTAAACTAATCTAGGGCCATTCCCGATACGCCCACCCATTCACGTAATCTCCTAATCGTGATATGGTGGTCCACAGTATCGAAGGCAGAACTAAGGTCTAGAAGTACCAACACTGGACATAGACCTGCGTCCGAAGCCATATGAAGGTCATTATAGACTCTCACCAAGACGGTCTCAGTAGAGTGTCTCTTCCTAAAACCTGACTGAAATTTGTCATACAACTCCAAATTCTCCAAAACAGCTGTAAGTTGATTAGCCACAACTTTTTCGAGAAGTTTGGACAACAATGGCAACTTTGAAATTGGCCGATAGTTCTTCAAAACTGTTGGGTCCAAATTAGGTTTTAACTGTAGTGTATGTATAGTTTATTGTTGTTGTTATCATGGTAAGTACAGAAGTTTCACGTGACACTGAAGACTGGAGTAATGATGCTGAAAATTCAGCTTTGATCACAGGAATAAATCGCATTTTAAAATAGCCTATATTCACATAATAAACAGTTCTTTTAAATTGGAATTATATTTCACAATTTTTGAATAAATGCAGCCTTGGTGAGCAGAGGAGACAGATCTTACCGACTCCAAACTTTTGAACAGTGGTGTATATACTATAAAAGAGTAATTGGAGTAAAATAAGTCAACACATTGCACTGCCAATTCCTCCAAATCTTGTGTAAGTTGTAGTTAGAGTACATGTAGCCCATCACTGGTGAGAGTTGGAGATTAGTCGGGCATTATTTTCAAATTCCTTTGACCTCTTGATACAACATGTTGCTTCTGCAGTTTACCGTTTAGTTGCTTTTTACCTGGTTTGTTACTCTGAGGATATGGTGTTATATCATTGTGGCTTGTCAAAGTCCCACATGATCTCTCTCATCAGGAACTAGTTCTAGTTACCAGTGTCTCGGGTTCAACACTCATGCAGTATTCATGGCCATATCACATCTCTCCTGACCATCTTCAGGCTTAGACCAAACCAGACTCTTTTTGAGTTACTTTTGTGGCCTCTCTGTTTCTGTCCTCCAAATGCCAATAATGAGTTTGTAGGCAAGTTATTTTAAAAGCATCTCAATATTGGAATCATTTTGTTCTTCCTGCAAACTCCTAGATGTGATTCAGAAAAATTGAGAACCAGCTGCATTGTACGGTAAGTTTACAGTATCTCATCAGACTTTACATGTGAGACTTTCGTTTGCTTTATGTGAAACCAAACATTGCAATCCTTAAGGCCGTAACTTAATGTCAATGGCTTTCAGATTTGGCATACCAAATTTGTGGTGTTACTGTATTAATGAAAACATTAAACATAATCGAAAATGTATTAGCAGTTCATTTACTTTTATTGTGAAATGAAGGAGGTTTCAGTTAAAGGGTACAGTTAAAACAGTAACATTTAAATGTAATAAAAAAAACTTAAAATTGCAATGGGGATATTTTCTTTGCATTATAAAATCTTAATTTATAATTGCTGTTTAAGAAATACAAACTACTAGAAACTATTAAAATCCAGTAAAAATATTGGTTTGTCTGCACAGAATCCATTAGCTCTGTTTTCATCATGTTGCCTATGGCTTGCGTAGTTGAGGACACTTAATATTCAACAATATTATTAATCTGCTTGCATTGACACCATTATATGAGAACTGAACTGACCTGGACGATGACATCACTGTTTTCACCAGAGCAGCTGTATAGATAAATTAACTAAATTTAACTTTTTTACAACAGAAATGAATCAACACTAATTTTTTTCTAGATCTGCTGTATAAATATATAAATAAAGGTGACTTGTTTAGATTGTATACAATAGCTTGAAGTATCTATAGTTCTAAGATTTTAATGTGTAGTTGGTAATAATTTTTGTCTTTCTTTTTTTCTTTCTTTCTTTCTTGCTCATTTACAACATTCAGCATTTTCAATGCTGGTTTTAAAAGCATTAAATTGTTCATGTATCATTATTGATGGGTTAGTTAGGGTAATCAACTTTATTGAATTCTGTAGGCAAATTACCTTTCTTTCTAGTCATTGCTGTTTTTACAACTTAAATTCAAATGGAATGCACTAGAGGATAAAGCCACACAAAGTTCCAAAGATATTAACGTTACATTTAAGATGTTTATGACAGATGTTTCACTTTTATTTTTCATTTTTCATGTTCAAAACGATCATGATTCCAGAGGATAAATCAAATTCATAACAATGAAGCGTAGCAAGCATCGTGCCTCCAAGGATGATGGCAAAGGTCAAGGTGAAAGCTTTTATTAACTTGTGTGAAAATGTTAAAATGATCATGAATTCTTCGACAATTATTTCAGTATTATTTATAGTGGATAATTATTATATTTTATAATTATATTATATTTATATAATAATATATTTGATTGGTTATATTATTTTTTATGAATGTAGTAAAAAAAAAATCTGAAAATCAAAGTGCTGTTCATAATGACATTTCATCATATTTGATTTGTTAAGATGAAGCGGCCATTCTTGAGACCGAGGATATGAGGATGCCAGACCCGGATACCATCTCACTAGCATCAGTAACTGCCGTCACAACCAATGTCTCCAATAAGAGGTGACCAAAAAATGATTTACATACATTTCAAATATGATATTACATTTATTTGCTATATTATTTATGATATGTTCTAACATGATATATTACTATATTCTAATGTAGTAGGTCAATCAACTCTTTGTATTTTCTTCATCCAAAAATTCTCTAAATATTTTAGATCAAAGCCTGACATCAAGATTGAACCTAGTGCTGGAAGACCAATGGATTTCCAAGTATGTAAAACAGAAAGAGAATGAAATAAATCTCATCAAACACCCAATAGCAACTCTTACAAATGTTGCTTACAATTTTTTTTGATGGTCCCCTTTAGACATTCTGTTGACCATAAGTAACATAGCACCTACAGGTCAACTGTTAGGGTTGGTAGAGTAAGTTGACATGTACTTGCAAAGTTACTTATAGTTAATAGAATGTCTGTTGATGAGCATCAAAATAAAGTGTTAGCAGATATTAAACAGACAAAATACTCTAATGAGAGTTAGTTGACATGTTGGGGCTTATAGTACTATATATAATACTATACTATATATAATACTATACTATACTATAGTATAGTATAGTTACTTATAGTAAGTCAATTTCTGAAGGGGACCATCAAAATAAAGTGTTACCCAAATATTGTCTCAGGTTACAACTGTAAACATGGTTCCCTGAGAAGGGAACGAGACGTGGGGTAGTGACACTATGGGAACACCTTTGCATGTTTGCGTCTTGATGCATGTGTGAAATCAGTCCAATAATGTGGCGGGACATCAGCAAGGACTGTGTGACATCATGACTAGGAAGCTCTATAAATAGAACCTGGAACAAACAATGTCAGCTTCTGATAGGCCGAAGCAAGTCGTTCACAGTTATGCAGTTAGTATAGCTGGGTGACGCAGCGTCTCGTTCCCTTCTCATCGATCCATGGTTACAGTCGTTACCTGTGACGTTCCCTTTCAAAGAAACTCATGCTGCATCGGAGTAGTGATGCAAAGGGCACATTAACACCCATTACACTGTACTGACAAGTGCCTGTCTAGTGTGAATCATGCAAGCACAGAACATGAGCACCCGGTACTCATGGGCATGGAGCCCATATCCAGGTCATAAAACCTCACAAATGTGTGTGGCGAGGACCAACCCACCTCATCACACACTTCCTGCAGGGATACTCCTGACCACAAAGCTTTAGAAGCCCCCATACACCTTGTAGTCCTGACAGCCATGAGTGAAGGCTGACCGCACACCTCACAACCAAGAGAGAAGCCTTGACTATCCACTTGCTCATAGTTTGTTTGGTCACTGGAGAAACCTTCTTAGGAGACCCAAAACACACAAACAGCTAAGGACATCTAGGAGGACAAAAGCCTTTCAAGGATATCTATCGTGCAAAATTGGGAGGAACCTTAGTCACGTAACAGTCTAGGGAACGGAAATTATTTAACCATGTCCGAATTCAGAGTCCAGAGTCCGAAATGTATCTCCTACTGACTGAAAAGGCCCACAAACCCTCCAGTACCACGGCCAAATCCAAAACCGGAACCCTTACATGGCTTGCAGGCCACGTAGGAAATTAGTTGCCAGTGGGTTTCTCCCCAATAACTCACCACCCAAAGGTGCGTGGTAAGCAGCTATTGGCCACCACATACACCTTCAGAGTGGAGGGGGATAGCCCCGCAGAGAACCAATCCTGAAGGAAATTTAGTACTCAACCAACCAAGCAGTTAACTGGGTCCAAATGGTTATTTCAGCTAAGTGAAGTGAAGACTCTCCACTTCAAGGCATATAGTTTCCTCATGGAGGGAACTCTAGAGTGTATAATGGTCTCAACAACCTCAGTTGAGAAACCAGAGTTTAGGAACTGGTCTCCCTCAGGGGCTAGCACCAAGTCTAGAACCTACAGATCTGGGGTGGGGTGAAGGATTTTGCCCCACTGTCTGAGATTAAAAAAAAGTCCCTCTTAACGTGAATCAGGGAGAGCAGTCTGCCCTGAGTCCACAGGAGGATCTGGTGTGCCAGTTTGTAAAGTGGGTGAGTCCACAGAACAGAAAAATCATTTATGTAGGAGACCACCGATGTGTTGCCTGTCCGGAAAAGCCCATGATGGCCCCTTAGGTCTGGTAGGAAATGCTTCAGAGCTAGAAAAACAGCCATCATCTCCAGATAATTTATGTACCAAGAGAGATGATGACCCATCAACAGACCTTACTTTGTGACATTCTATGATTGCTCCCCCACACGTGAGAGAAGCATCAGTCGTAAACAATCTGCAACTACAGGACGCCCCCAACACCAGACCTTGGGATAGAAACCAAGGTTTCTTCCATATCATCAAAGTATGAAGGTACTTGCGGGAACCTTGATCATGCAGAACGGGTTTTCCCTTGGGGAAAACCTCTTGATCCTGAGCCACCACTGCAAATGTCGCATGTACAGCAGACCAAAAGGTATCACGTTGGATGCAGCTGCCATCAGACCTTACAGTGTTTGAAAATATTTGACAGTGAGGGACTGGCCTGGCTTTATTTTGTTTATGGCTGACAGGATCGATTCGATTTGAGCAGGAGACAGATGTGCCTGCATTTTTGTCAAGACCCATACCACCCCCGAAAAGTGGTCCTCTGTATTGGAGAAAACACACTTGTATTGGCGTTCAGGCTTAGCCCCAGCTCCCTCATATGGGTGAGGACAACATATCGATGCTGAACTGCCATATGCTCCGATTGAGCCAGAATCAACCAATCGTTGATATATTTCAATACGCAAATGCCCTGGAGTCGCACAGGCGTCAGCTCTGGATCCATGCATTTTGTGAAGGTGCAGGGTGACTAATATCAGATGCAAACCCACATCCTTTTTTTGGAAAAATGTAATACAATTAAACAACCATTAAATACCAAACTCTCTCTCTCGGGTGGAGAAACACGTTCCATGGCCTCCTTCCCCAATAAACCTTTGACTTCTCTCTCCATTACCAGAGCCTGCTCGGGGCCTACCACTGTGGGCTGGACTCCGTTGAATCGAGGCAGATAATAATCAAACTGAATTCTGTAGCCTTTTTCTATAGTCTGCATAACCCATTGAGACACAGTTGGCAGAAGTTGCCCTGCTGCCAGATGGTCTACTAAGGGAACCAGCCTCTCCAAAATGGTCTCTGGTGTTTTTTGAGTAGTCAGCTCTGCACCTTGAAGTGGATGACCGGCAGGGAACAACCGAACTGACTCCTCTAAAATACTCCTTGGAGAGTATGAATCTCTCAGTGGCACAACATCTTCGGGTGGACACTGAGAACTGAACTCGCTTGGTGCGCCCCGAAGTACAGATGGCAGAATGGTCCCTTGAGGTCACAGAGGAGAAGTGGGCACGGTATGACGTGGTGTGAGCCACTTCTCCCTCGAGGAGGCTGCCCTAAGAGCCGAAGCCTTCTTGAGGTAATGACTGTCCTCAGATCCGCCCCACCCCACAAAGCTTTATCATTCTCATTTATTCCCAATAAATTTAACTAAAGATGCCTCTCCATAACCACCAGGGATGCCATAGAATAGCGGATGGCTGTGGCCATCTCTTTAGTCGCCAGGAATCCAAATCTGTGGCCCGGAGCAGTTCTTTGATTGCAACGGTCCCACAACCTCACCTTTGTCAAGGTCTCTTAATAGGTCAGCCTTGTACTCCTGCAAGATTGCTGTTGTATGCAGACATACACCAACCTGACCTGCCGTCGTATAAGCTTTACCCACCAAGGTCGATGTTGTTGTGCATGGCCTGGTGAGTAAAGTTTGGGGCCTTAAGACACGATGCCATGTCAAGGGAACGATAGCTCGCAGATGTCTGCTCCACCTTAGGCATTGCCCCATACCCGTGTCTTTCAACCCCATGATGTTTGTATAATTCGTGACTTGGGGGTTGAAATGTCAAGTTTGCTTTTAGGATGAGCATCAATACTTAATTTGGCCACGGTTTGAGTGACAGCCTCCACCAGCTCCTCATAAACAGGAGAGTGAGATGGCAAGTCCTCAATATCTCCTTTTTCGATGCTGAGCACATCCACCTCCTCGGAGCTGGATGGCTGCAGCACCAGGCCCTCACTCTGGGTAGAAGAGAAAAGGCAGAGCCCATCTCCACTTGATCCATTTGCGATCCTCACGATCATAGTGGCTACTAGGCCTCGGCAGAAGCTGGACCTAAACCTCGAGGAACGAGTGCCTGGGTGCCCTCCTCAAAGAGTACCATGGGGGACTCACAATGAGCACAATCAGCCCCTTCAGAGCTCCAGGGAGGAACACACGATTTTAACTGTTGTGTGCTTGCCATTATAATGCTTTTGAACATCATATGAATGTTACAGGACAAACGAACAATAAATAAGACAATTCACACAGAACACTTGCTGAATGCACAGAATCTGACATTGTTTGGTCACGGGTGCTATTTATAGAGCTTGATGGTCATGACTTGACATGCCACGAGCTGACATCCTGCCACATGTGCTTCAAGACGCAAACACGCAGAGGTGTTCCCATAGTGCCACTACTCCGTCGCAGCGTGAGTTCCTTTGAAAGGGAACTGAATGTCATTGCATTATATAAAATATCAAAGCAGGGGATTTATTGTAAAGAAAGAAAGAAGCAGCCATACATTGAAAAAAAGAGGTTTGTTTGGTTTGAAATACTAAAACAATAGATGTAGTGCTGAAAATGAAGGTAGTCATTATTGTGTGATTATTGTGTTGGTGAAGCGTTAGTGGAACATGTTCATAGTTAATGTGATAAACAAACCTGTGATATACTACAACCGCAGATACACACTTGCTTTAATATTTTGTGTGTTTGGGGACACTGTATATTTAGATACAATATACCAAATACATTATTTCGTAAATTTGTGTTTTGCCTCACTTTCCAGGTTAGCGTCACTGTAATTGAGGCTAGACAGCTGGTGGGATTGAACATGGATCCAGTAGTGTGTGTGGAAATTGGCGATGATAAAAAATACACTTCAATGAAGGAGTCAACCAACTGCCCTTACTACAATGAGGTATGGGATTGTAATATTGTCCTATGGAAAATTAATGACCAAAGCCAAAATTGGTTTGTATGTTGTCTACTGAACTGTAATATATGGTATATATGGTTATCTATGCAGTGTAAATGAAATGTTTTGAGAAAATTCATCCTAATGATTCATCCTAATGCTAAACCTTTTTTGTAGTATTTCGTTTTTGACTTCCACGTTCCTCCTGATGTCATGTTTGACAAGATCCTGAAAGTGTCAGTAAGTATCATGAAATAACTTATAAGTTATAGAATAAAGCCTCCCCTTGTGAAAAAGATGTACACTTTAGCATACTTTTTAAAAAAGTAATTCTTTAAAATGTAATGTAATGTTTTGAGACACTTAATTGCATGAAAATTACAATTAAATATAGTTTAAATTTAAGAATTTTAATTTAAATTTAATCTTTAATTTAAGATTAATTTAAGATTTTTAGCTGAACTTTAGTGTGAACTTTAGACTCACTTAAGTATGTTTATATGTAATTTCATTATTATTTCTATTGTCTTTGAAAAATGGTTAAAGTGTACTGCCGAATGTACTGATTGTTATGGACTGCTTGTGTAGATAAATCCAAAGGAAGATGCGTGACACAGAATAAATAAAGAAACGATATTTAATAAACCCAGAGACTAAGAATACACAATCACAGCGATCAGCTGACTTCAGATAACCACAACGGGCTTGAACCCAGGTTTAATATGGTCTCAAAACCTGTAATATGTCAAATTTCACCATGTGGTGGGTTTTCCCAGATCAAATGAAGAAACGATATTCAATAAACCCAGAGACCAAGACTACAATACACAATCCAATATATCACACTAAATGTAGCACACAATGTGCACAATATCTGAGAAACACTGAAGGCTTAAATGCACAGGGCAAGGTAATCAACAGAACAGGGAACAGGTGTGACCTAATTAGAAACCATGAAAATGAATAAAAGCGTAGGGCCGAAATCGCCCCGTTAACTCTATTCCCTACGTTAGTCCACTAATACACTTGAAGGAGTAAATGAAAACGAGTGAGCGAATTCGGACAGCCGTTGAGCATACATCGTTATTGCAGTGCAATGTGGGATTGAATAAGTGCACTCAGTAACGTCCATGTTGGATTTTGACAACACTGCAAATGGCTGTCCCCTCCAATAACGCCTTATTTGATGGTATAGGGGGCGATTTCGGATTCAGCAATGAACTTAGCCAAAATGGTGCCAAAAAAAAGACTGAAAACTAAACAAGACAGAAACTAAACATGACCATGACACTGATTATGGTCAACTAATTTAAGTAATTTAATTAATTAAATGTGTATATTGTGTATTTAAATAGTATACATTTGTAATTATGAAGCTGCATTATAGTAGCCTACATTTAAAATATATTAACTTTAAATATAAAATCGAATAATACTCAAGTACTTTACATGTGCATGTTAGTCCATGTCAACATAAGTCTACTTTAGAGCATGACAAGTTATTATTAAAACATAATGATTTAAAATGTACTTTAAAGTTAACATTTTGACTTTACTTAGTGCACTGTTTAAAAGTGTGTTAAGTAACATAGTCATGAAAGTGTTGTCTCTTTAAGTACACTTAAATGGCCTTTTATTCAATTAATATTATATTATCTGCAAGTAGTTTTTTTAAAATATATAATACTTCTAAGATCTGAAGTACACTACACGTGCACATTCAATAAAATTAAGCACACTTCTTTTTCACAAAGGTTAGCTTATTCATAGAGGATAACCTTTTTCATGTAGCATTAAGCTTATTTTTAAACCGTTTTAAAATAATGTGTCTCTTCAGGTTATTCACTCTAAGAATCTTCTGCGAAGTGGCACACTGGTTGGGAGCTTCAAGCTTGATGTGGGCACAATATATACACAACCTGGTAACTGGTTTTACATGTTTCTATATGAAGCTCTCAATTTCACGAAAGACTTCAGATTTGCAGGATTTTTTTATTTTTTTTTCAGAACATCAATTCTTCCACAAATGGGCCACTTTATGTGATCCCGATGACATCACTGCAGGATGCAAAGGATACGTCAAGTGTGACATCGCAGTTGTTGCTAAGGGCGACACAATCAAGACCCCACACAAAGCAAATGAAGGCGATGAGGATGACATTGAGGGGTAATAAAAACCTATCCTATATTGTTAATGTTATTATTAGTGTTGTTTTCTAAGGTAAGCATTACTTTATTCTGTTTTTTTACACTGAACTCTAAACTCCATTGTTCCCAACCTGTTTGGACAGTCATATGAACTAAATATTTACACGCAATACTATTTTATTTTTTATTTTTTATTTTTTTTAAACATACATTTGCATTCAATTTAATTCGTCTTTGGCCATCAGTGCTGAAAAACGTTCAGAACACCTTAGCAATGCCCTAGCAAATGTGGCAGTGACTATTTCACCATTCACAATTTCTGCTGGAAATGTGAAATATGAGTTTAGTTTAGTATTTTACTAGACCCTATCACACAACAATAAAAATGTAGAGATCTCTCAGATAATTCCATATAACAATATATTTAAAGCCGATATAGGCAATCCTAAATTATTTTTATTCATTTCTTTTCTTGTTCCAGTAACCTTCTGTTGCCGGCAGACGTCCCAGCTGAGCGGCAGTGGGCAAAATTTTATGTCAAAGTATACAGAGCCGAGGGGTTACCCAAAATGAACACCAGCATTATGGCAAATGTCAAAAAAGCTTTCATTGGAGAAAATAAGGACTTGGTTGATCCTTATGTCCAGGTGCTATTTGCAGGACAGAAGGTGGGCAGAATTATTATTGATATATATACACACATTACATTGCGTATTGTTTCCGTCACAGCTGAATCTGTATTCCCTACTTGTTAGTCAATAGCAGGTGCTATTAGAGGGAGGGTCATTCTCATTCTAGAGAACATTTGATTGAACAACAACCTGTGTAGTTCAACATGACCCTTGTGAAAAAGAAGTATGCTTAATCACAATATGCTTATATGCTTAAGTCCGTGAGGCAGACCCCCAAATTTCAGAAATTAGTATCATAAGAGGGCACCAATGTTGCTCTTTTTTATTCAACATCCAGGGGATGTCCCTGGACCACAAAAATGCATGATAGCAATTCTTAGTGGGTAGCTTAAGGTACAAAAATCACCAATTTTATGTATGACCCTCCCAAAATTTGGCGAATTCCACGTAAGGTCAGTTATTTCTTTAATTCATTATTTTTGGTACCAAAGTCCAGCCTTTGACAGAGGGTCCATCACTTCCACCAATGTCCTATGAAGTACCCAAAAGGCAAAGAAGTATCAAAGATGTCATGCCTGAGAACCTGCCTGTGTACAATGCCGGCGCTAAGGCCTCAGCTCCTACCGTGGTCCATGAAGAAGTAGATTGTCAAGAATGCTGGAACAAGGCCAGAATGAAGAATTTAGTATGGTTAGTCACCAGACTGCATGCTCAACAGAATCAACCTATTCCTGGGTGGACTGGCTTCAACAGAATATGACCGTTACTCAAAGTAGCATTGGATATCTTCCTACCATCAATGGCCCTGCCTCTGATATGGCAACTGTACATGAGATATTTGTGCAATCTCACAAAATCATGAAAACCCTCGATCTGAAAGAGATAATTCTTGTATTTGATCGGGCCTTATATGCCAAGGCTATGGAAATTAAGTGGAAGCATGAGGACAAGTTTAGTGGGATCATCCTCAGACTTGGAACATATCCCTTCTGATATGTCAATATAACACAGTTTATCAATGTTGAGATTTATTTGCATAATTAGATTTTTTTCAGCACGTTTAAATGTAAAATTTGTAATTTTCATACCTTAAGCTACCTACATGGCACTGCTATCATGCATTTTTGTGGTCAGGGGGCATGCCTGTTTTGAGAAATAAACATTAGAACTGGTGCCCTTTCTGATACCAATTTTCTGCCCGCCTCACGGACTAATTGTATTGAATCTGCACTTGTAGTGTACTTCAAAACGGTACTAGCAGATAATATAATGTTAATGAAATAAAAGGCCCCTTAAGTCTACTTAAAGAGAGAACACTTTCATGACTGTTTCCTAGCACACTTAAGTACACTTTTAAAAAGTGCACTTTGTAATAATGTCAAAAGTTTTACTTTAAATAACATTTTAAATCATTAAGTTTTAATACTCTTTTGTCACGCTTTAACTTATTTGGATATGTTGACTAACATACTAAAGCACATATAAAGGACTTAATTATTATTTTAACTGTATAGTGTGTTTTTTGACATTACATTTAAAGTTAAGGTCAAACTTTATGTGAAGGCATCCGTGTTACAGTGTAATCATACATTTAGGTACTGAGTAAGAATAATTAACTGCATGTTCTTACTATTACGCTTTAGTTTAGAGTTAGTTGCATGTAATGATGCATAATTCATGGCTATTTCTACAAGTAACGTGTAACAATGACACTGTAAAATAAAGTTTGACCAAAATTAATATTTTAAATGTACTAAATTGCGACTTCGTCTTTATAAATGTGTAATTTACGAATGTAGTTAAATACATTACATGCAAGTTTCAAGAGAAATGACATTAAAGTATATTTTAGTTTACCATAAATACTTGACTGTAATTTGGTAAGTGTACTGTAAAGTGTACTGTCAAATGTACTAAGACAATAGAAGTAATTATAAACAATATAAGTACTTGAGTTCAACTAATGGCATTTATTATAAATGTAAAAGATAATACATTTTCATCTATTGAAGATAACATACAATTAAGTGTCTAAAAACATTACACTCAGTTTGCACTTAACTATATTCTTTTAAACGATATTATGTCATTAAAAAATACTCATTTTAAAATTATGCTAAAGTGTTCTCCCCCCCCCCCCCCCCAATTGTCCATTAATAGAAAGAATACATTTTAAGTGTGCATATTGACTAAAACCTAACTTTTAGAAGTACTCTAACATTTAGATGACATAAAATCTAGACACAGTTAAACAACTGGCGTTTGATTTCATGGGGTCTTTATTGGGTAAAGTGGACACAGGTGATGCAGATACAGAACTGATGTCTTTATCTGTCCACGATGCAGGGGAAAACTTCGATTCAGAAGAGCAGCTATGAGCCGATCTGGAACGAGCAGATCGTTTTCACGGAGCAGTTTCCACCTCTGTGCGGGAGAATGAAACTCCAGATCCGCGATTCAGATAAAGTCAACGATGTGGCGATCGGAACGCACTTCATCGACCTCCGGAAGATTGCTAATGATGGAGACAAAGGTAACAGGGCTGAGTTGGCAAAGTCATGGGCAACGATTAATCGCAATTAATCGCATTCAAAATAAAAGTTTGTGTTTACATAATATATGTGTGAGTAGTGTGTATGATTATTGTGTATATATAAATACACACATGCATGTATATATTTAAGAAAAATGTGTAATTAATATAAAAAAGATGTATATTTATATATAATATATATATATATATATACAGTATATACCTAAATATATACATGCAAATGTGTGCATTTATATATACACAATAATTATACACACTACACACATATATTATGTAAACACAAACTTTTTTTTTTTGGATGCGATTAATCGTTGCCCATCTCTTGCAAAATAATATTTCCTTTGTCTTTCTTGTTGTTTATTACATTTAGCCTTGGATGCTCAACCACAGAAGCCATCACTACATTGCCGTTCAAGATCATCATACAATTATTTGTAATAAAGTAACACTGAGACTATTGAATGAGAACAAAACTTGATGGTCTTCTGTATGGTTGCTTTGCACTGAAACAAATGGTAACCTAAAAATATAGCATCTAAATTAACTGGTTTTATTCAAGCCAAAATATTATTTAAAATTGCTGAATCAACTTGAAGTCCCCCTGTAATCAATAATTGTATCTCTTGTATCACCTTTGATCACCAAAATGATGTTTAAATGTTTTTTTCCTTGAAAAAATGGCTTAAAACATCTTGAATGTAACTCGACACCCTTGCGTCATTTAGTATGCATGGTTCTATGAATATGCAAATGAGCCCCGCCTCCACTCACTCACTCACTCAGAGATCCACTGGTTGACGAGCACACGTTGATCTGATTGGTTACAAGGTCGTTTGTGACGTCAGAAACACCAGCGATTTCACACCGTGTTTTTGAGACTGTCTTTGGTTCACTGCAGTTTTAAGCAGAAAATACTCAGCAATGCTGTCGACTTATGAACTTACACATGTGTGTCTTAAAGCATATTAACAACACCACATAGACACATAAACAACATTAAAAGCTGCATTTTCACCACATTAACTTAAACCAACAAAATACATTTTTACGGATTAAATGAAGTAAAACAAATACAACACCTTATGATAATTGCAGGTTACATTTTTTTGCATTGTATCTGAATCAAATTAGTTTCATAATTGAATAATTTTGCAACATCGACGCTCTTATTGAACTGAATTAAATCAACATCTGGATTGATCTGAATAATGACCCTATTGTCTCCTATAGTGCTGCTTATAGCTGAATTGAACTAATTGATCAACTCTATTCTACACGGTTACTGAACTGAGTATATAAAAAGTCAAAGTTACAAATATTGACATTTATTTATATATATTTATATATATTTATCCTGCTTCCATTCGCAGGCTTTCTCCCGACTCTGGGCCCGGCTTGGGTCAACATGTACGGCTCCACGCGCAGTTACACGATTATGGATGAGTACCAGGACCTGAATGAGGGACAAGGGGAGGGGGTTTCGTTCCGGGCTCGTCTGTTGATCAGCCTGGCCGTGGAGATACTGGACACCTCGTCTCCTGAAGTAATGAGCTCCACCGACGTGCAGGTGGAGGGGATACCCAACATCTCAGATGTAAGTGATCCACCGTCGGGGGGTCGACAGGCCAATTACAGTGAATAATTCATTCATTCTTTATTTTTCTCCTTACATTATTCATTTAGCAGTAATACTTACAGTAGTTCTTTGTGTGCAATACAATGATCTGCACAGTCAGAGCCAAAGTTAGGCTTCATTCAACATGTGACTGGCTGTTAAAAATTGATCATTTGGGAAAACTTCCACAACTCCTTCAGAATTATTTAAACACACTGACTTTTTTTTTTTTTGGTCTAATCTTAGGCTTGCCCCCTTTATGCACAAAACATTATTTAATCGATTGTTTGTTGCTTATATCTAGAACGCCACTGGAAAAATTGAGGAATTCTTTCTCTTCGGGTGTTTCCTTGAGGCCACTATGATTGACAGGAAGATTGGAGACAAACCCATCAACTTTGAGGTTACAATAGGTAAAAACCATGGTAGACTAGTTATCAGCCTTTCAAGTTATTGATATGACACTTTTTTCTGAAGTGAATTACATTGCATTGAAGGTCTACAATTTATCAGTTCATTACCTAGGAATCGAACCCATGACCTTGCCGTTGCTAGCGCCATGATCTACTGTTTGAGCTACATGAAGATCTATTACAATAAATTGCAGTCAGAGTTGTCTACCATTCAGAATATTTCTGAACTGAGATAGTAAACAGGATGCAGAATTAAACAAAGTATGATTAAAAAGGTATTATTTCTTTTTTTAAAGAAAAAGTTTAAACAGTTTATAGTTAATATGAATGAAACAATCTTTATATTTTGGTTGATTCAAAACAAATTCAAACTCATGAATCAAAATTTAGCCAGTTTTTACATCCAAAGAGCATTAATTGGCACCAAAGACTATAGATTCATAAAGACAGTCCACTCCTATTACTCATGAATGGGAGAAACTGCAACATCCAATATGGCGGAATAAGTCCCACCCTCTAAATGAAAGAGCCAATCACTGATTAGTCAATATACTGGTGTTTGCGCCATTATTTACCCCCCAAAAAAAGCACGTCTTCAGCCAGACGCTACCTGGTAGATTGCTTTGGTTATTATGGAAATGATCTGACTGAGTCTGTGTTCTTTAATTGCGAGTCGTCAGTAGATCACGCACAGTTTTGGGATTAGAACTAATTTGCCCGGTTTATTAAATCTATCCCTTAGTCACTAATCAAGCTTCTGTAAATTAGGGCAGTATATGAAAATCCTTTACTGGTGAGAGATATTGGCCTTGTTAAAAAGGAGAAACTGAGAACAAGAAGTTTGTCCTGATATCTAAAATTAGTTCAATTGAATAGTTTTATTTAATATAATGTATTTCAATGTTTTTTTTTTTGCATATCAAATCCCTAGTTTAATATACAAGTCAACTATAAGTATTATGTACACTTGTAGTTTGATTATACTGTGCCGTCTACACATTGATGTTTGTTTGTGCAATCTGACTCAATCAAAGACTTGCCACTGATTTCGGACTGGGAAACCTGTTTAAACAATCATTTTTAGTGGCACAGAAATGATATGCTTGACCTTTATGCAAGTAATGAAAGGAATCTGTGAAATGTGTCAGAGACCTGCCTGATTAAACTATCCTCTCGACACCAGGAAACTACGGCAGTGACCTTGACACTCCAACCAAGCCAAAAACAAAGCGGAAGAAGGGTGGAGATGGGGATGAGGAGTCTGAGCTCATTCACGGCTCCAGTGACGAGGAGGATGATGATGGTGGTGGAGATATGTCTTCAGTTTCCTCCACCCCTCCAATGAAGCCAGTCATCACTGACAGGTTCAGTCACTCAACACCGCTGATCCAAAACTCATCTGCTTAATTTGACTTTTGGTGCAAATTCATGTGAAATATCTTGTTTATTTGTTCTGTAGAAACTATTTCCACCTCCCGTACTTTGAGAGGAAGCCCTGCATCTTCATCAAGAGCTGGTGGCAGGACCAAAGACGCCGACTTTATAATGCCAACATCATGGACAACATTGCAGACAAACTGGTAATAAATCAATGAATATGGGTTATATCAGTTCCTAAAATATTGATCTTTGTACGGTTCTGTTCACATTCTCATTGTTGACATAATTTGTTATTTCATTTTTCATTAAAATGTTTTAAATCTTAAGGCATGCCACTAAATATTGTGTGGTATTGATATTGTTTAATATTACAAGTTTTCTGAAATTATATGTATAAAATGAAAATGAGGCATTATCTAATTAAATTTGCAATATATTGCATAAATATGGAGAACAGAAATCTGAACGCTAAAGCCAGGTTCGACATTCTTGTTTCATTTTGACATGTTGGAGTTAAATGTCTATTTTTATCACTCCTTAAATCAGAAAATGTCAATTTTCACCATATTTTTTGGAATAAAATTTTAAGTCAACTGATATATGAACAAACCCCTCTGTGTAAATGCAGCCATACGTTTTCACTGCAGCCTGTGCTCTATAATTTTATAGGAAGAAGGGTTAAACGATGTGCAGGAGATCATTAAAACGGAGAAGGCCTATCCTGAGCGCAGACTCAGAGGAGTCCTGGAGGAACTCAGCAATAGCTGCAGGTTTGCAAACATGCTATTCTGCAGATCATGAGCCAGTTATGAGTCGTTCTCTGGAAATGTGTGCTTCGTTTGTGTTCCAGGGATTTAAAGAGGCCATATTATGTCCTTATTAAGTCTTGATTTAGTTTTTGGACTCTACTAACACAGGTTTTCATGCTTGAATGTTCAAAAAACACACTATTTTCCCCATATTTGACATTGTTACAGCTCCTTCTCTCTTCCCAGTCTGTCAGTAACGCTCTGGGCTGTTTCCCGAAAGCATCGTTAGCCAACTATGGTTGCATGTTCTGTTGTTATCAGCAGTTCAGCGAGTCTGTGTATCCCGAAACCATCGTTCAAACGGACATTCGCACACAGCATCGCAGGGTTGTGTGTGCGAGCGACAGATCTCGACCTGCAGTTAGAAGCAGTTTCTTGTTTGCATGACATGTGGATTTAATAAATCCTGATCTTGAGCCTAATAAGCACCAAAGAATACCTACAAATCTCATTAACGTCTTTTATTTTCTCAAGTGATTTAAAGCGTTGTTTTTGAAGAGTGCGCATGTGCGAACGTGATGATAAGAATGAGCCTATGATTGAATCTGGAAATAAAGCAAAATCAATATTCCCTGTGTCAGTGTGGTCAGGTAAAAGAAGGATCTAATTGCAGCACTTTTAAAAATAAATAAATAAAAGATAATCCAATCCACAATGAAGAAGAATCACGTGGCAGAATTAACAACACAAGACAAAGAACTGAACAAACTGAGGACTATAAATACACAGAGGCAAACGAGGGAACAAAATGAACAACAGGTGAACTGAAGTAGTGATTAACTGGCACACAGAACAGACCCACACCAAAGGAGAATATACACTCAGATTCCATGTCCATTATTTATAGCAAAAATATGGCAGTAATTCGATCTCTAACAGATTCAATAAAAGTATAGTTATTACTAGATCTCTAACCAACATCTCTAACCAACATGGTTGAATGACAAATTTGCGACAATGTGGTTTCGGGAAACAGTCGTGACTAGCTAGTTGATTTCTTCAACGATCCATCACACTATGGTAGTTAAGCACGAGTTACGCCGTTGTACGGGAAACGCACCCCTGCATACTTCCTGTGTCTATGAACACTGTGCTCTGATTGGTCGCTGGAGCAGTGTGTTGTGATTGGTCGAGCGCTTCGAGTATGTTTGGGAAATGTCCCGCCCCTTATCATAACCACCAGTTTAACACACTACTAACTAACAAGCACAATAGTTCTCTTTATTACTGATACAATTGACAGGTTTAAGGTTAAGTCTAGAGTTAGTTACAAATAAATAACTAATAGTAGGTCTACTTTGCAAGGCTGTAACCAAATATTTATGATCCTCCATTAAAAACCCACTAATCTGTCGGTGACCACTAATCTTGGGTCAGCTATATTGGGGGAATTACCTTCCTATATGTATACATATACAGTAGTGGTTACTTTGTAAGGTAGTAAAGCATGATTTCTTGATAGTTCAGCAGTAACATTTTGAAATACAATGGAAAGAGAAAAAAATGTGCCTGATATTTTGAGGCACAAATGGCACTGTTGAACAACTGTTATATTTTTACGAAAATGTATAATTTAACCATTTTTTATACCTATAGTCTAGAGAAAGGATCTAATAATTTCATAATATAATTTCATATCTCTTTCAGTACCTTTGTAACTTTGGCAAACAATGACCAGAATCAGGCCGGGAAGACTAAACTGGACCGGGAGAGGGTGAAGCTGTGCATGCAGGAACTGGTAAAACACGCAGACTTCAATTAAAAGCATCTGTTACAAATAAGTGCTATTAATAACTATTATATACTATTATAATGTTTAAAAAATCTGTTTCTGACAGGAAAACATGAGCCAACAAGCAAAGACCATGCGGTCACAAGTTAAGAAAAGCAACGTGAAAGACAAAATAAAACTGGCACAAAAGTTCCTCCACAAGCTGAGGTTCCTGTCTGATGAGGTAGTGCACAAAATGCTTGTTATATGGCCATATCGATGACTTCAAATCACTGTAAAAAATATTCATGTAAATCCTTTTGGTTTTTCATCATAGCCACAACATAGCGTTCCAGATATTTACATATGGATGATAAGCAACAACAAACGCATTGCATACGCCCGCGTTCCCTCCAAAGACATCCTCTTCTCTTCTGTCGAGGAAGAAACCGGAAAGGACTGTGGGAAGGTCCAGACGCTCTTTTTTACGGTTGGGATGAATGCACTCTGAACATATATCAAAAACAGCAATTACCATATTATATATATATATATATATATATATATATATATATAATAATATATATGGAAAATATTTTTTGTGCTAATTTCACATGTGGAGGCAAGACTATAGAAGCCTTGTAATTTTTTATTATATATTTCTATTTATCTCACAATTCAGACTTTATAACTCACAATTGCGACATTATTTAGCGCAATTCTGACTTTTTTATAGATTTGGGATTCTGGCTCGCAATTTTGAGTTTATATTTCACAATCATAATTGTAATTTACTGTGTTAGAGCCATAACGACATTCATAATTTTGTATATTTTTCCTTATATTAAGAGTGATTGTGTTTTTTGATAAATGTAAATTTTGTGTTATTTGCATTGTATCACGTGACTTTGAATTATACGTGTTACATACGCGTAACAATTTTGAAGAAGAAGAAAGAAGGAAAGGTTTGTGCGAGACGGTTTTTTGAACGTGGAAAAGAATGAATGTTTTTGGGATGTGAATAAATGTAAAGTAGTTTTGAGTTTGATTTCTCTTAAAATGTAACAAGACAAAGAAAAGGTAAAGCTTTACAAGACAAGTTATGGATTCACGTGTCAAACCCTTTGTGCAATACCCTTGTAGAAATGTTGAAGGATTGAAAATGGCTCAAATCGCCATTACATAAACACATAAACTCACAATTTTGAGCTTTTTTTTCGTAGAATTGTAAGATAAACTTGCAATTGCGCAATAATAGGTTGCAATTACCTTTTTTATTCCGTGGTGGAAACAACCTTTAAAAAAGGAATAATAACAAGGCAATTAAAAGTATCATATCATATTTTTTATGATATGATACTTTTAATTGCCTTGTTCTTAACTTTTACTTGAAATGTATGGAAGCTTGTTTACGCCACAGCATTTTAAAATATAATTGCGACTTTTTATCTCACAATTGCATGTTATAAAGTCAGAATTGTGAGATGTAATTGAGATGCAATTCTGAGTTTGTTTCTCGCAATTGACTTTATAACTTGCAATTGCACGATAAAAAGTCAGAATTGCAAGTTTATATCGCAATTGTGAGATAAAAAGTCAGAATTGTGAGATAAAAATTCAGAATTGCAAGTTTATATCGCAATTGCGAGATAAAAAGTCAGAATTGCAAGTTTTGTATTGCAATTGTGAGATAAAAAGTCAGAATTGCAATTTTTTATCGCAATTGTGAGATAAAAAGTCAGAATTGTAAGTTTATATCGCAATTGTGAGATAAAAAGTCAGAATTGCAAGTTATATCGCAATTGTGAGATAAAAGTCAGAATGGAAATAAAAAGTCAGAATTGCAAGTTTATATCGCAATTGTGAGATAAAAAGTCAGAATTGTTAGTTAATATCGCAATTGTGAGATAAAAATTCAGAATTGCAAGTTTATATCGCAATTGTGAGATAAAAAGTCAGAACTGTGAGATAAAAAGTCAGAATTGTGAGATAAAAAGTCAGAATGGAGATAAAAAGTCAGAATTGCAAGTTTATATCGCAATGGTGAGAAAAAGTCAGAATTGCAAGTTTATATCGCAATTGTGAGATAAAAAGTCAGAATTGTTAGTTAATATCGCAATTGTGAGATAAAAATTCAGAATTGAGATAAAAATTCAGAACTCTGAGATAAAAAGTCAGAATTGTGAGATAAAAAGTCAGAATTGTACGTTTATATCGCAATTGTGAGATAAAAAGTCAGAATTGCAAGTTTATATCGCAATTGTGAGATAAAAAGCCAGAATTGTAAGTTTATATCGCAATTGTGAGATAAAAAGTCAGAATTGTGAGATAAAAAGTCTGAACTGTGAGAAAAAATGTCAGAATTGTACGTTTATATCGCAATTGTCAGATAAAGTCAGAATTGCACGTTTATATCACGCAATTGTGAGATAAAAAGTCAGAATTGCACGTTTATATAGCAATTGTGAGTTAAAAAGTTAGAATTGAGAAAAAGTCAGAATTGCACGTTTATATCGCAATGGTGAGATAAAAAGTCAGAATTGAGATAAAGTCAGAATTGCACGTTTATATCTCACAATTCTGACTTTATAACATGCAATTGCGAAATAAAAAGTCAGAATTGCAAGTTTATGTCGCAATTGTTAGATTAAAAGTCAGAATTGTGAGATAAAAATTCAGAATTGCAAGTTTATATCGCAATTGCGAGATAAAAAGTCAGAACTGTGAGATAAAAAGTCAGAATTGTGAGATAAAAAGTCAGATTTGTAAGTTTATATCACAATTGTGAGATTAAAAGTCAGAATTGAGATAAAAATTCAGAATTGCAAGTTTATATCGCAATTGTGAGATAAAAAGTCAGAACTGTGAGATAAAAAGTCAGAATTGTGAGATAAAAAGTCAGAATTGTAAGTTTATATCGCAATTGTGAGATAAAAAGTCAGAATGGAGATAAAAAGTCTGAATTGCAAGTTTATATCGCAATTGTGAGATAAAAAGCCAGAATTGTAAGTTTATATCGCAATTGTGAGATAAAAAGTCAGAATTGTGAGATAAAAAGTCTGAACTGTGAGATAAAATGTCAGAATTGTACGTTTATATCGCAATTGTGAGATAAAGTCAGAATTGCACGTTTATATCACGCAATTGTGAGAAAAAAAGTCAGAATTGCACGTTTATATCGCAATTGTGAGATAAAAAGTCAGAATTGCAAGTTTATATCACGCAATTGTGAGATAAAAAGTCCGAATTGAGAGATTAAAAGTCAGAATTGCAAGTTTATATCACGCAATTGTGAGATAAAAAGTCAGAATTGAGAGATAAAAAGTCAGAATTGCAAGTTTATATTGCAATTGTGAGATAAAAAGTCAGAATCGAGAGATAAAAAGTCAGAATTGCAAATTTATATCACAATTGTGAGATAAAAAGTCAGAATTGAGAGAAAAAGTCAGAATTGCAAGTTTATATCACGCAATTGTGAGATAAGTCGCAATTATCTTTTTTATTTTTAATTCTGTGGCGGAAACACGCTTCAGCAACAAGTACTATTCACTCTGCTTCCCTGTGTTTCTAGCTTCCTGGCAAGAAAAGCTTTGGCCCTGCAGGCTGGACGGTTCAGGCTAAGACGGAGCTGTACCTGTGGCTCGGCCTGAGCCGGCAGCGGAAGGACTACCTGAGCGGACTGCCGAACGGCTTCGAGGAGAACATGGCAGTGAAAGGGCCCGGCGTACAGTCCTTGCCACCCACCAGCCTCATTTACACCAGTAAGAGACCCATGCATTATATCACTGGCTACAGATTGTCCATTCAAAAGTTGGTGATAACTCTGATTTCACACCACCAGTGAAGCAGATCTTCCAGCTGAGGATCCACATGTATCAGGCCAGAAGTCTGTTTGCGGCCGACAGCACAGGCCTATCCGACCCGTTCGCCAGGGTTTTCTTTTCCACGCACAGTCAAGTCACAGAGGTGAGAGAAAAGTGTTCTTCCAGTATCATCCATAACATTTACATTCATTTAGGTGACATTTCAAACATTAGCTACATTCTCTATTAACTTTGCAACTACATGTCAACTAACTCTCAGAGTATAAGTCGACTGTGAGTAGAATAAGATGACCTGTAGTTGTAAAGTTACTTATAGTTAGTAAAATGTCTACTGTCGAAATAAAGTGTTACCTTATTATTATTAATATTTATGATATTATTAATACCCCCTGTGTTGTGTGTATGATGACATGTTGATAGGTAATTCAATCGAAAATTAATTATTATAATATGATTGAATGTTATGTGCTACACTTAAAACAGGTTAATTGAATAATTCCACATCCTGTTTGCTACATCAAATAATAGATGGTCAATTACGTTCCCGATGGTGTCAAACCCAAAAAGCTGTTTGTCAGCACCATCAGGCCAAATGAAGAACAATAAAGCATTGCACATAATAGACCTAAAAATATGTACAGAAAAATGTAGTTTGGCGCTGAGCAGATGAGCGATGAAGTGTTTGAGTTTTGATGTAGGACATCACCACACCAAGTTTAAAGAAGTTGAAGATTATTTCTCTCAGGTCCTGAATGAGACGCTGTGTCCTACATGGGATCAGCTGCTGGTGTTTGATAATGTGGAGCTCTACGGTGAGGCTGGAGAGCTGAGGGACGATCCTCCTATAATCGTCATCGAGATCTACGACCAGGACACTGTCGTGAGTGTCGACATCCTCGGTTCATTTTCTTCTGCTTCTCGTGCTTTCAGAACCATAATTGTGCTCCGATCTCATTCTGCTTCTCAAGGGAAAAGCCGATTTCATGGGCAGGACATTCGCTAAACCCATAACCAAGATGTCGGATGAGCATTACGGGCCGCCGCGCTTCCCTCCTCAACTAGAGTATTACCAGATCTACCGGGGAAACTGCACCGCGGGAGAGATGCTCGCCGCCTTCGAACTGCTACAGGTGCACCTGACACTGTGTGTGCGTGTGTGTGTGTGTGTGTGTGTGTGTGTGTGTGTGTGTGTGTGTGTGTGTGTGTGTGTGAGATGGGCACGTTTAGAGGTCGGGTTAGTGTGTGTGTGTGTGTGTGATGGGCAGGTTTAGGGGTCGGGTTAGTGTGTGTGTGTGTGATGGGCAGGTTTAGGGGTCGGGTTAGTGTGTGTGTGTGTGATGGGCAGGTTTAGGGGTCGGGTTAGTGTGTGTGTGTGTGTGTGATGGGCAGGTTTAGGGGTCGGGTTAGTGTGTGTGTGTGTGTGATGGGCAGGTTTAGGGGTCGGGTTAGTGTGTGTGTGTGTGTGTGTGTGTGTGTGTGTGATGGGCAGGTTTAGGGGTCGGGTTAGTGTGTGTGTGTGTGATGGGCAGGTTTAGGGGTCGGGTTAGTGTGTGTGTGTGTGTGTGTGTGATGGGCAGGTTTAGGGGTCGGGTTAGTGTAAGGGGAGTTTGTACAGTATAAACGCCATTACGTCTATGGAATGTCCCCATTTTACGTGTGTGAGTGTGTGTATATATATTCATGTACTGTGTAAATCTTTCAGATTGGACCAGCTGGAAAGGCCGACCTTCCTCCAATAGATGGACCTACAGATATCGATCGCGGCCCGATCCTGCCTGTTCCCATTGGCATAAGACCCGTCTTGAGTAAATACCGGATAGAGGTGAGTTGATCGTTATCTTGTGTCATTTTGAGGCCTAGGTAACCTTTAATATTATTTATTTACCTTTGGTAATTACGTTACACAATTATTGTATTTATGTACAAATTTCAAGCCAAAATGTGTCAAGTGAAACGATTAATTGCGATTAATCGCATCCAAAATAAAAGTTTGTGCTTACATAAAATATGTATGTGTACTATGTATAATTATTTAGTATATATAAATACACCAACACGATCTCATAAAAGTGCGTATCTATACCACGAATTTAATTTCTCAAACCATTTATACGCCAAAAATGGTTTCACTGTTAAACAAAAACAATTTTTAGTGTATAAATGGCACGAGAAATTAAATTTGTGGTATAGATACGCAGTTTCATGAGACCGGGCTGAAATACACACACATGCAGGGTTCGAAATGACTTAGGACTCTTGGGGGGTCTCCTAAAATGTATGTAATTATAAAACTATATAAAATTCTGAAGACTACCTTGCTACACTATATACTGTAGGCAAAATTATATGGACCAATGTCGATATTCAGGTTTTTTTCCTGGCTCAAAATGAGGCGGAGGTGGTAAAAGCGTAACACTAGGGGGGTCCGGTGGGCATGCCCCCCCAGGAGAAAATTTTGTTCATTTTAAAGATAAATTAATTAATCTGGTGCACTTTGAGTCACTCGAATCTGTTGTTAAAAATAAATAATAATCCACCCGCCACCCATATTCTTTGATTTTGGTATCTGCATCTGATCATCACATTACAAGTATTCAATTAAGCATGATAATATGGTAACATATCAAACTGAAGTAGGCTGATTTAAAAATAACATTTATTTAAATTAAAAGTTTAGCAAAATTACATTTCCTTTATAGCCTAAACAGAGGCTTTACTTCTTTTAAACTTAAATTGTCAATGTTTCATTTTTTAAAACACTCTTATCGGAATAATTTTCTGTAACGTTACCTGTATAAAGGGCATTTTATTTAATGTATGCTGTAAATTTCATTTCAAATTCTTACAGTTTATGAATACATTCAATTAAAATAATAAGACATAGGCTGTTACCAATCAAATTAAATAATTTACATTGAAACAATTATAACTATTAAATGAGATTATGAGATTGTTATAAATATTTTTTTTTAATATACAAATAAAGAATGTTCAAAAGAATAATACTATGAAACTAAAGCGCCAGTAGGAGGCGGCAGCGGCCGTCTTAATGAGCGAGTCAGTGAGTCATTCATTTAAACGATTCGTTCAAACGGCTGATTTATTCAGAATGAGGCGGTTTAATAATGGGTAATTGAATCTTTGACTCAAGCGATTAGTTCAAAACGCTGAATCATTCAGTAATGAATCATGGATGAGTGTTGCTGTGAGATGCGCTATGGTTCTGTTGTTTGGAACTCTTTTCGCTGCTAAAACAACAAAAACAGTCATTGCGTCTAAAATTGCGTCTATTTTAATTGTTTACTGAACTGTAATGAAAACAAGATCTCGGTTTCAATCGTGATGGCATTCAGGAAAACAGCAGTCTGGTCGTGTGTAGCCTATATTGTTTACTATAAATTAATATGTTATAAATAACTGCGCGAGCCTGTGCGTACATTGGCGGAATCACCACAACAACAATCTGTGACTCTGTACAGGCTCACTCGGCAAGCTGCCCTGATTGCTGCCTCGCGCTAGGAAATATATTAATTACTGTTATAAATATAAAACGTCACTAAAGACCTATAATTTTCACAATAATTTTTAATGGTAATATATATTTGTCAGGGACCCCCCCCCCAAAATCCAAAAATAAATTCTTATGGGGGGTCCCTAATGACTTATGGAGGGCCCGGGACCCCCCCAGACCCCCCTCATTTCGAACCCTGCACACATGCATGTATATATTTAAGAAATATTTGCTTATATATACTGTGTGTAAGCAGTATATATAAGCAGTATATATATAATTTGTATTATATATAAATATAAAGATTTTAGATATAAATAACACATTTTTCTTAAATATATGTATGCATGTGTGTGTATTTATATATACTAAATAATTATACACAGTACACACACATATATTATGTAAACACAAACTTTTATTTTGGATGCGATTAATCGTTTCACAGCCCTAAAGTAAAACAAATAGCTTTAAAGTAGCTTTATACAAAATCATGATGTGAAAGTGGGCATGGAAGAGAAGTTGTACTCGTCTTTTCTCCTCTATTGTGTCGTATATCGAGTGAAACGCTTCTGGAATAAGAACAAATGTGGGCGGGGCTTGATTGTGTCTGTGGGGAATTGATTGGATGGTTGTGGTTTGCTATTGGTGGATCTCATTTGAGTGACAGGTTATAGCCCCGCCCTCGTCATCAGAGAACAGATGTCGCTGTAACTCTGATTCAAGATTACCAGGAACATGAACTTAAAACAATGATGTGCACCGATAAATTCTGCAATATTCCATTAAAAAATAAGAATTTATTTTTGAGAAAAAATAAGAATTGTCAGTTTTATGTAATGTTTATTCCAACTCAGTATCTTCATGCCTTATTGTCACATTTGACAGATTAGAGCTGGACGGTAATATAGTTAGATTTTGTAAAATATTACAAAATATTAATTTGGGAACACAAAACAGTCAAAAGAGTTTTAGCATTTAATGTGAGATGTATTATATATGAAAATTACTTTTGCCAATTGGTCGAACGTTAAGGAATCTGTGTCTCATGTTGGACTACTCATGTTATTCACAAACTGTGCTTCCAAACAGTGCAGTTTACAATGCTGACGGTTTAAATTCATTTGTTTCTTTATACAGAATACGTTGAAAATATAAAAGGACTTGTAGGGTAATATTTTATAATATGCTGGCATAGTGGCACTAAAGGCATTAATAATCTATATTCTCACTTCTGGCTATAAGTCAAAAGAATATAATTGGCTCTGAAGATATTTCAGTAATTATTACAGTGAAAACTTATCTTTAAAAAAAGAATGGTGATTTGATCCAATATGATCAAAAAGTCCAGTCCACTGTTTTCCATGCATGAAAATGCAGCGCAATAAACTGCCATTTTGCTTGGTTTATTATTGAAATGTGTATTCTGTATCAGGATTTGAGCCTGTCCCATAAGCACACTACACAATTACACCACAGAAGAGCCAGAACCGTCACTGGGGCCCCTTTAAACAAAAGATAGATGCACTTATACAGCTTAAAAAAAAAAAAAAAACTTTGGACAAATAAAAATATCTGAATGACATTAAATTTGTGCAGGTTCTGTTCTGGGGCCTAAGGGACTTGAAGCGAGTGAACCTGGCCCAAGTTGACCGTCCCCGTGTGGACATCGAGTGTGCGGGGAAAGGCATTCAGTCAGCGCTAATTCAGAACTACAAGAAAAATCCCAACTTCAGCACTCTGGTCAAATGGTTTGAAGTGGTGAGATTTCACACTTTTATATCTCGGGATTTTTATGGCAAGCCGATTTAGCTTAAATTGTACCCAGCGATACTCGTCGTAATTACATTTTTACTAGTAAGAATTCAATTAGAGAGCTCTACAATTCGATTCTTACTAGTAGCAATTACAATTAGAGAGCTCTACAATTCGATTCTTACTAGTAGCAATTACAATTAGAGAGCTCTACAATTCAATTCTTACTAGTAGCAATTACAAGTAGAGAGCTCTACAATTCAATTCTTACTAGTAGCAATTACAAGTAGAGAGCTCTACAATTCAATTCTTACTAGTAGCAATTACAAGTAGAGAGCTCTACTATTCAATTCTTACTAGTAGCAATTACAAGTAGAGAGCTCTACAATTCAATTCTTACTAGTAGCAATTACAAGTAGAGAGCTCTACTATTCAATTCTTACTAGTAGCAATTACAAGTAGAGAGCTCTACTATTCCATTCTTACTAGTAGCAATTACAAGTAGATAGCTCTACAATTCAATTCTTTCTAGTAGCAATTACAAGTAGAGAGCTCTACAATTCAATTCTTACTAGTAGCAATTACAAGTAGAGAGCTCTACGCTTCAATTCTTACTAGTAGCAATTACAAGTAGAGAGCTCTACAATTCAATTCGTACTAGTAGCAATTACAAGTAGAGAGCTCTACTATTCAATTCTTACTAGTAGCAATTACAAGTAGAGAGCTCTACTATTCCATTCTTACTAGTAGCAATTACAAGTAGAGAGCTCTACTATTCAATTCTTACTAGTAGCAATTACAAGTAGAGAGCTCTACAATTCAATTCTTACTAGTAGCAATTACAAGTAGAGAGCTCTACTATTCAATTCTTACTAGTAGCAATTACAAGTAGAGAGCTCTACTATTCCATTCTTACTAGTAGCAATTACAAGTAGAGAGCTCTACAATTCCATTCTTACTAGTAGCAATTACAAGTAGAGAGCTCTACAATTCCATTCTTACTAGTAGCAATTACAAGTAGAGAGCTCTACAATTCCATTCTTACTAGTAGCAATTACAAGTAGAGTGCTCTCTAATTGAATTTTTACTTTAAGATATGTATAATTGCAGAGCTCTGTAATTGAATTAAAGAGCTCTGCAATTGCATTCTTACTAGTAACAACTAAATTAGAGCGCTCTGTAATTAAAAATTAATGAAAGTCAATGGAGACATATGACTAGTAAAAATTAATTTGTAGAGCTCTCTAATAATAATTGTTACTAGTAATAATTGAATTGTAGAGCTCTCTAATTGTAATTGCTAGTAATAATTGAATTGTAGAGCTCTCTAATTGTAATTGCTAGTAAGAACTGAATTGTAGAGCTCTCTAACTGAATTCTTACTAGTAAAAATGCAATTACGACGAGCTAAAACGGCTCGCCATAGACGTTTAAAATGATGTTGATCGCACGACAAAGATTTGATAATGTTGAGGATTTCCCCAGGACCTTCCTGAGAACGAGCTTCTCCATCCGCCTCTGAACATTCGGGTGGTGGACTGCCGGGCGTTCGGGCGATACACGCTAGTCGGCTCTCATGCTGTCACATCTCTACGCAAATACATTTACAGGCCAGCGGACAAGAGTGTCAATAGCTGGTCTGCTATGGGTGTGTATGAGATGCCAGCTGTTCAATATAGCTTTAGTTGATGAGCTTTAAATGACTGTCTTATTGCATCCATGGCATAGATGTGAGCCTTCATCTAAGAGCATTTAAATAATGTATATGGGAAAATATTTGAACCTTTATATTTAGTCACTTTTGACTGTTAGTGTATACTTTTATATCCCTTATTTCTCAGCTATATCAAGCACAAGTAACGTGATTTTTCCTTTACAGAGGAGGTTGTGATCCACACAGAGCCAGAGCCATCCATAAAGAAGACTGAGACAGTGGTCAAACTTGACTCCGTAGGAAACTCTACAAAATACACATTTAAAAATGTCTATTAACTTTATCCGTCAAACATTTGGAGTCACATGTATATATATATATATATATTTTTTTTTTTTTTTTTATATATATATATATATATATTTTTTTTTTTAAGGTGTATGATTGAATGGTTAAGCAGAAGCAGGAAAAGTTTGCTGTGATGCATGTTTCTCCTTCACTATTGTTCACCATCAAATATAAGAGAGTTTTCATGTGTCACATGTTTTCATCACTACATCATGCGACGTGTTATTACACAGTTTTTGTGACGGAAATATTCGATTTTATTATAAACAATAAGTAGTTGTGTCCAAACTTTTGGCTGGTACGGTAAATCATATGCTAACGCAATAGCGATTTCATTAAAAAATTAAAAATTAAATTAAATTAAAATTAAAAAATAAGAGATTATGCTTTAAGCTGACTTTTTAACTTGTTCATTCGATTGAATCTGTTTTCAGGCATCTGATGCTGTGGTTAAAGTTGATATGGTAAGTATACAGATATCAGATGTGTTTCTTTCTTTCTTATTATGTTCAGTTCCTGTAACATTCATCCCAGCTAATAAAAATGATGTTTTGCTAATGTTCCCATAAAGTTTTAGAATTTTTTTTTTCTTTTTAAAAATGTTTCTTCTTGGTTATGCAGTCGTTAAAGAAACATTCCGTTTCATAATTTTGTAAACATTATGCAAATGTTACTTTTGAATTTTCTTTGAACATTCTGAAACAACTAGTAACATTTTTAAACCATTAGATGGAAGAAAAAAAAAAGTTCCCTGAATGTATAAATGTTTTTGTGCTGACATTTTGACAACATTATCAAAGAACAGATAACTTTTGTTCATAACTTTGAGAGAACATTAGCCAGAGTTCTGAGAATGTTCCGGTAGCTGGGAAAAAATAACATTCATAAATTCATGATTTCTGTGTAAAAAGGGCTTTTTGAATTTTGTGTCTTGAACATTGTGGCAGCCAGATGATGACAAAGGTGGGAAAGGGAAAAAGAAGCGGAAGAAGGGTGAAGAGGTAGAAGAGGAGGAACTGGATGAAAGCATGCTGGATTGGTGGTCCAAATACTTTTCCTCGATTGAAACACTGAAAGAGGTTATGTCACATTAGCCAGAAGATGCCTTGAAATCCTTACAAATTTATGATTCAGTTTTTTTTTTTACTGATAAAATTGTATACTATCTTTATGAACGATTTAGGTCCTTAAAGCACAAGAATCAGAAGCTGAGGAAAAGGATGATTTTGAGTCTGGAGAGGGAGGAGGTAACTGAGGCAGTGTCATTTATTATGTCTCTAATACAAGACACATGTAGAAATCTAGTAAAATTGATCAATGTTAAATTTAACCCTGTAATGTTCTGACATAAAATATTGTTTTGAAATGGAACAGTTTTTTGAACCATTAGACAACACATCTTTTTTAAATCGTAAAAAAAAAAAAAGTCGTTTTTTGTTGCGTATCATATTTGATAGATCAGGTGCTTATGGTTGATATAGTCTGATAACAGTGAGAATATGAAGGAAAAAACAGCTAGATTTTATTCAGAGGCCCAAACTGAGAAAAAAGTGGTGCAAATGCTAATATTTATATGAACAAAAAGATGAAATTCTGATGCATGTAAATCAATGAGATCTTTATAACAGTTTAGCAGATTACTTAAATAAAATAGAAATGAATAGCAGTCGTCACTCTACATCTGCCAATAATATGTCTTAGTAAGCTGATATTGCTTAGGTTTGTTATCAAAGCTCTGTAGTTTTAAAACATAATGCAATGCAATACAATGATGATTGAGAGATGAACAAATAAACCTTCTTTAAAAGCCTGGTGATCATATTTGAGTCTCACATTTGAACATGATTTTTCTATAAAATGATATCTGGATAATCAAGTAAACTTAAGCTGCTTCAGTCCAAAATATTACTCAAAATATAAATGTGTGTTTCTTGTGTTAAAATGTGAGTTTCCTCATTAAATTAGACATACCTTGATATTAGCATACAATATATATTAATGCATTAGACAATTAATGATGTAAAACAATATCTACAATTTCCATAAAAAAAAATTTATAACACATCTGTTTTTAGTACTGCCCAGATTAAATTAGTTGACAGATATTTATTTACATATTATCCACACTTATATTACACAAATTATCCTGTTGTATACTTTCACAATTTTGAAACTTTCACTTCTTTCACAATATTGAAAATCCATGCTTGTTTGTTCTTTTCTCTTCTTTGCACTGATAACCAACATTGTTCCTAATGCCTCTGATTTGAAAGGGACCAAGAAGAAGAGAGGAAGGGGAAACAAGAACAAAGCCATGGGGGATGGCGTGCCAGAGAAGAAGAAGCATAAAATAGAAGAGCTGAAGGTACATTTGTAGTTAGGTGTTTAACAACCATAGTACATTTGAAAAGGTAAGGCATAGGTGAAGTCACTCATCTCTCTGGATAGCAGATGAGTTGGGCTGTTCCATTTCAAAATGTTCTGGAATTGACCCACAGATTTCTTGGTTCTGTAATCGATGGACTCGATTTCAAGAATCGATTCCTCACTGTTGTTTGCAATTCTTTTTTGCAATTAAAAGATAGGAGGAACATGTTTACTTAGTCTGGACATGCCCACAAGATATAAAATAGCCTTCTCATAATATGAAGGCTCACAAATATGAAGATAAATGTTACACTCAATCGAGGACATGAACTTATTGCAGGGATGGTGCAAGAAAAATATTGTGCACAGTTCAATTAAATTATAAAGTTTACTTTAACTTTATGTTGTTGCATAGAATAAACTGTATGCTAAAATAACCACATTAACCTCTTGGTTCCCTTTCGTGGTCACTCCGAGTTACGTCGGATGACGACGAATGGGGTTTCGCTTAGAACACCTATCGACTTCGAGTATACAAAAACGAGCCAATGGCAAAGAAATGCCATGGGTCTGCGGAATTTGCATGATGTAACTCCGCCCCACCTCGTGGGTATAAAAGGAGGACGCCGGCAACATGCAGTTATGCTTTCGCTTCGGAGCCAAGAGTATCTCTTCACTCCACAGCCATTTCTGACTTCGCTATACGAGACGAGCCATTCTCTCCGGTGTTGGTGTGACGGCGATCTGCAGCGAGTTCACATTGCCTGCTGATCTGTGCAGTGATCTGCCAGTGAGTGTGTTTTCTCCCTGCTCGCCTCAACATCGCAGAGTTTTTTTCTCCTCTCACAAAAGAGCTCGCACGTGGCACGTCTTTTTAAAGACGGCTCGCCCGTGCATTTCTGGTTGCAGCAGATTGGTATCGGACTCTGATGGGCACGAGCGCTGTCTAGTGTGTTTGGGCTTTGATCATGCTTGAACAGCGCTCGTGGGTGATTCATGTTCTCTCTGTGGGAACATGATCATCGCGTCATTTAGGTCGAGACTCGGTGAACTCGCAAGAGTGAGAGTCCCCTCATCCACCCCCCGATCTTCGGCTGGTGGCCAGGGTGACCTGAGGGTGATGGTCTGGAACAAGGCGCCGACTATGTGTCCGTGACCCCAGCCCCCCTCTTCAATGACGGTGCCCGCTAGCGATCAGGTGATTCCACGAGTCTACCTTCGGGTGGCCCGTGTGTTTTCATTTGAAAGCTACAGAGGATGGTGCTATGTCTGTAGCAGCATCACTAGGTGGGCTTGATTCTTCTGGAAGTGACGACTCGTCACAGCTGCCACCTTCTGGTGTGCTATGGCTGTGCCTGAGTCTGATCCGGAGATGACGGCCATGCTTTCCTGGGACGATTGGTTTTTGGGTAAGGCCGCCGACCCGCGTCCACGGCAAACCCCAATATCTTTCTTCCCGGACGTGCATGATGAGATCTCGACGTCCTGAAAGACCCCCGTGTCTTCTCAGGACCGCTCGTTGGTCTCATCCGCCTTTCCCTCCCCTCAACGGGGCCGCTGCCCATGGGTACACTGGGGTCCCCCCGGTTGAACGCTCTGTTGCGATGCTACTGTGTCCTCAGAATACTTTCCGGCGCAAGCACCCGTCCGAAGCCTGTAGTTCTTTTCATCTACACTAATCTGTGGCGATATCCTATAGTGCCACAGGACAGGCAGCCGCCTCACTGCATCCCATGACCTTTCTGCTGGTCTACCTGACCCAGATGCTCATGGTTATGCATGAGGGCGGGACTGACTCGAGGCTCTTTAATGAGCTACCAAAAAGCGCGCCGCCACTGACCTTGCTCTCCGAGCGACGAAGGTGGCCGTGCGCTCTCAGAGTCAGGTGATGTTTACCACTCTGGGGCTGACCGGTCTGAAGTGCAGGATGTCGGCGGACTCGTCTGCTCGACACCCCCATATCCCAGGTCGGCCTCTTCGGCGGTGCGGTTGAGTACTTCTGCCCAACAGTTCTCAACCGCCCGTGAGCAGATTGAGGTTATTCTGCCGACGGCCCCGCCGTCCGCTCAGATCCCTCAGTCTGCCAACCGCCGAAGGCGCCCTCCCACGGTTCCAACCCCGCCCGTTCACCCGGGCTGGCTTTGGAAGACCGTGGGGGGATGCCTCAGCCCTCTCCAGCCCCGCCCCCCGCTAAACGCCGGGTTAAGTGGCACTTTTGAGATGGGCTGCTCAGAGATGGGACTCAGTTCTTTCCAGGAGTTGGCAGCAGGGCCACTCCTTTGCCCGGTGGAGGGCTGGGGAAGAATCCTTATTCAGAAAGAACTGACTCTCTCGTCTCTGAGCATACAGAGTTTCGGACGACACAGTACGCTGCCTCCGAGCCGTGCACCCCTCGTCCCCCTCTGTCTCAGAGCCGGATGACAGTGTGTGCCGTCCCTGGACCGTACCGCTCTCATCCCCCTCTGTCGCCAGACCCCTGGCAGAGCAGGCCCCCGCGGAACGCTGGTCCTTCCCTGGCCTCCTCTGTCAGAGTGCGGTTATGATCGTGCCCCCACTCTGGGCCGCTATGCCGTCCACCTCTGGGCCGGTCATTCCGCTTCGCTGCACCACCGAGGGGACGTCTGTGGTTCGTTGACTCCGCTGGCACAGTTCTTGGGAGCCTGCCTAGAGCTTCCCTGTCTGTTCCGCTGGGTCGCGCAAACCATCGGCTCGGCTATGCGATTCAGTTCGCACGGTCTCCTCCCTGCTTCACTATGGTCGGTGGCTAATCCCCTATCATGAGAGCGGAGGTTGCTACCCTACTGGCGAAGGGTACGATTGAGACTGTCCCTCCAGCCGAAATGAGGTCCGGGTTTTCGGCCCCTACCTCATTGTTCCGGAGAAATCTGGTGGGTTATGGTCAATCCTGGACCTACACATCTGAACCGCCCCTTCACAGGCTGCCGTTCAAGATGCTCCTGGCCAAACGCATTCCGGATGTGTGCGGCCACAGGACTGGTTTGCAGCGATCGACCCGAAGGACGCCTACTTTTATGTCTCCGTTCGACTCAGTCCATACCTACGGTTTGCTGTCAAGATGCGCGCATATCAGTACGCTGTTCTCCCATTCGGGCTAGCCCTGTCTCCTCGCGCCTTCTCAAAAGTTGTCGAGGCAGCCCTTGTTCCTCCATGGGAACACGGGTTCGCATCCTGAACTATCTCGGTGACTGACTGTCCTAGCTCACTCTCGAGACCAGGTTTGGGAACACAGGGACCTTGTGCTCCGGCACCTAGCTCGTCTGGGCCTTCGGGTCAACTGGGAGAAGAGCAAACTTTGCCCCGTGCAGAGGATCTCTTTTCTCGGTATGGACATCGACTCGGTCGCCATGTCCGCGCAGCTTACGAGCGAGGGCGCACAGTCACTGCTGACTTGTCTGAGACAATTTCAGGGCAAGAGTGCGGTTCCACTTAAATATTTTCAGAGGCTCCTGGGGCATATGGCATCTGCAGCCGCGGTGACGCCGCTCGGATTGCTTCATATGAGACCCCTTCAGCTTTGGCTTCGCGACCGAGTCCCGAGGTGGGCATGGCAACAAGGCACGCTCCGAGCATCAGTTACTCCGACCTGCTGTCAGACCTTCACCCCGTGGTCGAACCTCAGTTTTCTCAGGGCAGGTGTCCCCCTGGAACGAGTTTCCCGGCATGATGTTGTCTCAACAGATGTCTCCACCACGGGCTGGGGCGCCATGTGCAATGGACATGCTGCCGCGGGCTCCTGGACAGGACCCCAGTGCCTATGGCATGTCAATTGCCTCGAGTTGCTGGCAGTACGCCTTGCTCTGCACCGCTTTCGGGCGTTGCTCAAGGGTCAACACGTACTAGTCCGATCAGACAATACCGCCACTGTAGCGTACATCAACCATCAAGGTGGTCTACGCTCCCGCCGTATGTCGCAACTCACTTGCCACCTCCTATTATGGAGTCAGAAGCATCTGAGGTCGCTTCGAGCTATTTATATTCCCGGAGCCCTGAACTGTGCAGCCGACGAGCTCTCACGGCTTCAGCCCCTCCCTGGAGAATGGCGACTCCATCCCCAGTCGGTTCAGCTGATTTGGGACCAGTTCGGGGACGCACAGATAGATCTGTTTGCCTCTCACGACTCGACCCATTGCAACCAGTGTTATTCCCTGACTGAGGGCACGCTCGGCATGGATGCACAGGCCCACAGCTGGCTGCGGGGCCCCAAATATGCGTTTCCCCCAGTGAGCCTTCTAGCGCAGGTCTTGCGCAAGGTCAAGGAGGACGAGGAGCAGGTCCTTCTGGTTGCGCCGTACTGGCCCACCCGGACTTGGTTCTCCGAACTGGTGCTCCTCGCAACAGCACCTCCTTGGCCAATTCCTCTGAGGAAGGACCTCCTTTCTCAGGGAAGGGGCACCCTGTGGCACCCTCGTCCCGATCTTTGGAACCTCCACGTGTGGCTCCTGGACTGGACGAGGCAGGTTTGAGTACCCTACCACCAGCGGTGGTGGCTACCATCACTTCCGCTAGAGCGTCGTCCACGAGACACGCCTATGCGTTGAAGTGGAACCTCTTCGTCAACTGGTGCTCTTCTCACTGAGAAGGTGTTCGGAGGTGTTCGGTCAGTGTCGTGCTTTCCTTCCTTCAAGATGGGTTGGAGCGAAGGCTGTCTCCCTCCACCCTCAAAGTTTATGTTGCCGCTATTGCCGCACACCGTGACTTGGTGGAAGGTAAAACCTTAGGGAAGCACGATCTGGTCGTCAGGTTCTTGAGGGGAGCGAGGAGACTGAATCCTCCTCGCTCTCCTCTCGTTCCCTCTTGGGACCTCGCAGTGGTTCTAACTGCCCTGCAGAGTGCTCCCTTTGAGCCTCTGCAATCAGTGGAGCTTAAGTTCCTGTCAATGAAGACAGCGCTCCTGGTTGCATTGGCCTCTGTCAAGAGGGTAGGGGACCTGCAAACATTCTCCGTTGACGAAGCGTACCTGGAATTCGGGCCGGCTTACTCTCACGTGATCCTGAGACCCCGGCCTGGATATGTGCCCAAGGTTCCTACCACTCCCTTCCGGGACCAGGTGGTGAACCTGCAAGCGCTGCCCGTGGAGGATGCAGACCCAGCCTTGGCACTGCTCTGTCCAGTACGCGCTCTCCGCGCCTATGTAGACAGGACGCAGTGTTTCAGGACCTCAGACCAGCTCTTTGTCTGTTATGGTGGGAAGCTGAAGGGAAAGGCTCTCTCCAAGCAGAGGTTGTCTCACTGGATAGTGGACACCATTGCTTTGGCATACCAGCAGCAAGGTCGACCGTGCCCCCTTGGTGTGACTGCCCACTCCACCCGGAGTGTGGCATGCTCTTGGGCTCTAGCGCATGGCGCCTCGCTAACAGACATCTGCAGAGCTGCAGGCTGGGCGACACCTAACACATTCGCCAGATTCAACAATCTCCGAGTGGAGCCAGTGTCCTCTCATGTACTCGCTTCAACTAGCTAGTACTGGACCCGCTCAGGTGTCCGCTTGCTCGCCATTCCACTCCACGGACTGGATACGTGCGATATTCTCCTCAGGTGAGCTTCTCCGCAAGCCCTGAGTTCCTCCAGCACCCCTGATGCTAGCGCCAGTGTGCCTGTGCGTCGGCTAGGTTCCTCCCGTGTGCATGGTCCCTCCCCGGAGCTACCCCCACACGTGTATTTCCACTGTAAGCCTCTCTGAGCATGTGTCTTTCCCTTGGCAAGCCACCTTGCCACCCCTGGGGTTGAAATATTCCACCTGCGGCTGGACACCCCAGTATTCTCCATATGCTTCCTTCGGGTCATGTGTATTTCTAAATGCCCCCCCCCCCCTCTGGGTTGGTGTTAATTGCATATTTCCTCTAAACTATGGGATATGCTTCCCATTGTACCTTGGTATTCCTGTGTTAAATAGGAGTCCTTCGTCCGTGCTAGTCTCACACAAGGGTCTCAGATTTACGCAGGGCACTGGAAGACAGCTGAAGGTGGCGTGATTAGACTGATAACCCCATTCGTCGTCAATCCGACGTAACTCGGAGTGACCACGAAAGGGAACGTCTCGGTTACGTATGTAACCCTCGTTCCCTGAGTAGGGAACGGAGACGTTACGTCTTCCTGCCACTTCCGCTGTACCGCGGGGATCGCCTGAGCTCAGTCTTGGCTCCTCAGCAAAGAAACATAACTGCATGTTGCCGGCGTCCTCCTTTTATACCCACGAGGTGGGGCGGAGTTACATCATGCAAATTCCGCAGACCCATGGCATTTCTTTGCCATTGGCTCGTTTTTTAATACTCGAAGTTGATAGGCTTTCTAAGCGAAACCCCATTCGTCGTCAATCCGACGTAACGTCTCCGTTCCCTACTCAGGGAACGAGGGTTACATACGTAACCAAGACGTTCTCTAGTATGTCCGGGGTCGTGGCCAGACATGCAAATTCCACACGCAAATTTCATTGTCCTTTTCTGAATACGTCAAAGGTGTTTAGGGCTCCGAAGAGTGACCCTTAGTGTCGGTATTCATATCATTTTATTCTAAACAAAAATGAGATAAAGACCTTCACATCATCTATCTATATGTAACACTAAATCATTGAGTTTATAAGATTAGTTTTTTTTTTTACCGGTTCATTGAAACAAAATGTCCAAAAGAACCTGTTTACAGAAATGAATTGCACTTCCAATCATTATTAGCAAGTAAGATGCAGAATAATGATCAGCTCTGTTGAACTGAAAAAGGCTCTTTAAGAGTGGTCGATTTCCTTTGATGGATTGGATTGCAACTTTTGAAATCAACTCTTGATTCCCTACACCTTGGAATTGATTATTTCTGGAAATCGACTCCCAGGCCAGCCCTACATATGAGATGCCTTGTGGGTGTAAAAGAGTGTGGGAATTCTTGTTTACTCTACAGGTGTACAACAGAGAGCTTGAATTCGAGTACGGCACCTTTGAAGATTGGCTTCACACCTTTAACTTGTATCGAGGGAAGTGTTCTGATGATGCTGATGTTGAGCAGAATGCAGCAGATGAAGACAGACTTATTGGCAAATTCAAGGTTTGTCGTCAATCATTACTTATTACCCAATTGCCATCTTTCCTCTTGCTTCTGGCTTGCTAATTCTCCACGTACATTTGGACACATCTTTATTATTATTACTATTATTATTTTAAAGTGCCCCTATTATGCTATTTTAAAGGCTCCCTATTTTGTTTTGGAGGTCTCCTACCACTGGTTTAAGTGCATCAAAGGTCAAAAAACACTTTTATTTACTCATATTATACATTGCGCATCACCACATTGTTCAATGATTCTCAAATGAATCAGTCTCTCTAAATCCCTCCTTTCTGCGAGCCTACTCTGCTCTGATTGGGTAGATGACCCAGTCTGTTGTGATTGGTCTACCGCTTACAGTGCACGTCGGAAACAATACACCCATTACCATAATCTTCAGCTACGGAGGCTTCCTAAAGCTCAGCGATTGTACACACAGTAAAGACAGTAACTATGACGTCGATTTTACCATATCAATCCGAGCGTGAGGCAATGATGAAACATTGGAGGAAATAGTTAGTCATTCATCGCAAGGACAACTTGAGCAGGACGTTTCTCAGTGATACACTGCTAGTTTGAGTTATATTATGAAATGTTTCAACGATAATTCCTCACCATCAGCATTAACATGTGAATGTCCATAAACAAACCGATGTGTAGCCTATATTTCTAATTTATTACGGTGCACATTTACTCAAAGTAGTAAGAACGACAGACAATCTGCATTTATGGTCAGTTTTAGGTAATAGTGGGCCACAGCTTACTTGCAGAACTATTTCAGTGAGACAGTAATAACGTGAGTTAGCCGGTCAGCTGGAAACTTACACAATATAAAACACAAAACTACATATTTTAAAATATATTCATCAATAATTAATCAGACTTACAAGTTGTGATTCTGAGGAGCAAGTTGGTCCAAATAAACTGAGTACTGACCCATATTTCTCTCCAATACTAACAAGTGTTTCGCGAATCCCGCACTGAACTCCAAGATTTGAGAAGCAGTCGTCAGTAAAATGATGTTTGAAGGCAGGACAAGTTATTTGCAGGCAGAAATCGTACAACATAGACAGGCATTATGCAAATGTATTTTGTAGTGACATAGAACTGTCACGCAGCGAGATACTAATTACAAATGACTCGTATAGGCGTTCAGAGTCAATTCTGTCTTTTGGGAGACAATAACTTTATTTAGCGTGCACTTTCAAATTTACAACTTTGCAGAACATTTACATTCACAAACAGCCATATTACACACTGCATGAAAGGGAATATTCGAAAAACCATAATAGGGGCACTTTAAATTTTGATGCTAAAAATGTATTAGTAAATGTTTAGATTAACATTAACTAAGATTAATAAATGCTGTAGAAGTACTGTTCATTGTTAGTTCATTTGAATTCGTTAGTGAATTCGAGTAACAACTACAAAAATGAGTCAAAATGTACTTGACTTCTTTCGTAAGAGGATCTTTGTCAAACTGGCCCCAGATAATTTTAATTTTGTGGAGTTGTTTATATCAACAAGATGAAACTGTACTATCATTGATATTTGCAATGGGTGTCTTTTACAGTTTGATACAGTAAATGTCAAAGTAATTTTTTTTTTACTTTGTAAACATTCTACCATACAAATAATGTGAACCAAAGAGTGATCCGCAAATGTATTAAACACATTCATCATTCTGAAGCTCTTCTCTGAGTTTGTTTGCTGTGTTTACTGCAGGGTTCCTTGTGTATCTACAAAGTCCCTGTATTGGATGAGGCGTACAGAGAAACAGGATTTGATTCCAACATGGGCATGTTCCAGAACATCCCACACAATGATCCGATTAACATCCTCGTCCGGGTCTATGTCATCAGGGTATGTAGTAGTACCACAGAGCAGTGCATTTGCAGTCTTTGTGTGTTTGGCCATTTGCACAATTGTTATGTCTTTGTCTCAGGCCACAGATCTGCATCCCGCAGACATCAATGGGAAGGCCGACCCATATATCGCCATCAAGCTCGGAAATTCAGACATCAAGGACAAAGAGAACTATATCTCTAAGCAACTCAACCCTGTGTTTGGAAAGTTAGTACTGTTGATTTAAGACTTCTCATTCATTACTAGATAATATTAATGTTAACATCAACTGCCTTCAAACTTCCAGGTTTTTTGATATTGAAGCGACACTGCCAATGGATTCTACCCTCACTGTGTCCATCTATGACTGGGATTTGGTGGGAACCGATGACCTGATTGGGGAGACGAAGATTGACTTGGAGAACCGTTACTACAGCAAACACAGAGCAACATGTGGTATCAGCTCCAAATATGCAATGTATGCAATTCTTCTTTTATACACATCAACACTTTGTGACTTAGTTGATGGGGTTTGTGTTCGGTGGTGTTATTTTAGTATCATTGATCGACTATTATAGTTTTATAATAATGGTTTTCATTTTAAAGTTTTAGTAATTTTGTTGTGTGTTTTTGTCCTTTTAATTATAATTTTTTGGGATGCACTGAAATTTCGGCTATCGAAACTGATGCAACTCATCAAGGGCTTCATTAGTTGCACCAGGTGTGCTAAAGCTAGAACACATCTAATACCTGAACTGGCTAAGTTTGTTAAGTTTCACGTTTGACTGCATATTAGAAATATGGCTAGGTCAAAAGAATGGTCCAAAAAGTTATGAGAAGATATCACAAATATCACACACCCTTCACAAACAAGGAATAGGATATAAAAAGATAGCGAAGGCACTAAATGTTCCTAAAGACACCGTTGGAAGTATAGTTTGCAGGTTCAAAGTTAAAGGAACTTTAACACTTCCTGGACGGGGCAGAAAAGGGAAGATATCAACGGCTGCAACCAGATTTCTGAGAAGGCAGGTTCAGAAAAACCTTCGAGTGACTGCAAAAGACCGTCAGCAAGACATGGTGGCAACAGGCACTGAGGTTTCAGCTGCACAGTAAGACGCGCACTGAACCCATGCGACTTCCATGCCAGAACTACAAGACTACACCACTACTGAACCAAAAGCACAAGAAAACGGCTCAAAATCATGTAATTAAGTAACAGAAGTTTTGGGAAGTCATTGAACCTTCCAACAGGACAATGATCTCAAGCATATCTCAAAGTCCACCAAGGCTTGGTTTCAGAAGAAGTTCTGGAAGATCCTGCAGTGGCGATCACAGTCCCCTGACTTGAACCCCATAGAAAATCTCTGTTGGGATTTGAAGGTGGCAGATGCTGAACACAAACACAAGAATATTACTGAACTGGAGGCCATTGCTCATGAGGAACGGGCTCAGATCCCTCAGAATCTGCTGTCTGGCTATACATACGGGCTCAGATCCCTCAGAATCTGCTGTCTGGCTATACATACGGGCTCAGATCCCTCAGAATCTGCTGTCTGGCTATACATACGGGCTCAGATCCCTCAGAATCTGCTGTCTGGCTATACATACGGGCTCAGATCCCTCAGAATCTGCTGTCTGGCTATACATACGGGCTCAGATCCCTCAGAATCTGCTGTCTGGCTATACATACGGGCTCAGATCCCTCAGAATCTGCTGTCTGGCTATACATCTCGTTTGCAGCAGGTCAGAACAGCAAAAGGTGTTCTACTAAGTACTAAAGATGCTTGCCATGAAGGGGTTGAATAATTTGAAGATTGCTGAAGTTATTAAAAGTTGCATTTTCAATTGAATTTAGGGAAACCACTTAAAACTCTTATTGTGTTGAGCTATTTCAATTACTTTTGTTTTATTTGTTCATTGCAAACAGCTGAAAGTCTGTAAATATTGACAATAAACCTGATTTGCAATGCAGGTTGAATAATTTCAATTAAAGCTAGAAACTGAGAAAAATAGAGAGAGAGAGAGAGAGAGAGAGAGAGAGAGAGTATTAAAGGTGCAGTATGTTATTTCTCAAAGTCTTTGAAAGAGTGGATATCTATTTACTGTAACAGAAACGCATACAAAAATGAAGCTTCACGAAAATTAAAGCGAAGAATGATGATGAACGATCGACAAGGAAGCTCAAAAAATGAAAAAATGAACAATAGTAAATACAAACAAGAGTTGGTTGTTAGTTGCCAACAGCACAGCAGCTCTAGACAAACAATGACACTCAAAACCAGTGTTACCTACGTGTGGAGCGGAATCAAAGCAACCGTTTTCAGGCCTTCCCGCTTCACTATCTCCAGCGCTGGAAAGGTTTTCTAGTATTAACATGGGTCCTAAAGCTCTTTCCTGATCATAACCCTTCATTTTCCAGTGATATTCTAATGAGCTTTTCTCTTTTGTAATGTCTCTCAGCCATCTCTCTTTCATTAGTCTTTCTTCAGATCTCCCTCTTGCTTGTTCTCTCTCCTCCACCGTCGTACGCCCACTAATGTTGATTGGCTACACGCTTGTTGTTGTGTCTGGTAGTGTCGGTCCGACCAACTTTCAGACAGCGCTTTTCAAAAATCACTTACCCCACCTTTAGGTATTGAACTGATTTTCTAAAACAGGCCACAAAGTATAAAGTCTATAGACCACACAGTCTATTTTTATACCCCTAAAGGGGCGACGTATCCTGGGGGATAAAAACAGACCAATTATGAAAAATGTAAAAATTAAATTAATATAATTCCAACATTAACATAATAAGTTAATGCTTAACAACAACTTTTTAAACAAGTAAGTCCCCTCCAAATATTGCAAATATGTTAAATATATAAACTTTTTACTGAAGGTGAGTAGATTTCCTACTACAAGTGGTCATGTTGTTTTTACATGCTGTCCAAGAGCTGAACAAAGTCACCAGATCTAAATATTGAGGTTTATTTGCGGTTTTCAGGCAAGTGCATCCTAAACTTTTGTTTTTCAATTTTCATTTCTGTGCATTCCTAAATTTTATTTCAGTTTTAGTTATTTTAGTACTTTACGTTAAACTAAATGAAAATGAGAAATGTTGCAATCAGCTGAAATCAAGTGACTTTTTTTATTTTCTACCATTTCAGATAACGTTTATTTCAAGTAATGATTTTTTTAAATAGTTTTAATTAACTATGATAACCCTCGTGTTCAGTGTATGAATTAAGTGTGTAACTGCATGTAACATTTTCATTACTTGAAATTAAATATAAAATTATAAAAAAAAAAAAAATATTGCTTCAAAAAAGAATGGATGGACAAAACTTCTCCAACTGTTTCTTTTAGTCATGGCTATAATGTGTGGAGGGACCCAATGAAGCCAACGCAAATCCTTGGCAAACTCTGCAAAGATGGAAAAATGGATCCGCCCCAGTTCGGCCCGGGAGGAAGAGTGAAAGTGGCAAACAGAGTTTACACGGGACCAACTGAAATTGAGGATGAAAATGGTATGTACATTTTCACAAAGCATTTCGAAAGGGAACAAGTAATAAGGGTGGTCTTAAGAATTGCTGAGTTCCCATCGGAGAGCAGCACATCAGAACAAATGCACATACTTTTCTACGGCAGGACTGAAGAAACAGACGGATGAGCACCTGGCTCTTGCTGTACTAAAACACTGGGAAGATATACCACGAATAGGCTGCAAGCTGGTTCCAGAGCATGTGGAGACGAGGCCTCTCCTGAATCCTGATAAACCTGGGATTGAGCAGGTCAGGAATAATGTCCCAAAAGCACCACTGTCAGATAACAAAATGGCGATAATGAGCGGTTAGTGAATATGAGTGCTTGTCATGTAGGGGAGAATTGAGATGTGGGTGGACATGTTCCCGAAGGATATGCCTGCACCTGGACCCGCTGTTGATATTTCACCTAGGAAGCCAAAAAGGTAGGAACCACTTGGTGAAAGCTTTTGGCCAAATACAGATGAACATTGCATACTCAAAATACCTTTTTGTCATTGACAGATTCGAGCTCAGGGTGATCGTGTGGAACACAGATGAAGTCGTTCTTGAGGATGATGACATTTTCACAGGAGAAAAATCAAGTGACATATTTGTTAGAGGGTACAGGATCTTTTTCACAGAAATCACTTGTTCCTATGTATAGTACGTGCATATTATGAACGCTTGTTTCCACCATGGAATAAAAAAAGATCTAACTGTGACTTTTTAGCTCTTGATTCTGACATTATTTCTTGCTAATCTGACTTTTTTTATTATTGTGAGAAATAAAGTCAGAATTGTGAGATGAGTCAATTGCGAGAAATAAAGTCAACAAGAAACGAGTCAATTGTTAAAAATAAAGTCAGAATTGTTTATACGTGACAATTCAGACATTTTTAACGCAGTTCCAAGTTCCCCTTCAGTCAGTCACTCTCGATGTACGCCAGAGGTGATCCAACGAATGGGGATCTCGCTCGGGAGACCAATCCAATTTGAGTGTAAACTAAACGTGCTAAATGAGATAATTGCATCAGCTGCTCGCAGTGCAAGCATATAATGAGCAGCAGGTGAGTCGTATCTTTGTCTTTTGCTTCGGAGCCAGACAGTGAATGCTGTTCCTGCTCTGCAAAGGATCTGTTTCTGAGTGTCTGCTGGATGAATCTCTTTGTGGAAGAAGTCTCTCCCAGTTGGTGTCCGTGTGACAGCGCGAGCAGTGGTGGTCGCGATCTCTTTAAAGAGCTGCTGTATAAAACAGCTGTTTTCACAGCTCGTCAGAGTGGGCGCCTTCAAAGAGTTGCTGTTCATTCAGCGGGTACAGAGTTGCATTTTCCAGCCACACAGGCTGGATTTCTGGATGCGGTCGATGTCTGACTCCGGCTGACGGTCATGATCGCTGCATCACGTGCTTGGGCTATAGGCATGCTGAGGTAGCGTTCATGGATGACTCATGTTCTCACTGAGGGAACATGACCATCAAGGCGTTATGGTCGAGACTCCAATACCTCAAAAGAGGTGGATCCCCTTCACATATTCCCAGATCTAGTTCTTCTTCTGGCCAGAAGAAGCCTACTTCGGTTAATAGCCTTGGTGACCTGAGGATCACAGTAAGGACTTCCCCGCCGAGTCAACCTCCTCGGGCCCCTCACTCGTCTTTAACGCCGCAAAACGTGGAGCTTCCAAGAGAGCGCACTGGCCCTTGCCAGTCGTTTCTTTTGAGGCTCCACCAGATGATCAAATGTCGGTCGCTGTATCGGAAGTTAAGCTAATGTCGTCTGGGGACGAAGATTCGGCTTCACTGCCCCCTTCGAGTGTGGCAGCATTGCCGAGTCAGACCCAGACCTCACGGCTATGCTTTCCCAGGCTGCCGCAAGTGTCCGGCTTGACTGGTTCACCGTTTTCTGAACCTTAGTGGCTGGACGATTGGGATCTCGGGTTGGCCCCTGCCCCAGTGCCTTTCTTTACGGAAGTGCATGATGAGGTCACTAGATTGTGGACGGCACCCTTTTCTGCCAGAAACCGGTCTGGTGCCTTTCCCTCCCTCACTATCCTCGATGGCGGAGTGGCTAAAGGGTACGTGGAGCTCCCGTGGAGTTGTGTCTTAAGACCGCTACCTCTTGGCGGGGTAATCCCCGTCTCCCCTCCCGGGCATGTAAGTTCTCGTAAGCCTTGCCCGCTAGAGCAGACTCAGCCTGCGGAGAAGCTGCCTCCGCCCTGCATGCCATGGCACTCCTGCAGGTCTACCAGGCCAAACCGCTCAAGGAATTGCACAAGGGTAGTTCTGACCCAGGGGTTATGCAGGAACTGTACGACCTCTCTCCACGGGCGACGGAAAGTCACTGCACGCTCCCTGGGTAGGGCGATGTCCACGTTAGTGGTCCAAGAGCGACGCCTGTTGATGAACCAGGCCGGCCTCTTTGTCGATGCTGTGGAAAACTTTGCCCAGCAGTTTTCCGCAGCCCAGAAGCAGGCGGAGGCGATAAAGTACATCCTGCCCCAACGACCAGCTGCTGTCTCCACCCAGTCGTCGGCGATAGCATCCCCCCCTGCTCAGCCTAAGCAGCAGCATCCACCCAGGCAGCAGGCGGCCGGCTGCAAGAGGAGCGCCCTGCCCATCCAGGCCCCCGCCGAATCAGGTGGCAAGCGAAAGGCCAAGTGGCTCTGAGACAGGCGATGGAAAGAGTTGCTCTCCGGGAGATGGTAACCTCACCACTCCATCCCGCGAAAGGAGGGCCGGATGGAGAATCCGTTATTTCAGTTTGTCTGGGAGTTCAGCGGTACCCACATTTTCAAAAAAAGAGCAATTTCCTCTATATCTGGGTCACAAGAGGGCGCGGATGGCAGTGAGTGACGCTTCCATGCCTTACCATTCCCGTCCCCCTCTTCTATTGACAGCGGGCAGCAGTGTGCGGTTCAGGGACGCCACCAGGCCCTCCCATGCACACTCTTTCCCACCCTGGATCCAGGTATGTGTTGCACAGCACACTCAGACTCCACTTCGGGGACCCCCGAAGATGCCCAATTCGTGCCTAGAATTCGGACCGTCCAACTCTCACGTTGTCCTGAGACACCGGCCTGGATACGTGCATATGGTTCCTACCATTCCCTTCAGGGACCAGGTGATGAACCTGCAAGGGCTGCCTTTGGAGGAGGCAGACCCAGCCCTGGCTTTTCTCTGTCCTGTCCGTGCCCCCGGATGTACGTGGACAGAACGCAAAGCCTCAGGACCTCAGCAGAAGGGAAAGGCTGTCTCCAAGCAGAGGTTAGCCCACTGGATAGTGGATGCTATTGTCTTGGCACATCAATCTCAAGACATGCCTTGCTCTGACGTTAGGGAGGGTGTGATAGGGTGTGGTACACCGTATGGTGTACCATACGGATTGTTTCGTATGGTAACACTCATTCCCTGAAGGAGGGAACTGAGAAGTACGTCCCGTCACCACAGTTGCTGAACCTCTGCTGTACGGCCGAGTCACAAGGTCTGGCTCCTCAGCGGAAAAACAAAGATGTGATTATATCATTATATGCTCGTGCTGCGAGGCAGAGCAGCTGATGCAATTACATGCCAATGTGCATTGGCTCATTTAATTTAGACTCAAAGTGGATTGGTCTCTAAAGCGAGATCCCCATTCGTCGGATCACCTCTGACGTGCGTCTCCATTCCCTCCTTCGGGGAACGAGGGTTACCATACGTAACAGAGACGTTTTTATCTCACATTTCTTACTTTTTTCTTGTAATTGAGAGTTTATATCTAACAATTCTGACTTTATTTCATGCTATTCTATTTTTTTTCCCTCAAAATTTTGAGATATAATCTTTTCAGAAACAGTTTGTTTCTCAATTTTAAGAAAAAAATTCTGAATGGCGATGTATAACTCACAATGAAAAAATGATTTAAAAAAGAGTTTGTACCTAACAATTCAGACTTTTTTTCTTGTGATTCCTAGTTTAAATGTCAAAATTCTAACATTTTTCTTGTAATTGCATGTTTATATCCTGCAATTCTGACTTTCTCGCCATTCCACGTTTCATTCTCAGCATTGTAACATAATCTCGGAATTGCAAGAAAAAAAGTTATGTGTTGCTAGTTATGTGTAAAAGTTAAGTTATGTAAAAAAGTGATCACAAGGGTACCAACTAACTGTACCATCACTATGCAACTTGTGACCAACAGATGGCTGAAAGGCCAACAAGAAGACAAGCAGGACACAGACGTCCACTATCACTCGCTGACCGGAGAGGGCAATTTCAACTGGCGCTTTGTTTATCCCTTCGACTACCTACAGGCTGAAGAGAAGATCGTCATCTCAAAGAAAGAGTCCATGTTTTCTTGGGATGAGACTGAGTATAAAATTCCTGCCCGACTGAATTTGCAAGTGTGGGACGCGGATCATTTCTCTGCAGACGACTTCTTGGGTGTGCTGTTGTGTTTTACTTTGTAAAGTCATTTTAGATTCAGGCTCAGTCTTAATGGCCTTCATTCATACAGTCACATGTGTGTTTGCTTTTTTTTTCAGGTGCAATCGAACTTGACCTGAATCGATTTCCTCGAGGTGCAAAGACAGCGAAGCAGTGCTCCATTGACATGGTCATAAATGAGCAAGATATGCCCATGGTCAACCTCTTCAAACAGAAGAGAATTAAAGGCTGGTGGCCGTTTGTGGCCCGTGATGAAAATGATGAGATGGAAATTACGGTAAGTGACCTGCAAATAATGTAATAAGAGAAACAAAGCTTTTCAAAACTTTTTAGTCAATTGAACCAATTGCTTCGCAAAATTATTAACTTTTCCGAAGCACTTGCAACGCCACACGCGGGAATTGCGCCTGCTGGTATAAACTTTGTAAATCAATTGAGCGTCAAATATTATAGCTTATTAGAAGGATTTCTAAAGGATCAAGTGAAACTGAAGACAGGAATATTTATGCTGAAAATTCAGCGTGTATGCCAATGTAACTGGTCCTACTCGACCCGGAGTTTCCAGCGTGGGAGGCTAACATGGATGCTAAAGACTGTAGACTCTAGCGTCAGTCGCCAGCGCGCCTCATGAAGCCAGGGGAGTGGTTTACTCGCACACCTCTCACTGGCCTATGTCTGTTACAACCAGACATACACACACATGTCAGTGAACATCTAAAGTCCCGTCCGAATGTGCCATCTCAGTAATCATTACGGACAATGTCAGTAAAGATTACAGTGACTTTTACCTTCAATAAAAAGGTCCGAAAAAATTATAATACTAATCCTGTGCGAATCCGCTGCAAATATGTACGTAAATATTTCATAATTTCCTGTTTAAAAGTAGTTTTCCGCAGTTTTTCAAGTATGGAGATGCTTGAAAAAGCATTCAGTTGGGTTCTAGATGCTGGGACAAGTCTGTGGCAAAACTCAAGTGTTTTCCACATACCATTCAGATCAGAAAGAAGATCGAAAGCGCTTGTTAGAGGCACGAAACATCTTTTAGCGTTAGGTATGTGTCTATTACCAACACAATGAAATCTGAAGTTAATTAATACATCGTTCGACCGGACATAACTGTTTTATATATATAAATATAGGTTATACAGGTCCTTCTCAAAAAATTAGCATATTGTGATAAAGTTCATTATTTTTCCTAATGTAATGATAAAAATTTAACTTTCATATGTTTTAGATTCATTGCACACCAACTGAAATATTTCAGGTGTTTTATTGTTTTAATACTGATAATTTTGGCATACAGCTCATGAAAACCCAAAATTCCTGTCTCAAAAAATTAGCATATCATGAAAAGGTTCTCTAAACGAGCTATTAACCTAATCATCTGAATCAACTAATTAACTCTAAACACCTGCAAAAGATTCCTGAGGCTTTTAAAAACTCCCAGCCTGTTTCATTACTCAAAACCGCAATCATGGGTAAGACTGCCGACCTGACTGCTGTCCAGAAGGCCATCACTGACACCCTCAAGCAAGAGGGTAAGACACAGAAAGAAATTTCTGAACAAATAGGCTGTTCCCAGAGTGCTGTATCAAGGCACCTCAGTGGGAAGTCTGTGGGAAGGAAAAAGTGTGGCAAAAAACGCTGCACAATGAGAAGAGGTGACCGGACCCTGAGGAAGATTGTGGAGAAGGACCGATTCCAGACCTTGGGGGACCTGCGGAAGCAGTGGACTGAGTCTGGAGTAGAAACATCCAGAGTCACCGTGCACAGGCGTGTGCAGGAAATGGGCTACAGGTGCCGCATTCCCCAGGTCAAGCCACTTTTGAACCAGAAACAGCGGCAGAAGCGCCTGACCTGGGCTACAGAGAAGCAGCACTGGACTGTTGCTCAGTGGTTGCGTGTCATTCGGAAATCAAGGTGCCAGAGTCTGGAGGAAGACTGGGGAGAAGGAAATGCCAAAATGCCTGAAGTCTAGTGTCAAGTACCCACAGTCAGTGATGGTCTGGGGTGCCATGTCAGCTGCTGGTGTTGGTCCACTGTGTTTTATCAAGGGCAGGGTCAATGCAGCTAGCTATCAGGAGATTTTGGAGCACTTCATGCTTCCACCTGCTGAAAAGCTTTATGGAGATGATGTCATTTTTCAGCACGACCTGGCACCTGCTAACAGTGCCAAAACCACTGGTAAATGGTTTACTGACCATGGTATTACTGTGCTCAATTGGCCTGCCAACTCTCCTGACCTGAACCCCATAGATAATCTTTGGGATATTGTGAAGAGAAAGTTGAGAGAAGCAAGACCCAACACTCTGGATGAGCTTAAGGCCGCTATCGAAGCATCCTGGGCCTCCATAACACCTCAGCAGTGCCACAGGCTGATTGCCTCCATGCCACGCCGCATTGAAGCAGTCATTTCTGCAAAAGGATTCCGACCAAGTATTGAGTGCATAACTGAACATAATTATTGGAAGGTTGACTTTTTTTTGTAGTAAAAACACTTCTTTTATTGGTCAGATGAAATATGCTAATTTTTTGAGACAGGAATTTTGGGTTTTCATGAGCTGTATGCCAAAATCATCAGTATTAAAACAATAAAAGACCTGAAATATTTCAGTTGGTGTGCAATGAATCTAAAATATATGAAAGTTAAATTTTTATCATTACATTATGGAAAATAATGAACTTTATCACAATATGCTAATTTTTTGAGAAGGACCTGTATGTGTTTGCACACGTGATATCAGAAAGCAACGTAATACGCACATGACGACAGGAGGGTGACCTTGCCCTTGTAAAGTTAATCCCGTCCGAATAGGGCTTAAGATGCAGCTGCAAACGGACATGCATGAATCCCCGTAAACAGATATAGACAGGTGATGCTGGGGAGGAGGTCGGTCAAAGTGATGTGAACACAGTGAACTTACAGTGACACTCACTAGCACTAGACTATTTCAATGCATGCAAGTTCATTGGCAGAAGAATTACACATCAGGACCCATCAGCTCATGCCATGTTGTACACGAGGCAGCTGGCTGGTAGATTACACATTAAGAATGGCAACTATAAGTGCAATAGTTTTTCCAAACCAAAACTAAAAAAATTCTACCCTCCATGCTTTCAAATTCCAAATCTTACACTTATGCATATTCAAACTCTGAACTTGTTCATTCTGAACAAAAATGCTAATCATATGGACTACTGTAATGATACTTTCATGGTGCTTTTTTTACATTTTTGGAGCTTGGTTGTAAAAATCTTCCAACTGTGCTTTGAACATTCTTCAGAATATCTTTGTGCTTTGTGTTCAGTGAAAGAAAGAAAATCATATACATTTCTAAACACATGACAGTGAGTAAATTACTTTTCTTTTTTGTTTTTTTTGCATGATGTAATGATCCCTGTGAATGATAAAATGTCACTCCTAAACCAACAGTGTGCACTTGCAGCATTTTTTTACTCGGCTCTGATGTTTAGTTGAATGGGTTTTTTATCCTTTAAGGGAAAAGTAGAAGCCGAGCTTCACCTGCTGACAGGCGACGAGGCCGAGAAGAGTCCTGTTGGTGAAGGACGCAATGAACCAGAGCCCCTAGAGAAACCAAAGTAAGAGCAGCATTTACACCAACTTTTACATCTACCTTCAATATTGTAGTCATTTGCTACTGACAATTTTTCACTTTCACTAAAAACATCTTGTTTGTTGAACTACACATTATACATTACTTTCAAACATTTATTTATAATACTGAAAACATTCTTTCATATACAATATTTTACAAACAGCCCAAAAAACAGTCCTCAAGAGTTTGCAATTGCAAAGGTTTGATGGGTTTTGACTTATTTTGCTATATTGAGCCAAAACATTATGACTCGTTATCGAATATCGACTCGAATATCGTTGATCATCTCCTAACAAGGCCACATATTAAGGTCTGGTTAGATTAGATGGTCAGCAGACAAACAGTTCTCGTCATCAACGTGTTGGATAGAGGATAAATGGGCAGGAATAAAGATCTGAGCAACTTCGACAAGGACCAAATTATTATGGCGAGACGACTGTGCCAGAGTATCTCTGAAACGGCGAGGCGTGTGTGTTGATTCCGGTCAGCAGTGGTGGGAATTTACCAGCAGTGTCCGAGGAGGGACAAACACAAATCATCAACAGGGTATTAAGTGTCCAAGGCTCAACGAAGGGCAATGAATCCCATATTGTCCAAGCAAACTGAAGGTCTACTGATGCTACACTGGATTGACATCTGGGATGTGCTGGACCTTCAAGCTCGATCTAAGTCGGCTCCACCTCACAACCTACAGGACTAGAGGATCTGCAGCCAGAGACCACAGGACTCCTGCAGGGTCTTGTAGAGTCCACGTCTCACGGGTCGGCGCTGTTTTGGCAGCCAGCAGCATGTTAGACATGTGGTCATAATGTTTTGGCTCATCGGTGTATGTGTTAAATTCACGTTTTCCTGCTTCCAGGATTGATTGAAGAATTCATTTCAAATAAATAAATGCCATATTTATGGCACAGCACAGCATATCCTAATTTAAAGGGAATCTCTCCTGTCATTAATACCTTTCATAAAATTAATTATAAAACAAATATCTGATTATTTCTCCTATGACACTAAACGTGTGGACAATGTTAATAATCTGTGCATCATAAATATTGAGGGTTTTTTTTTTCCAACAGTAAGAAATAAAAAAAATAAGAATCTTCCAAAGAAACATTTTCCCCTGGTTTCACAGACAAGGTTTGAACCTAGTCTCAGACTAAAATGCATGTTTGAACTGTTGCATTGAGAACTTGCATTGACATATCTTAAAATATATCTCTGCCATTGTTTCATCTCTAGATTCCCACCAATAATGTTTTTTTTCTAAGGCACCTTTATAAAAGCTACTTAAATGCCCTAATTAAACTGAAGCCTAAATCCGTGAAACCCTGTCTGTGAAACCAGGCATTGATGCGCTTAAATCACGGTAAGTGAATAGAACATTTCAAGTGGAGCTGTCTGTGTTAACATAAACCATAAACCATTTGGTTATGCTATTTAAAGAAACATTATAATAATAGAAATAATATATCCCCGTTACGCAAGTCTGAATAAATTGAGAATAAATCCGTAATAATTATGACAGCTAAAGTTCGCCATCTGCTGTGCCGCAGATTTGTATCATGAGTTTTTCTTTGTCCCACCAGCCGCCCTGACACAGCCTTCCTGTGGTTCCTTAGCCCGCTAAAGGCAATCCGCCATCTCGTCTGCAACCAATACAAGTGGCTGGTCATCAAAATTGTGTTGGCGGTGTTGATATTAGCAATGCTGGGCTTGTTTCTGTACAGTATGCCTGGCTACATGGTGAAAAAGCTTCTAGGTGCTTGAAAAGCTTTTTCAATGCCAGCAATATTTGATATTACTTCAACACTATTTCACCTGGAATGATGTATTTGTTTGTTGAAGTCATATGCATACTTATTTTGTTAAAAATCATAGCTGGTTTAATAGGTAAAGCCCAACTGAGAACATAAAGTTCATCAAACGCTGACAGGAGACCGCTGCACATTTTTGGGGAAACGCTTTAAAAGCATTTGCAGTTTTGGTTTTTCAAATTTTGAGTGTTACTTTCCATCTATAGTTGTTAGCTGTTTGTGTTTCAGAAAACGTACAAAATCTAAACAAATGTAGATGTCTCATTTCTCTGCATATACAATTCTGATGTAAAATGTTTTGTATATCAATTCGTTCGTTTCTGGGGTTGTCAGATTGTTGGGAGTTGTATTTCTTCACTGAAGGATGTTATTGTGTGCTTTAAATAAATCAATAATAATAATAATATAAAACACTAAACGTGCATTTTATTTATAAACCGCTGGCGAGAATCCTGCCAGTTTTCATGCTACATATTCTGCACTCGATAGCCAATCCAATCGTGAATTATCTGAGCGCAATTCCAGTCTATTCAATATTTAGTAATAAACAGGCCCGTTTAAAATCCATTTAAGAATAAATTGAAGCGCCATCTTTGTTCTCCATTAAAGCTTCAACTCTTGGTTTTGTTGAACAGCTACTCTTGCACACTTGAGTCCATGCATGAGCACTAATGTGGACCATTACACATGAAGGCATTTTAAGTAGTGCTTTGAACCTGCCAAAAGTGCATGTCACCAATGAGACAAACATGTAAAAATTGTCTATGTTTACAATTTTTAAAAGCTTGTTCAATGGTTTTCTCCCACCAGCCGCCCTGACATTACAATGCTGTGGTTCCTTAGCCCGTTTAAGGCCATCCGCCATCTCATCTGCAACCAATACAAGTGGCTGGTCATCAAAATTGTGCTGGTTCTGTTGATAATAGCACTGCTGGGCTTGTTTCTCTACAATATGCCAGGTTACTTGGTGAAAAAGCTTCTAGGTGCTTGAAAAGCTTTCACCATGCCAGCAACATTTGATATTAATTATCAATAATATTAAATATCAATATTTAATATTAATGTTATTTCACTTGGAATGATGTATGTGTTTTTTTTTTGAAGTCATATGCATACTTATTTTTTTGTTAAAAAATCATTTCTAGTTCAATGGAAAAGCCCAACTGAGAACAAAGTTCATACTTTTTTTTGGAAACACTATAGAAGCATTTGCAGTTTGAGCTTTTCAAATTTTAAGTGTTACTCTCCATCCATAATTGTTAGTGGTTTGTGTTTCAGAAAGCGTACTAAATCTAAAAACATGTAGTCTTTTCTCTGCATATCCAATGTTTTTTATATTAATTTGTTCGTTTCTGGGTTTATCAGATTTTTGGAAGTTATTTCTTCACTGAAAGATGTGTGGTTGTGTGCTTTGGCTGCTACTAATAAATAAACAATTAAAAAAACGAAAGTGCATTTTATTTATTCATTAACATTTGGCGAAAATCTTTTCACGCTACATTTTCTGCACCTTTAACCAAACTAGTCCAATCGTGAATTATCTTTAAGCGCAATTACGGTTTATTCAACATTTAGCAATAAACAGGCACATTTAAAATCCATTCGTAAGCATAAATTAAACAGCAATCTTTGTTCTCCATAAGAGCTTCAACACTCAGGTTTTGTTAAACTCTTACACACTTCCTTGCTCCACCTTCCTTCCAGTCCATGCATGAGCACAATTACACATGAAAGCATTTTAATTATTGCTTTGAAGCTGCCAAAAGTGCATGTCATCAATAAGACAAATATGTAAAAAATTGTCTATGTTCACAATTTTTAAAAGCTTGTTCAATGGTTTTGTCCCACCAGCCGCCCTGACATTACAATGCTGTGGTTCCTTAGCCCGCTAAAGGCCATCCGCCATCTCATCTGCAACCAATACAAGTGGCTGGTCATCAAAATTGTGCTGGTTCTGTTGATATTAGCAATGCTGGGCATTTTTCTGTACAGTATGCCTGGCTACATGGTGAAAAAGCTTCTAGGTGCATGAAAAGCTTGCTCAATACCTGCAATATTTATTTTTACTTCAATGTTATTTCACTTGGAATTATGTATTTGTTTGTTGAAGTCATATGCATACTTTATTAAAAATCATTACTGGTTTAATGGGCAAAGCCCAAATGAGAACATAACGTTTTGGGAAACGCTATAAAAGCATTTGCAGTTTTGGCTTTCCAGTGTTACTTTCCAACCATAGTTTGTTAGTTGTTAGCTGTTTGTGTTTCAGAAAACATACAAAATCTAAAAACCATTTCAGATTACGGACGTAACAATGGTTCACTGAGAAAAGAACGAGACACTGCGTACAGCGACACTTTGGGGAACGCCTCCAGCGTGACCAGTGTCTGAAGCACGTGAATCAAACATGACAATGTCATTGGCTGGCAACAGCCCGTGATGTGGCTACGTGTGCGATTGAGTACGAGAGGGCACCTGAAGTACACGTCAACAGCTTCTCTGACTGAAGGAGACGTGACCAGGTATGCCTGAAGCCTAGCAGCGAGACGCAGTGTCTCATTCCGCTTCTCAGGGAACCATTGTTACATGCGTAACCTGAGATGTTCCCTTTCAAATGGGAACTCACACTGTGTCTAAAGATACTTTGAGGAATCAGTTCCCACTCCGCTATACTGAGGGAATAACTGCCTAAATGGCTGCGACAAGCACAAGGAAACCAATCCCTCACTCAGGTCAAACACAGAACTGTCAGTGGCTACATTCACACGCAACCAAATCGTTAGTAATCAGACTGACGGCTCAATTGGACTGGAAAGCCTTCATGTAAACACCTTAATCGATCCGAATGAGATTTTGATCGGATTGAAAGGGGTGGTTTATTCCTTTTCTAATCCGATCAAGAGAACATGTAAACGCTTGATCGAATTGAAAACCGAACCTGAAAGGATTGCGCGTGTGCAATGACGTAGAAATAGCGTAATGACGTATGACGCATGGAACGAGCTGTTGTTCATGTTGAATAAAGTGTCGTATAAACGAGTGTCCCGTTATTCTATAATCCCCCTTTCTCTGCGTGTCTGTGAAGTGGAGCAGGACAAGGGCCCACCAGTGCTTGCTTCAGACTCTCATCCACAGGCGACTGGTTTTGGCCATTTTTCCTGTGTGATCAATATAAGCAGCTCGGCACAACGGTTCATATGCTCATTGTCTTCAAATTATGACCAGAAACGGGTAAATATTAAACCTGCTGTTTAAAACAAATAAAGAACAAATGTAGAATAGCTATTATGCGCAAACAGCGGGACACTGTATATTCGTGCGCATGTCAAAAAAAATTCCGATTTGAAACCTGTGATAAACACGCACATCAACCCGATCACATGTTTAGTGTTCATGTAAACACTACATTCAGATTCATCAATCGGAATAAATTCAGTTAAACAAGTTCTGCATGTAAACATATCAAGTGACTCTATTCTTGAAAGCCACAACCTATAGCTCAAAGCCCAATGCAAGGAAGAAGCCTTACCGGCGCGTGGACATGAAGGTCTGGCAATGCCAGGATCCCTGAGAGGCATTCGCTTTAAGAGAATACTGGCAAAGAGAAACTCAAGTTCTCCTCGCCTGTCACTACTATACTAGTGGGATCTGGTTCGACCCCTGAGGAGCTGAAATGACATGCTCAACCCTGCCTGACTCGAAGACAGCATCAATAAAGGGCCCGAGACGGGTCTATTCAAAGACAGTTTACCAAGACCACTTGATGTCACTCAGGCCACGTTTACATATAGCCGGGTATTTAGAGAAACTAATACCCCCCCCCCCCCCTCCATTTTCAATAATAACATTGTGCACACAACCCGCATAAATACGCCATCGAGCGCCATCATAACTATGCCAACCCTATGGGCGGCAGTGTAGGGAGAAGAATAAAGCCATGCAAGCCAATCAGAATCGACAAGAGAACCTAAAACCCTGTTTGTCCCAGTTGGAGTTCTCTTCTTATTCTGCTTTCTCACACACATTTCAGTTTCATATCGCACATCAGCCATCATTTCTACTAAAGAAAATGACAAAAATAGTAACGCACAGTAACTTGGATAGGTAACTTTAATCTGATTACTGGTTTGGAAATAGTAACGCGTTAGATTACACGTTACTGAAAAAAGTGTTCAGATTAGTGTAACCGGCATCACTGATCATAACTATGCCAAACCCATGGGCGGCAGTGTAGGGAGAAGAATAAAGCCATGCAAGCCAATCAGAATCCTCAGAATCGACAAGAGATCACCTGGGCACTTCATGTATTCCTCAGATCTGATAGCTATGCGATCGTGAAAACACCAGGTGTACAGTTCTCCGAAACTCATTCGAGACGGATTTAAATGCGATCACTCAAACCCCTTCAGGAGGAGATGCTTTCCAGATGAAACTGCACTAGTGTAAATGCATCTGGTTGTTGAAACCACATTCGTAAATTTTACTCCTCCCAACAATGCTTAAAAATAAACGTGTGAGCGTGTTATAGGCTATATGACAACAAGTTCTGCATGTAAACTAGTCTGGGAAAACCCAGACAACTTCCGGCAAATTTAGATTTGCTCTGAAAGTTAGTCTGGCAAAGAGTTCATTCAAGCCCATTTCCAATCCGTCGAAATCGAGGCACCAATCAGAAACATTGGGGGGGGCTTTACACGATGACGACAGCGCTGGGATTTTGAAGCAGATTTTGTAGCCTACATTACAAAGATGGATGCCGCCGTCGCGCCTGTTTTAAGCGATTTGAACGTTTCCTTTTTGTTAAAAACCGAGCAAACAACAATATTCTTTATTGTATATTAAGAAACATAAGATCTTTCTCTGCCGCTCTGCATACGTCATCTCCTTCAGCGCTCTGATTGGTTTTAGGTCCATCCTCAACGTCCGTTGGTGACGCCCCTCTGGAAATAATTTGTCTATGACGCTTTGCCAGACCATAACTCAGTTACAACTGAGAATGGTCTGGTTTTAACCCTATCCAGTGACCCTATTCCCTAAGGCCACAACCTATAGCTCAAAGCCCAATGCAAGGAAGAAGCCTTACCGGCGCGGACAGAGGAGGTCTGGCAATGTGTGAGCGTGTTATAGGCTATATGGCCAGACATTACGGCGCTAGCACAACACGCATCGGCGTAGATTAAATGTGTGTATCTCTTCATCAAATCAACGCGCAAACAAAACAGAAAGTCACGGACGCTCAAAACACAATCATCTTCATTAAAAGTAGTGAGACTAAATGGTCTAACCAGGGCTGTTGCTTATCAGGGCTCTGCCGATCTTGAAATTAGCTGATAAATAAAATGCAGCTCATATCTGTTGCTTTTGCTGATGCGAACTCCGTTAAATTTGCATATAGCGCGGGAATTGAAGATCAGATTTACAGGTGAAACTCGAAGAATGTGAATATCATGCAAAAGTTATAATTGTGATGATTATGGCGCACAACTTATGAAAACCCTTAATTCAAAATCTCAGAAAATTAGAATATTACATGAAATCAATAAAAAAAGGGTTTTAAATACAGAAATGTCGGCCCTCTGAAAAGCATAATCATGCATATGTATATAGTTATATACACTAAATATATTAGTTTCACCTTTTAATTTGAATTACTGAAATACACGAACTTTTGCACGCTATTCTAATTTTTCGAGTTTCACCTGTATATCCGGAGACATTTATGTGGGCAAGTGTAAATTGAACCGTTTTCGCAAATCAGACAGCTTTAACAACCTCATAGCTCACAGTGGGTCTGTCAGTAAAAACAGCTGGAATGAGCAGGTGTAAAGCGGCTTCACGTCACTGGAGCTCAGGTCAGCGAAGGCCTCCGCAGAACCAGCGAGTTCCCATTCGAAAGGGAAATGTAAATGTTTTTTATATCAATTCGTTCATTTCTAGGGTTATCCGATTGTTGGGAGTTATTTCTTCACTGAAAGATGTGTTAATGTGTGCTTTGGCTGCCACTGATAAATCAATAAAAATGGAAGAAGAAAAAAAAACGTCCATTTCATTTATTAACAGTTGTCGAAAATCTTTTCATGCTACATTTTCTGCATATATACTCGGAACCAATTGAATCACAAATTGTCTTTGAGCGCAATTACTGTTTATTCAATATTTATCAATAAACAGGCACATTTAAAATTCATTTGTAAGCATAAATTGAACCGCCATCTTTGTTCTCCATTAAAGCTTCAACACTTGGTTTTGTTGAACAGCTACTCTTGCACACTTGAGTCCATGCATGAGCACTAATGTGGACCATTACACATGAAGGCATTTTAAGTAGTGCTTTGAACCTGCCAAAAGTGCATGTCACCAATGAGACAAACATGTAAAAATGGTCTTTTCACAATACAGTGTGCCTGACTATATGTCCAAGAAACTCCTGAGGTCCGAGAGGAGAAAACAGGAGACACATTTACATCCTTCGTTTGAAATGCTTTAATTGAAACATGATTTGGATGTCAAAAATGAAGAAATTAGTCAACAATCCTGTCTTTCATTGGCACATATTGCGTTCATTCTTTTAGGCTGGTGTGAGTTTAGAGAATGACTTTTGTTTTATTTTCAGTGGAGAAACGTTATCATACACAACTCACTTTAGCCTTTCAGAAGTTCTTTGCAGCTTTGTTACAAAATCGCCAAATCAATCCAGTTTGTAACACACACAAAAAAGAGATGTTATTACCAATTAAGGCACACTTTGTAAGATTTTTTTGATTGAAATGACCAAAAAACATTTTGTTATAGGGATGGGACGATTACCGGTTTCACTATAAAATGTACTGATGGTTAGTATTATCGTTTAAAAATTAATTATCATTAAAACCGTGTTTGATTATCACGATTTTAATAACTCACTGTAATTCCTGTCCAGGCAGCAACAGTCTGACGCATATGCAGCGCGCAATGTCTTTTTATTCGAGAAGGAATCCAAGGACCAAATCTGAGCTGTGTCATATTTTGGCTTTTACAAAAGTCCTGAGGGAAACTTAATCGAGGACGGTCACCCTGTCTGCAGAACATGCACAAAAAAAGTTGCTGCAATAGGGGGAAACACTTAAATCTGCCGATCGTCTTCTGTGACCATCACCCTCTGTTGTATAGCGAACGCAAGGCAAGTTAACTTTGACATCAATACCAAAACTACGTCTGGGAAATAATTGGGCACAAAATGTTGTTTTGAGTTGAAATATTTTATCTCACTCACTTGAAATAAACGTGAAGCTTCCGCGAAGAAAAGGTCGCATTAATGTTTTAAAACTTAACTTACCTGTTTATAAATCCATTTTGTACCGCGTATAAACCATATTTTGTTATATATTTTGTTGACTTGTGTACTGTATCCCAAATGTTTCCAAGAATGTTTAAATCCATTGAAACAAGCAGTTTTAACCAGGACACGGCCTGTGCGTTGCCCATCAATGACATCATACCCACGACTTCCGGTTTTATGTTGTAGAAACCATAGAAACATCAGACGCTTTAATACATTATGTTTCATTAGACCAGGTGAGCAACTCATTGGATATATTAATCGACAGAAAACGAATCATTCTTATATAGCTCAACACAGTCGATCTTTTGTTTTCTTGATTTACCTTGAGTACTAGGGCAGCACGATTAATCACAATTTACATGTAATCGCACTTAAATCGAGATGGCTTATCGTGATTTTGAAATCGCAAAGGCTGCGATTACCTTTTATGTGCAGCGTGTCAGTGAAGCACGGCTCAGTAAACGCTGCTCACTCTGAAAGCACTGAGTTTGAGTCTCTTACAACCTGCATTTGAAAAAGCAACACGCGTCAAACATTTTTCCAAACATGAGAAGCATTTATGAACCTCTTGTCCAACAAAAGACAACATTTAATAACATGCATTTACTCCAAAATCACTTCATAACGACAGATGGGCATAATTTGTGAGATGATGGGCTTCTTACACAGAATAAGGCAGTTGTGTATTTATAAGTCATGTTTAATCAAAGCATTTCAATCTTCTGTTTATTCAGCTACAGCGATAGGGGTTTCCTGGAATGATGCGCGTTATTGTACTTCTGCGGCAGGGCATATTTATCGTGTCTGTGTGAGATGCCCTCTGGTGTTCAAATGGAGCAGCATTTACTATCGGTCAGCCGCACTGCACTGAAAAGCAGCGCATAAAATATCGCAGCCTTTGACAAATCTTGTGTGGTTTTATTGCGATTAATTGTGCAGCCCTATTGAGTACCATGTTTTACTATACCTAATATCGATCTATCTCACTGCAACGTGTAACAAGTGTCTCATAGTTGCTAAAGCACGGAGTCGCATAATAACATAACTTTCAACACACTCAAATGTATCTAAACGGTTACCACACATACAGGTGAAACTCGAAAAATTAAAATATCGTGCAAAAGTTATAATTTTGATGATTATGGCTCACAGCTTATGAAAACCCCAAATTCAAAATCTCAGAAAATTTGAATATTACATGAAATCAATTTAAAAAAAAAAGGATTTTAAATACAGAAATGTCGGCCCTCTGAAAAGTATAATCATGCATATGTATATAGTTAGATGTACTAAATATTAGTTTCACCTTTTAATTTGAATTACTGAAATACATGAACTTTTGCACATAACCATATTTGTATATAACCGGAAGAAGCAGAAGTCTGAGGCACAATAAAAGCTCCACTACTCGAGACGAAATCACGGCGTCATCGAGCTGTACTCATTTTGAATAAGCGACCTCCAGTGGCGAAAAATTACAGTGTGTACAATTTCACTCGGGAGCAAAGTCTTCAAACTTTACTGTGCCGATGAACCAAAAGGTGGAGGATGAAAGGCCCAGAACAACGGGCTCAATAACTTTGGCCAGAAACATGAGGTCTGGCCATAAAAATGATCCCTACATCCCATGACACAAAATGCATAGAGCCAAAATGCATGTCAGTATCATAAATGGCATGTAATGCCTTTAGTCTTTGTTTGTGTGTGTGTGTGTGTGTTTGTGTGTGAACACATTTTAGCAGGTTTTCTCAAGCCGTCCTGTTGTCCATTTCTACATGCACTCACAAGATTCAGGCCAATTCAGTATTATGGGCCACACAAAAAAATGACTCAGCCCAAATCTGCCAAATAAGGCAAAATATATGCATATAAACAAGTGATCTGGAAGCATTGAAGGATTTTTAGGCAAGACAAATTGTATTATTACAGTTCCAGAGTTATTTGGGGGAAGGGACACACACACACACACACACACACACACACACACACACACACACACATTTTGTATATAACACCAAATTGTGGCCAATTCTCACTTTATTTAATACACAGACTCAGTGACCTTTTTATTGTTTAGTCAAGTTATTCTTTGATGAAATTTGATTTGATGGCTTTTTGTTGATATCTTCAACTGATTTGTCATGGCTTGGCTAACACTTGCCCTAAAGAAGATATACATCAAACTTTGAACATCTGTTGCAGAGAGGGTCAGGCTTTAACTGTAGTGCCATCAATGGGCAGAATTAGAATAAATTTGGCAAGCATCCTCAGAATGTCCTGCTGTCCATGTGTGTCGAGTTTCATTAAGATCGGACAATGCGTCAAACAAATATAATATATAACTAAATAGGTGACATCAGGCTGTTTAATTGGCTTGAATCTCTGCATTGATCTTTAAAAAAAAAATTGAAATTATTTTGATAACATTACATCGTTTGATAATTCTGAACAAAAAGCAAATATTTTAATTAAAAATTTGTATTATTAATTTGTTTTATGCATTATACAGCCACCTAGTGTTGGACAGGTGTGTGTGGGATTTGTACCAATCCAAGCAAATTTGAGATCTCTATGACTTGGCTTTTTTTAGACATAACCCAGACTTTTTTTTAGAACAGAGGAGAATAATTATTAGCAAAACTGTACAAAAATACCTATTTATTCCACAGAGATTCCTGGAGTGGACTGCCATTTGTATGTCATACAAAAAAAAAAAAAAAAAAGTATAATAGTTCACAAGCTTTACTCTACATGACCCAAAATGACCAAACACTTACACAAACTACATGAAACCGCATGTAAATATCTTTCCAGACAACAAGATGACGACAGTGAACAGGTTTTAAGATAGAATTCAAAACCTTTATTACAAAAATAAGTTACACTCACCTCATTTTACAGTATAAAACAATTTATTTGCTGGAATGCAAAAACATTGTTGGCCACCAACAATAGTTTAAAACTGCTCACATCTTTTCAAAAGGTTGCAATGTTACAGCTTTATCGAGAGGGAGTTAACTGTGTACAAAACCGGTTGAATGGTTCGGTCACCTGCTTGCTATATATGGAATATAAACTGAAGCTGCAGTGTCCCTTTTTCCTCAGAAACAAGTTCATCTCGTGCCTGTGATCGCAGCCACTGGAAATATTGATCGCTCGACAATAGTCATGATTGATTATAAAAACCTACATAATTCATTGAACTGGCGTTCGCAAGAACTGACGGAAAAAAAGGACACTGCAGGGCTTAGCAAATGCAGCGTGTGCATTTGTGATGTTTAAGCCAATACAAAAGTAACATTTTATTCCAAACTATCATACAATCATACACCCAGTAACTACATAATCTGAAGAAGCAAGGCAGCTAATTCAGTTGAAAGGAGGATAAAAGCAGGGCTTGTTCCAGCTCATCATATGAGATTCATTTGCATGCCCAGTTTTACTGTTTGCAATGTCAGAGCAGCAGCGGATTGACTATATTACATTAAGAATATCTTCTGAGCTGCTGCTCTTGTGCATATTTCATAAGAAACAAGCCCTGCTCCTATGCTTTTTTTGTTTTTAAGTGTCCCTATTTACAGTACAGGCAGGGTAGTTGAATCCTCTCTACTGAGGTAGTTAACCGACCCTTAAAAAGACAAGTTCTGAAAAGAACCACGTTCCTGGAATGCCTGACTTGTCCATGAGAGGTGGTTACACCAAAACCCACCGCAGATGTTCTCTACCAGAATCCAAACGTTTTAGGTTAACATGGACATTCCCACAAAAAAAATTGTAGTTAGCACAAAAATATACATCAGCATCAAGCTCCTTTGAGCCACTTCAAACGCAGGAGTAGAAAAGAAAAAGTGCAAAACACATCTGACGTATTGGTATCCTTGAGAGTCTGAGATTCAGTCCCAAAATGTGGCATGCTTAGGGGTGGGGGGGGGGGGGGGGTTATTTAGATGGGCTCTGAATGTGAAAACGGCCAGTTGGGGATTTTTTTGAACTCTTATGGTTTGTTGGGAGTGGCAGTACTGGAGATATGCTTCAATACAGGCTGGAATATCATTGAGTTTGCTTTAACCTTAAGAACACTGGTAGCATCCGGTGTAACCCCATACAACAAGTCAGTCTTCATACTACCTGGTCAGGACCAGCCTCGACCCCCTTTCCCTGGTGGAACAAAAGACACGCATGCTTTATTTATGCAAACACAAGCAACGATATACAAGTAGTCCAGTTCATGCAGGACCTTCACAACAAACGCACAGGGGATGGTTATCCAAAGTCTCTGGAAAATCCAGTAACCAGAGCATTTTAAAAGCAACATTATATGAAGACATCAGTGGCACAATATCTGGTGACACTTTATTTTACAGTGTCCTTGTTACATGTACTTACCATAGTAATAACAGTAAATCATGCATAATTACATTCAACTAACCCTCAACCTAACCCTATAGTAAGTACATGTAGTTGCTTAATATTACTCAGTACTTAAATGTATAATTACACTAACAATGACACCTTAAAATTAGGCGCAACACAATATCTCTGTCGATATTAAAATACGAGATGCTGAAGCAGCTCAGTTCAGCTGCAGGAGTGGTTTTGCTGAAATCATTCAATTTAAGATGCATTACAGCGGAGGCTGAAACAAGATCATTTACAATATAGTGGCAATGAATCTTGCTCATTAAGATTCATAAAGAGTCGATCTTGTTTTACAACCATCCTTGTCTTTGAGTGTGTGTTCCTAAAGGGGTTTTAAAAGCCTCTAAACTTCAGTAGCAAAAACAGTCTGTAAGTTTGATTTACTTTAGTTTAAATGGTAAATTTACATGATGATTGAATATTCTTCCATTTGTTTAAGTAAAAACATGCAGGGTTGGTTTTTTAACTTGATTTTTAGTGTTTAACTTTTAATTTAGTTTTTAGAGAAGCTACTTTGCTGCAACGGTTCTTAAGGATAAGCACCAAAAGCCATTTCAGAGCAAATATTAGTGATGCACCAAAACTAAAGTTCTGATTCAGCCGAAAACCAAAGATAAAGTTACTAAATCAATCAATTAATCACGTTTATTTAATCAACACTCAAAAAAAACATTCACAAGGCAGTTTTTTAAATACAACTTTTTGGTTTAATTATGTTTCTACTCCATTTTGTTGAAATATAAACATATAAACGGTGTGCTGAAAACAGACTAAAAGATCTCTGTTCATCAAAACGAACGACAAATCGATATCATCAACCCTTTAAAACCATTTCAGCTGAAACCGAAAATTCATTTTCAGCCGAAATTATTTAGCTGCTGGAATTTCGTAGCATAATTAGCGCAAAAATAAAAATATAAAAAAGCTGAAGCTATATTGCCCAGTCCTCATTACTCAAGAGTACTTGAAGACAATTTGCATATGCAGCAGACTAACACAAACCAGTGTACTCAAGTGCTGTAAATTAAATTTCCATAAATGAAAGGAAAGTGCAAACCTTTGGTCCGTTTCGTCCACAAGGTGCCTTGCATATGTAAGCAATATGAAAAGGAGGGGAAGCAAAAACAAACGCCAAAACATGTGTTTTGATCACTACGTCCTTTGTCATGATAAAGTCTACTTTAAAAAGACTAAAAAAAATTAGCCTACAGGGTTTCAAAACCTCCTGCCAACACTGCAGGAGTGCTCCACCCACACATCACGTACCACTCGACATCTCTGCTGGACTCCTCGGGATCCTCGGGCCCTGCTGGAGCCCAGACCCGGGCGCGGGGAGAAACCGGCCCGTCCTCGGGGGGCGCTCGAGCCCCGGCCTCTGGACAGTGTGGGGCCACGGGATCCTCTGTTGCCTCTTCCTCTAACGTGAGCTTGAAAGTCATCGTAGCCGTAGTAGGGGTCGTCGTATCCGCCTCGGTAGTTGTGATAGTCATAGCCATAGTAATCGTAATAATCTTCATAGCTGTAATAGTCATGAGGATACGAGTAACCTCGAGCGCCTCGGCCTCTCACTCTTGTTGGGGCATGCATGTGCGGTGGGCCGTAGTAATAATATTCATCATACCTGGAAAAAAAATGCACATGGTTTACAAACTAGACATCATTCAGTCTTCTGTTATCAAGTTTTCATGCTTGAATGATGATTATTTCCCTCATATGTTGCAGCTCCTCTCTTCCCAGTCTGTCAGTAATGCTCTGTACTGTACTGTACTCTGTACGCGCTGTGGAGTACGGAAGTAACGTTGGCCCTCTGTATGCTGGCATTTTTGTTGTTTACTTGAATATTTAAAACCCAAGCATCGATGTTTTACCACAGGTTTACAATAAAAAGTGATACCTTGATCATGAATTAATGTCAATTAATGTCAAATATATGCCACCAAAAATAAGACCTGGTGAGCTTTAGCACCCTCTCGACTCCTAGTAGGCTGACGTTACAGATATTTTCAGTCCGAGAAACAGAGGAAGCTCCCGAAAAAAAGTTGCGTTATTTTATGATAGTCCGGTATAAAGAGACGAGACGTAACGTTAGGCTACTGACAGATAAAATAAAAACATGATTGTGATAGCCTTTATGATTGGTCTGACTTCTTCAATCGGTCACAATCGGGGTTTTTTTTACTATGCGTATCTTCTAGCGTTTACTACGTATGTTTACTATGGTAATGCTTAGCGCGCATAGTCTTTTGCATCACGTAGCGTTATAAATATTTCTACCTTATACGGTGATCAGAATCCACATCGGATCACAAACAGAAGGCATTCAAGTGGAAGCGAGTTAATTAAGTGCACTCCTCTAGCCCGAGCTTGCTTGGTGACGTTAAGCAAGTTGTAGCTCTTTAGACTAGCCTGATCAGCGCATGTCCAGCCGTGACTAGCCTTGTCTTTTCAGCAAAACAGCCCGGGGAATCTTGCAGTCGTTATTTTGCCCATTTTTTTCAACATAGTCCACTGTTAATGCCGGATAGATTAAATGTTTGTTGTCCACACAGGTACCGCCATGATGACAGACTTCTTGTCTCTGTGACAGACGCCCGCTGCGCTCTCTCTCAACTTCCGGTTTAGAGTGTACCCCTTAGCCTCGTTTTGGTTTTCAAAATGGAGGCGCGGTGAATAAGGTGAATGAAGCCCTTTCTTCTGAAAAGCACACTGTGCTCTGATTGGTCAGCTGGATTAGTGTTGTGATTGGTCGAGCGCTTCGAGTGTGTTTGGGAAATGTCCCGCCCCTAACCATAACCACCAGTTTAACACACTACTAACTAACTCAACCAGGCCCCACCCCTTTATTCTGCTATGAATTATTGAAATTAGGAATATTGGGACGTCGGAAGAAAACTCAAGACTACAATGAAGGCATTTCATGGAGTTCAGAAACACTGATATAGAGAACATATAGATAGTTAAGAAATACAACCAAAAGTCCTGGTTTCCTGAATACCATCATGATTGAAAATGAGACCCTGATTTCATTCAACAGGTCAATAAAAAAGTAGTTAATGTTAAGTCACTTACATTTTAGATGCGATATTGACTGTTTTTGTTCAGTTTCAGCAACGAAAATATTTCCGAACCACAGCGCATTTCACAGCAACACTCAGCCGTGTTTTCTTTTTGAATGGGTAGGTTGAATAAAAATTAAATGACCCATTCATAAACTGCCTCATTCTTGAACAAATCAGCCATTTGAAAAAAATTGTTTGAATGAATGATTCAATGACTCACTTAATAATTGATCAACGTTTAAATATGGAAAAAAGCTTAAATGCTTTATTATGTTATAAAGTGATGTCTTCAGAAGACATTTTTGACTGTCTAGACTTTCAATAGATGAAAAAAATATATATATATATATAAAAATATCTATATGACAGTACATGCAGTGTTTTTTTATCGAATATCAGTCCATCTTGTTGTGTCCCTGGCTTTTTTTGTTCTGATACTGTAAAGTCGCTTTACACTATCATTTATAAAGCTTGAGAGCACCTGAAAATGCTGCCATGTTTCTCCATGTGTGTTCAGGGGAAGAAAGTTATAACACAACGCTCATGAATGGCTACAAACATCTTACATTTGAGTTTTAGCAGCTTGTCTCTGGGCCTTTCGCTCTTTCCTCTTCTGATCCGGTGGCTTTGCAAAGACGATTTCAATTTGTTCCCCTTCCAAATCCTTCCCATGCATTTCAGATAGAGCCTGTGGAAAAACACTGGTTAAAACCTGTGCATAAATGACCAACAGCCTCTAAAACGCTGCAGAGAAGAGACGATTACCTTAACAGCGCCATCTCTCTCCTCGAAGTGGATGAAGGCGTAGTCTTTAAGCTTTTTAACCCTTTCCAGTTTGCCAAACTGACAGAACGTCTTCTCGAGATGCTCTTCCGTTACTGTGCTTGCCAGGTTTCTTACAAAAAGGACTTTGACCTAAATGATACAAGCAAAATAACTTTCAGTATAATTAGACCATTTCTAATTCACGGCTCTGAGAGGTGACTTTCGTGAGGAGAAAACCGTGAATCACAGGAAAGTAAAAAATATTCTGCATAAAGAAAGCCAACTTAAGACCATCCAATCTAACATTTACATGATAATTAAGCACATTCCCTTCAAATTATTAAAAACTCACTTTCATTGCTGTAATATGTCCATTGTCATGTTTTATTAATTCTCTTTCGCAGTTCTCATTTACGTGATGCAACTTTTCTTTTACAGCTACCTGGTTGATCAGCTGATATAAAGCCTACATATAAATAACGTAAAAAAAAGTATAAACAGTTTATTCTAATGTGGTACTTATATTTATCTTCGTGCACAAAGTATATACATTTTTATGCAGGACACAAGACGAGCTGGATTCACTGAAGATTTAATGTTTATTAGATATTCAAAGACTTGTTTAAAAGTGTATTTATTGAGTAATTATGGTATGGTATACATTGTTATTCATTACCCAGCTAATTTCGTCTGCGTTACCTGGACTTGTGAGAGAGACTGCAGATTTGAAACGTGCTGTGCATTAATTATTGGGTTCTTGATGACTAACTATGCACCATATTTACTCTTTTAGTGCATTATGCATTAAAAATAATGTGTGAGAGAATTATAAATTAAAATATGACATGATGGGTTCTAAATCATGACTTTGGTCACATCAGCCACCCTCACCTGGACACAAAATGCTAATCTTGCATTGTGATTTTTTTTTTTTTTTACGCTTCTAAAATAGATTTTTTTTATTTAAGAATCGATATTAATTCAAATTAAATTGCTTTATTTTTGTCCGTCATAGATGAGGTTGACAGAAGTTGGCCACTTTCGTTCCAACAGAGGAAGAAATGTGTGGTTATCTATGAGTGTTGAGTGCCATATCATCCCATGTGGACGCGTGGAAGAGACGTGAGACTGAGCGCACTGAAAGCCCTCGCGCTGCTCTTACGCTGAGAGAGAGATACGACAATAGAGCTGCACGATTCATCTTTAAAAAACAGATCTCGTTTCAAACACACGCAATTCATCTGTCTATTAAACTTTGACAAAATCATATAACAACATTCAAAGCTGCGCTGGCGCTGACCCGGAGAGAGTTATCATGAAACAGCTTCACAAAGTCTTTTCAACCTCATAGGATCATTATTTCTGTGATGCAATAGTTAAAATGATCATAAAGTACTTGGTTAAAAGTTTAAAGTTCAAATATGAACACAGATGTAAAATTTTCATGATGTGACTCTCCAGGCGGCTCTGGAGATGAATTTCATTATGTCCTCGTAATATCGTGAGGCAGCAGAGACTGAAAACAGAGCGAGCGTCACTCGTGCTTCAGTGTGTGTGTGTGTGTGCGCTAAAAGAAACCATGCGCCTGCGCCATTCAGAGACAAGCAGAACATGCATGGTTAATATTTAAATAGTCTGTTTGCGGTTTAATATACAGACACTTTATATATATATCCGCTACAGTGCTCCTAGTAAAAAAGTGAGTCTGGAGCCGTGCGCTTAGATAAACACGGAAGCGACTGAAAGTAGCTCCTGTTAGTGGGTACCGACCCGTACTACAGAAATGCTGGTATCGTCACATTTTCAAAATTTCAGTACCGGTACTTTTGACAACACTAGATGCTTCTGAAATAAAAGATGTGATGATTTGTTTTTGTAAATATTACTCATCTTATGCATCATGCACAGTCTGTATAAGTCTATAATTTAACTTTTCCCGATGGTCTAGTGATAAAAAAATAAAAATGAAAAAAATTGTATTGCAATATCGAACGGCAATTTCTAAAAAATAATAATAATAATAAAAATAATAATAATAATTTAAAAAAAACGCAATACATATCGTATCGGCACCACAGTATCGTGATTAGGGGTGAAGCGGTTCACAAAATTCACGGTTCGGTTGGATTTGATACACTGGTGTCACAGTTCGGTACGTTTTCGATACAGCAAAAAGAAAGAAATGCCAGAGAAATTTCCTTGATTTTATTTAATTTTTTTAATTAAAACTAACATCATAAAGTATGATCATTTTTTACTTTGAGCAATGATGGAGTTGACTCTATACTTGACTCTTCTTAGGAGCATATAAAACAAAAACAGCTCCTTGAAAAAAAAGAAATGTAATATTGTAGTAGTTATAAACAAAGGTTTATTTTTATTTCAGATTAACATTTGAGAGCAGCAATTTTATTCATAATGTCAAAATAAAACCGACGTAACGTTACTTGAAATCATTTTACTATTCCTGCTACACTTCCATGGTTACACGGTTACAGTGAGTGTTACTACAGTAAACCCACGGTTATAATGAGGGTTACTACAGTAAACCCACGGTTACAGTGAGTGTTACTACAGTAAACCCACGGTTACAGTGAGGGTTACTACAGTAAACCCACGGTTACAGTGAGTGTTACTACAGTAAACCCACGGTTACGGTGTTACTACAGTAAACCCATGGTTACAGTGAGTGTTACTACAGTAAACCCATGGTTACAGTGAGTGTTACTACAGTAAACCCATGGTTACAGTGAGTGTACTACAGTAAACCCATGGTTACAGTGAGCGTTACTACAGTAAACCCACGGTTACAGTGAGCGTTGCTACAGTAAACCCATGGTTACAGTGAGTGTACTACAGTAAACCCATGGTTACAGTGAGTGTTACTACAGTAAACCCATGGTTACAGTGAGTGTACTACAGTAAACCCATGGTTACAGTGAGTGTTACTACAGTAAACCCATGGTTACAGTGAGTGTTACTACAGTAAACCCACGGTTACAGTGAGTGTTACTACAGTAAACCCATGGTTACAGTGAGTGTTACTACAGTAAACCCATGGTTACAGTGAGTGTACTACAGTAAACCCATGGTTACAGTGAGTGTTACTACAGTAAACCCATGGTTACAGTGAGTGTTACTACAGTAAACCCATGGTTACAGTGAGTGTACTACAGTAAACCCATGGTTACAGTGAGTGTTACTACAGTAAACCCATGGTTACAGTGAGTGTTACTACAGTAAACCCATGGTTACAGTGAGTGTTACTACAGTAAACCCATGGTTACAGTGAGTGTTACTACAGTAAACCCACGGTTACAGTGAGTGTTACTACAGTAAACCCATGGTTACAGTGAGTCTACTACAGTAAACCCATGGTTACAGTGAGTGTACTACAGTGAACCCACGTTACAGTGAGTGTTACTACAGTAAACCCATGGTGACAGTGAGTGTACTACAGTAAACCCATGGTTACAGTGAGTCTACTACAGTAAACCCATGGTTACAGTGAGTGTACTACAGTGAACCCACGTTACAGTGAGTGTTACTACAGTAAACCCACGGTTACAGTGAGCGTTACTACAGTAAACCCATGGTTACAGTGAGCGTTAGTACAGTAAACCCATGGTTACAGTGAGCGTTACTACAGTAAACCCATGGTTACAGTGAGTGTACTACAGTAAACCCGCGGTTACAGTGAGTGTTACTACAGTAAACCCATGGTTACAGTGAGTGTTACTACAGTAAACCCATGGTTACAGTGAGTGTTACTACAGTAAACCCATGGTTACAGTGAGTGTTACTACAGTAAACCCATGGTTACAGTGAGTGTTACTACAGTAAACCCACGGTTACAGTGAGTGTTACTAAAGTAAACCCATGGTTACAGTGAGTGTTACTACAGTAAACCCATGGTTACAGTGAGTGTTACTACAGTAAACCCATGGTTACAGTGAGTGTTACTACAGTAAACCCGAGTGTTACTACAGTAAACCCATGGTTACAGTGAGTGTTACTACAGTAAACCCATGGTTACAGTGAGTGTACTACAGTAAACCCATGGTTACAGTGAGTGTTACTACAGTAAATCCATGGTTACAGTGAGTGTTACTACAGTAAACCCATGGTTACAGTGAGTGTTACTACAGTAAACCCATGGTTACAGTGAGTGTTACTACAGTAAACCCATGGTTACAGTGAGTGTTACTACAGTAAACCCGAGTGTTACTACAGTAAACCCATGGTTACAGTGAGTGTACTACAGTAAACCCATGGTTACAGTGAGTGTTACTACAGTAAATCCATGGTTACAGTGAGTGTTACTACAGTAAACCCATGGTTACAGTGAGTGTACTACAGTAAACCCACGGTTACAGTGAGTGTTACTACAGTAAACCCATGGTTACAGTGAGTGTTACTACAGTAAACCCACGGTTACAGTGAGTGTTACTACAGTAAACCCATGGTTACAGTAAGTGTTACTACAGTAAACCCATGGTTACAGTGAGTGTTACTACAGTAAACCCATGGTTACAGTAAGTGTTACTACAGTAAACCCATGATGAATGTTGATCTGTGGACGTAAAGCCGATAACTAGTTCATTCATGGCACAATGTTTCTCCTGGTTTCCACGTCAGCGCTGTTTGATCCGTTAATAACTCAGAAATGTGAACGCTTCTCACTAGATCTCACAGCGATGTTATTACTCAGTGGCGAATTCAAATGCTTTCTTTACTGGATCTTTAGCGCTGTGTAGCAACTGCCGCTTGATCACGATCGGCTCGCGCTGCATTGGTCCTGACTGATAAACTGAGCGTGAATCACAAAATAACGAGTAGCTCAGTTTCGTTCCGCTTTCATTACGTTTACCATTTGATGTTAGCAATGTTGTGGTCACGCCAGCACGACAGCCTACATTTGAAATAAAGTTTTGGTCGGCAGGAAAAATAGTCCAACGATTGGTTTGTTATTGTTATTGTTAATTCAATACGATCAAAACGATTTTATCAAAACGGTTCAATACAAAAATATGTGTATCGTTACACCCCTAATCGTGATAGTATCGAATCGGGAGTAAGGTGTATCGGCCCAGCTCTAGAACACACGTACCTTGGCCATGACTTCGGGGTCGGGGTCTTCTATGGGATCGGCCCATTCTACCGTCACCACGTTCCCCCAAACCTTCACTTTGCCACTCATTAACCTGCGCCGCGCCTGGGCCGCCGTTTTATGATCCTCGTACTCTAGGAAGCAGAAGCCTCGATTCTTCTTTTTGTCATCGGGCTGGTGATATAAGATGACGTCATTCAAGCCCTCTGTTGGGATTGAGGATGGAGAATTATTTCCTGGAAAACTGAAGCTCGTTTTGGCAAATCAAATCCATCACACTTCAACACTCAACTCTTCAGTTCATCACACTCTCAGGACTCAAACATGCTTTAAAACAATTACACTAACACACAGGTGACGATGCTTGACCAAGTCATTGCAGACATGCTGCTGTTTGAGTAGCTAACCTCAGTTTTCAAGAGGGCAACGGAGCTTCCTTCAAATGTCTGTGCCAATAAACAGGACACACACACACACACACACACACACACGCATGAAACATGCACCAATAGCATCAGCTAATTCCCTGTTTTTCTATATTTATTAGCATTACGATTGTTTTAACTTTTGAAAATGAAAAAAAAAACACTATTGTTCTTTAGTACTTTTATAGTGAAACTTATTACAATAGTAATGCGTATTGTATTTAATATTTTAATTTAGTATCATTATTATATGGTCATATAGACAAAAGCACAAAAATGTGGGACAAATTGTGCAGTCCTACAAACCAAACTGGTGTTCCTTATAAAATAAAAAATAAAAACGGATTTTAAAGTGCGATCGCAATTTTCAAACCAGAAAAATCACACAATTTTTTCCCTTTTTACTCGTCTGATCGCAAATGCATGAACAATTTTTCGTTTTATGAAATACATATTTACGCTGTTATGCACATTACAGAACATAAAATTGAGCTTGAGTCACTAGCAGTGTTTGTGTTCACATGTAAAGAATGATTGATTTCATGACAACGTGAAAAGACAAACTAATTTGACTTTTGAGTCGTATTTGAGTCTGAGGGTCACGTTCATCCTCCAGATCTTCTCCATGTACCCCAATGGAAACGCCATCATTATTTATGCATATTAGAGGTTTACTGATTTTAAACTGATTAATTTTTACAATTAAAAGTGTTAAATCTGGCTGAGAATCTATTAATCAGCCAATAGTTTGTAAAAACAATAATATGAACAAAAGCTTTCCACTTAATGTGAATAATACTGAATCTTTTTAGAAAACTACCAGTAATTACTCTTAATTTAGTTATTATTAAATTAAATACATTTGAAAAAAATAGCTATGCTTCATTACTATTTTATTATTGTCATATGAACTATATACAAATGATGTACAACAAAGCGAGAAATACAAAAAAAGATTTAAAAAAATCAATCTGTTTTTTTTAAAGGGAATCTTCAAACGGCACTGTGTATATTAATATATCCACATGCCTTCATATGAATGTTATACCATGCTCGTGTTTTAGACGCACTTATGTTTCTTTTATTTCTTTTGCACATAACTATTTCAAACTGTGTACATGCACTCAAGCAGTATACTGTGCGCACAATTAAACCTCAGGTATTTTCCACATTAACATGATTGATATTAACACCAAAATATGATTAACTTCAGATCTACATAACAAATAACAACAACAAACTGGGAATAAATGATGGGATCTGCATGAAGCACAAAAGATCTGCATCTTTATTATTCAGAAGTGAATTAAAATAATTAAGATGAAAGCGAAGCAGTTTCCCTCCTTGACTTCGTAACATTGTTGCTAAAACCCTCCAGTGCAAAATAGAAAAACTATTACAAACTATCAGTGTTGATTTTCCGGTAACACTTTACAATAAGGTTCATTAGTTAATGTATAACTAACATGAACTAACTATGAGAAATACATCTATTACAGTATTTATTAATCTTTGTTAATGTTAGTTAATAAAAATGCAGCTGTTCATTGTTTGTTCATGTTAGTTCACAGTGCATTAACTAATGTTAACAATAGGGGTGTGAACCTAAACTGGTCTCACGGTTCGGTTAGATTACGATTATCATGTCATTGATTCAGTTCAATTCGATATATCGATGCACCGCATCCTCAATTTTCAATTTTACTTCAAAGTGATGTGTGCGTGCAAGCGCCCGCGT